>QANY01008960.1:0-213403 GCA_003255025.1 Datisca glomerata | reverse complement strand
TAGTGGATGGCTCTACTAATTGAATGAAATTGATTACTTTAGAACTTTCACTTTGCGCAGTATCATTTCTCATGCATAAGTTTACTCTCATTATTTCTTCTTTTTATTAGTAAAAATCTGCATCTCATTGCTTTATTTTTATTTTAAAGAAATTTTTCAAAGATAGCCCGACAACTTCGACATCCCTATCGAACTCGAGCTTAAGTTAGGGTCATGAACGAGCAAGAAAGAGAGCAATCACGAGAGGAAATGAAGGAAGAGATTAAGGAGCTAAAAGAGCAAATGGCTAAAGTCCTCGAACTCCTGGCCGCAAGTAAGGGAAATGCCTGTTTTGAAAATCCGCAAGGGGCTCAATCATCACAAAATCAACTGCCAAACGATACTCCACTTTACCCTCCTGAGTTCACTCCAACATATCAACGTCATTAGGTTGACCAGTTTCAGCACGCTTCACCACCAATAAATATCCAGTACCATCCATTTCCAAATGTCCAAGAAACAATACAGACATGAAAAACTGGATACAACCCATCCGCGATGGCATGTGGTCACAACCAAGCTTTCACTCCACAAGGCAAACTCGTTAATGAGCCAATCATCATAACCGATGTTGATGACCCAAAGATGCATAAGCCTATTACCAAGCCAAGTTATGACCCACGATCGAAAGATAAATTGGACTTTCTGGAGGAGAGATTACGTGCTATTGAAGGATCTGATGTATACGGTACCATTGACGCCACCCAATTATATTTGGTCCCTGATGTGAACATCCCACATAAATTCAAACTACCTGAGTTGGAAAAAAAAATGATGGTAGTACGTGCCCCAGAAGTCACCTTATTATGTACTGCAGAAAAATGACTGCTTGTGCAAATGATGATAAGCTGTTGATTCATTTCTTTCAAGATAGCCTAATGGGGGCCGTATCTCGTTGGTATATCCAATTGGATAACCAACATATTCAGAGGTGGAAAGATCTAGTAGATGCTTTTTTAAGACAATATAAGTACAACATAGACATGGCCCCTGATTGTTTGGACTTACAAAGGATGGAGAAAAAACCTACAGAAGGCTTTAAAGAATATGCACAAAGGTGGAGGGAATTAGTTGCTCAGGTACACCCCCCATTGTCAGACAAGGAGATGGCTGGAATGTTTATTAACACCTTGAGACCTCCATTCTATGACAGAATGATTGGAAACGCTTCAAACAACTTCTCTGACATCATAGTGATCAGTGAAAGGATTGAGTATGGGATAAAGAATAGAAGAATTTTGAAAATTATATCAGATACATCGTCAGTAAAAAAAGGGCCTCCATTGAAGCGAAAATAAGGGATGTGCAGATGATCAATTCCGGGTACCCATCACAAGCTGTGAACCTGGGATCAGGATTTTCAAAGTATGGGGAAGGACCCAAGTCTACGACATCATATGTGGCTAACACCTCACAAATTCTGTATAATTATCACTCTCAACAACCAACATTTCAAAATAACCCAAGACCCAGTTTCAGACCACCGGCTCACCAGTAAAATATTGGTCAGGCTGATCAGCCTCTGAGGGGAAATAAAAATAACCAACGTTTTATCCAATATGATCCAATCCCCATGTCATATACATAACTCTTGCCTCAATTGATACGAAATAATCTATTGGTGCCAATTCCTTATGAACCTCTACAACCACTATACCCAAGGTGGTATGATCCGACTGCTCACTGTGAGTATCATGCTGGAGCAGTGAGACATCCGACTGAGAATTGCACGACATTAAAAGGTAGAGTATAGGCACTGATCAAGGCTGGATGGTTGAATTTCAAAAAGGCTAATGGGAATCCAGATATCAATTCCAGCCCTCTACCAAATCATGGGAATCCTGCCATGAATACAATTGAGGAATATTTTTCATATAGAAAGAGTGACGTGGAAGATGTGAGCACGTCAATGGAAACACTTTTCCATCTTCTTTCTAGAGCAGGGTACACCTACCCAACACGCTCAGAGGATGAGTGTGTTTCTAGGAAGACTTCGATTGTTTGTTTCATAAGAAGGTGACGGGGCATACAATTGAGGAGTGTGCTGATTTTAAAAAGGAAGTACAAAAGTTGTTGGATGCAAAGATACTTACAATAAGTCATAAATGAGAAAGGGAATACCAAGAAGATGACTCTTTAGTCCTCATGATAACTAAAGAATCATCTAAAGTTAATGTTGAAATGTCGTCCTATATCCCAAAACCTCTCACAATACATTACGAGGAAAAGTCAACTCACACCACTACGTCTTATGCTCCGATGCCTATCACCATTCAAATACCGGGCGCGTTCGCTTACAAAGATTCAAGAGTAGTACCATGGATGTACGGATATGAGGTTATTACAAGCAGTAATGACAAAACTCAAGAGCTAAATCCGTATGACCTCGATCTCCCCATAACTAATATTTCAGGAGTAGGTGGGATGACGAGGAGTGGCAGATACTACACGCCAGAAGTTTTGAAAGCGGATAAAAGCGAGGTGTTTGAAAGGTAAAGGAAAGGGAAGGTCAAAGAATGCGACAATGGTCATGAATTCCAAGGAGAAATGCATGGCGGCCAAGTGATAGACCCAGATATAATAAGAGGTACGGAGAAAGAAAGAGTAGTGTCTGAAGAAGAGGTATGTGAATTTTTGAAGCTCATCAAGCAAAGCGAGTATAAGGTGATTGAACAACTTAATTGCTTACTTGCTCGCATATCTTTACTGTCACTCTTTCTGAATTTTGAACCACATCGCCAAGCATTATTGAAGGTTTTGAATCAAGTATATGTTTGTCATGACATTATGGTGGAGAAGTTGAGTGGAATTGTGGGAAATATTACCGCACCGAATTTTATCAATTTCACAGATGATGAAATCCCGGCTGATGGTACTGAGCACACCAGAGCTTTACATATATCCATAAAATGTAGGGATTATATTGTTGCAAAAGTATTGATTGATAACGGCTCATCTCTAAATGTAATGCCAAGATCCACACTGGCAAAGCTCCCAGTGGACTCGACACATATGCGGCCGAGCATGATGATAGTAAGACCATTCGACGGTACCCGAAGAGAAGTAATCGGAGACATAGAGATACCTATTCGAATCAGACCATGCATATTTAATATTGTTTTCCAGGTGATGGACATAAATCCAGCGTACAGTTTCCTTTTGGGTCGACCATGGATTCACTCTGCTGGTGCAGTACCTTCTTCCTTACATCAGAAGCTGAAATTCATAATGGATCATAAACTCATTTGTATATATGGGGAAGAAGATTTTTTGGTATCCAAGCCAGCCACCATGCCATATGTTGAGGTGACAGAGGAAGCATTGGAGTGCTCATTTCGATCATTAGAGATTGCGAACATCATGTTTGTTGCTAGTGGGAAACCCTCTCCAACGCCAAACCTATCAAAAGCATCTCATATGGTTGCAAGGTTGATGATCAATGGGGGATACCAACCAGGTAAGGGACTTGGGAGTGAGCATCAAGGCATAAATAAGTTAATTGACTGGGACAAGAATGAGCAAAGGTTTGGACTTGGATATAGACCGACCAAGACTGATAGAGGGAGAGTGGAAGTTCAAAAAAAAGAAATGAGGATTGCTAGGCTTGAAAATAGGGAATTCGATGTGGAAATGGCAATCATACCCCATATTTCTAAATCCTTTAGAAGTGGGGGAATTTCATTCGAAGAATCGGTTATAGTAGAGCAGTACAACCTTGAAGATGATATCGCCGAGCTTTCAATATCCGCAATCTTGGGAAAATCATCAAGTTCAAATACAAAGGACTTGGTTTCTCGATACGATTCAGATCATGAACTTAACAATTGGGACGTCACTGAACTACCAATGCTTCTCAGAATTTTCAAGAGTAATGTGTTCATGCCAAAATTCTAATAATTATACCCAATGCCTTAGGAATTTCATTGTTATGGGCCTATGTTCTCGTCTATTTCATGTCATTTTTTTGAATGAAAATCTAAAAACTTGTTTCGTCTCCTTTTGCTGATGATAAATATAATTCCAGTTCTTTTTGTTCTTCATTTTATGTCTACTTTTTCCATTTCTGAAATGTTGTCCATACTCATGCATTGTTTATTTATTTTTATTTTTATTTTCTTTCGCCTTCTTTTCATCCAATAATCCGATTCAGGTTCAAGAACGGTGATTTTGAAAACAAGAGCATAAGCAACAACTTCGACAATCCCATTCTCAGCGTAGAGTCAGGTGAAAGTGAGGAGGATAATTTCGAACCATCTCTGGAAATGTTAAAAATGGTAGAGTCAGATGAAAAAATAACTCAACCATATCAAGATTTAACGGAGGTGATAAATTTGGGATTGGAGGGAGAGACGAAAGAAGTCCAAATCGGCACTTCTATGACAAGCCAAGACCGTCGAGAATTAATTGACTTACTCAAAGAGTATATTGAAGTCTTTGCATGGTCTTAGCAAGATATGCCAGGTCTTGACACTGATATCGTGGTTCATCATTTGCCACTTATGCCCGAAAGTAAACCAGTGCGACAAAAGTTAAGCAAAATGTAACCAGACATGCTGGTACAGATCAAAGAAGAAGTTAAAAAGTAAGTAGATACGAGTTTTCTAGAAGTAGCAAAATATCCTGAATGGGTTGCTAACATAGTCCCAGTGCTGAAGAAAAATGGGAAAGTAAGGGTGTGCGTCGATTATAGAGATTTAAATCGGGCAAGCCCCAAGGATAATTTTTCATTGCCCCATATCGATGTCTTAGTAGATAACACTGCAGGACATTCAACATTCTCTTTCATGGATGGTTTTTCGGGGTATAACCAAATCAAAATGGCCCTTGAAGACTGTGAAAAGATTACTTTTATAA
Source organism: Datisca glomerata (assembly GCA_003255025.1). Lineage (NCBI taxonomy): Eukaryota > Viridiplantae > Streptophyta > Magnoliopsida > Cucurbitales > Datiscaceae > Datisca > Datisca glomerata. Next base: position 208,510 of record QANY01008960.1, on the reverse strand, counting down.
CTTTGTGGGGTACATTTTGTTATAAGGTTATGCCATTTGGTCTGAAGAATGCAGGGGCAACTTACCAGCGGGCAATAGTAACATTGTTTCATGATATAATGCATAAAGAAATCGAAGTGTACGTTGATAATATGATTGCCAAATCATGTCAATGGGAAGATCATACGGTCAGTCTACGAAAACTATTTAGACGGTTGAGAAAGTTCCAGTTAAAGCTTAACCTGACAAAATGTACATTCGCAACGTCTTCAGGGAAACTACTTGGTTTTGTCGTGAGCAAGGAAGGAATAAAAGTTGACCCTGATAAGATTCGAGCCATCATTGATATGCCACCATATTAAACTCAAAAGGAAGTTAAAGGTTTCTTAGGGAGATTAAATTACATAGCCCGTTTCATCTCACAGCTAACTGCAACTTGTGAACCTATCTTTAAACTTCTCCGTAAAAGTGATACAGAAGGATGGAATGATGATTGTCAAATTGCTTTTGAGAAAATCAAGCAATACTTGCAAAATCCACCCATACTTGTTCCTCCAACTCCAGGGCGTCCACTCATTTTGTATCTTACAGTGACAGAAAAATCCATGGGTTGCGTACTTGGTCAGCATGACGCTTCTGGAAGGAAAGAACAAGCAATATACTATTTAAGCAAAAGGTTCACAAATTATGAGGCTAATTATTCGATGTTGGAGAAAACGTGTTGTGCATTGGCCTGGGTTGCTCATCGACTTAGACAATACATGTTATACCACACCACTTGGTTAATTTCAAAGATGGACCCTATCAAGTATATCTTTGAAAAACCATCACTTTCTGGACGGATTGCTAAATGGCAAATGTTACTCACGGAATATGATATTGTCTATGTCACGAGGAAGTCAATAAAAGGAAGCGTACTTGCTGATTATCTGGCAGATCAACCAATGCAAGATTATGAGCCTATGAAGTTTGATTTCCCTGATGAGAGCGTTTCAGTCATATTCAAAAATGAAAAAGAATCTGCAGACCCAGAATTGTGGACAATGCTATTTGATGGTGCATCTAATGATGTAGGACATGGAATTGGGGCAATCCTCATATCACCTAAAGGAAATTTTTTTCCATTCACGGCAAAACTATGCTTTGACTGTACAAATAATGTGGCAGAATATGAGGCATGTTCCATGGGAATTCAAGCAGCTTGTGATATGAAGATAAAGAAGCTTCAAGTGTACGGAGATTCGCTATTGGTGATACGACAACTGAACGGAGAATGGGAAGCTAGAGACTCTAAGCTAATACCTTATAAAGAACATGTCATTAAGTTAAGTCGAACTTTTGAAGTGATCTCATTTGACCATACACCCAGAGAGAATAATCAAATCGCAGATGCGCTGGCAACTCTAGCGTCCATGTTTGCTGTAGGCTTTAAGGGAGAAGTTCAACCCATAAAAGTTGAGAGGCGAGATTTTCCTGCTCACTGTATGAGCATTGAAGAAGAGCCAGACACAAGACCTTGGTATTACGACATCAAACAGTATATAAAGAATGGAGAATATCCATCCAAGGCTTCTGAGAATGATAAACGCACTATTAGAAGATTGTCCATGGGTTTCTTCTTGAATGGTGAAATACTCTACAAAAGAAACCATGATATGGTGCTCTTAAGATGTGTTGATGCAAGGGAAGCGAATCAAATCATAGAGGAGGTTCATGAAGGAATTTGTGGAGTTCATGCTAATGGATATATGATGGCCAAACAAATCTTGAGAGCAGGATATTATTGGTTAACTCTAGAATCTGACTGCATCAAGTACGCTAGGAGATGTCATAAATGTCAAATTTATGCGGATAAAATTCACGTACCCGCATCCCCTTTACATGTAATGGCCGCGCCTTGGCCGTTCTCTATGTGGGGCATAGACGTCATTGGTCCCATCACACCCAAAGCCTCTAACGGGCATCGCTTCATTTTGATATCTATAGATTATTTTACCAAATGGGTGGAGGCAAGTTCTTATTCAAGTGTAACCAGAAGTGCGGTTGTTAAGTTTATTAAAAAGGAGATAATTTGTCGATATGGTCTACCTGGAAGGATCATCACAGATAATGGGACAAATTTAAATAACAAGATGATGAAAGAATTATGTGAGCAATTCAAAATTAAGCATCATAATTCGTCTTCTTATCGTCTGAAAATGAACGGAGCAGTGGAAGCAACCAATAAGAACATAAAAAGGATCATAGAGAAGATGACGAAGGTTTATAAAGATTGGCATGAGATGCTCCCGTTTTCACTGTATGGGTACCGCACATCAGTCCGAACATCAACTGGGGCAACGCCATTCTCTTTGGTATATGGCATGGAAGCGGTCCTTCCAATTGAGGTGGAAATTCCCTCCCTCAGAGTCTTAATGGAGGCGAAATTAGAAGAAGCAGAGTGGGTACAGACACGACATGAGCAATTAAATTTCATCGAGGAAAAAAGATTGACTGCATTATGTAGAGGGCAATTATATCAAAGAAAAATGATGCACGCATATGACAAAAAATTGCGTCCCCGATGTTTCTGAGAAGGAGACTTGGTGTTAAAAAAGATACTCCCATATCAAAAGGATCACCGAGGGAAGTGGACCCCAAATTATGAGGGACCTTTCATTGTCAAGAAGGCTTTCTCGGGAGGAGCTCTCATGCTAACAAACATTGGATGGAGATGATTTATCGCACACAGTTAATTCCGATGCAGTCAAGAAGTACTTTGTTTGACCACTCTAAGTATGGAAAAATGAAGTTAAAAAATGTTAAAGCTGTCTCGAATACTGGAGAAATTCTTCTTACATTTTTTTCTTCTCCTCTTTTCTTTTTCCAAACCATCGTTTGTAAACACTGTTCATCATCAATGAAGAGCTTTTTTTTTCTTTCTTTCCCAGTTGACAAATACACATACTTCATCTTCTCTTTATTTCCATTATTTCTTATTCCTCTCAGTTCTAAGATATCATTAATTACTCTTAAAATAACTCAGAAGAATAAGCTTGGTTAGTTGAAAGCTAATTAAAAAAATGGAACTAAGAAAAGTGATCTGATTGCAAAGTAAAATCTAAAAAGTCATCACGAGGAAGGTCAATATGCGCATGACAAAAGCTCAAGCTCAATTGGAGGATTACCCAATTAGAAGTACAGAAGAGAAGCAGAGAAATTATTCACCACTGACATGGAGTCAAATACTGGGGCATAAACTAATAAATAAGGATGTATCATTTTCCTAAAAATATGCTCGTTACTTCATTGCGAGTCCATGATCCTAGACCAAGTGATTGTTTTAAAGGGTGTTGGATATGGCTAAAAATCATCATATAATTTTCTTATAAAGGTTCACAATCATGCATAGCATGCATGCATTCAAAATCACTACTTTACATTTATGTTCAAGAATTACAATGCATAGACATACACCACATTAGTTGTTCTGACAAATTCAGGTGCATTAATCACTTAATGATATTCTTTCGAAATTCACACATGACTTTCCAACATTTAAAGCATGCATTAGTCTAGCTTCAACATCAATTAATATGGTTAAATCGAACCCGCATTGAGTTGAGGTCGAAGCCCAGCGTCAACGCCTGGTCCATTTCAATTAATATGGTTAAATCGAACCCGAATTGAGTCGAGGTCGAAGCCCGATGTCAGCGCCGGGTCCATTTCCTTTTCAATTAATATGGTTAAATCGAACCCGAATAGAGTCGAGGTCGAAGCCCGATGTCAGCGCCGAGTCCATTTCCCTTTCAATTAATATGGTTAAATCGAACCCGAATAGAGTCGAGGTCGAAGCCCAGTCTCAGCGCCGAGTCCATTTTCTTTTCAATAAATGTGATAAAATCGAACCCAAATTGAGTCGATGTCGAAGTCTGGTGTCAGCGCCGGGTCCAGTTCCTTTTCAATTAATGTGGTTAAATCGAACCCAAATTGAGTCGAGGTCGAAGCCTGCATCCACCCAGGTTCGTTTTCCTTTTCAAATATCTTCGGTTAAATCGAACCCCCACTGAGTCAAGGTCGAAGCCTGCATCCAACCAGGTCCGTTTCCTTTCAAATATCTCAGTTAAATCGAACCCGCATTGAGCGAAGTCGAAGCCTGTGTCTATCCAGGTCCATTTCACTCCCATTCCATCTCATAGAGCCTTATTTAGTCGATGTTTCTTTTCCCTATTTCATATATTATTGTACCGATCAAAATACTTATCTACGCATTTGTACACGTTCTGAGATCATAAGCGTGCTCAAAGAGAGGCAGCTGTAGATACCGTATTTTATCCGGTCTAATACATGAAATATACATGTTTTATATTTTGGCTCATATAATGATCCAAGACTATATGTATAATTTGAAAAATAATCCAATACTAAAATAAGAAAAGTGGTTCAAAGACTAAAAAGTAAAAATTGAAAAAAAAGACTAAAAAATAAAAATTGAAAAAAAGACTAAAAGTAAAAAAGGCAAACCCTAATTTTGCCTATAAATAGGAATGAAGTCTTCACTTAAGGGGAGGTCTTTTGGGAGTAAAAAAGGGAAGTAATTTTTTAGAGTGAGAAAGAGAGGGGTTGGAGTGAGAAAGAGAGGTGATTTTAGAGGAAGAGGTTCTACACTTCTATTATCTTCATCTTCTTCCATTCTTTTTATCAAGGTAGCTTAATTGTTTGGTACATTTGCTCATAATATATTTTGTTCATCTCTCTTTTTCATATGATGTAGTTGATATCTTTTGTATTTTTTATACATAAGTGGATTGTTCATCATTTATCATTTCTCCTCATTTAAATCTTAACATTTTAATTTCATGCTTTGATGATTTCTTTACAAGTTGGATATTGAGATGTCTTTGTCATCAACTTAATTAATGAAGATGATGATAAAGCTTTTGAGGGGTGGAAAAATTAACCAAATGTGAATAAACCCTTTTAATGGGTTGAAAGTGTACATTTGATGCAAAGATCTCCTAGGATAATTTTTTCACACATAACAATGCATAAAATAGAGAGAAGAACCTCTATACAAGATTATGCAAATATCTAAGTTGTGAAATTTTCAATTTTCCTACAAAGCCTTTTCTTTTTTTAAAATATTATGTTCATCATTTTGTGACACTTGTTTGAACTAATTATCATCCATGATCATCCCCTTTGCTATTTGATTAGCAATGACTAATGAGGGAAGGAAAGAAAAATGGTAATTAATAGACTAAGTAGTAAAAAAATAGACATATTTATATTAAAGAAATATATTATGTATTTTTCATCATTTTTTTTCAATTTATTTATTTATTTAATAATAATATTATTATTACTATTATAGTATATTATAATATATAATATTATATAAAAGAAAAAAAAGGTGCAACAGAGGAAGCTTTTCCTCTGTTGCAGCAAGAGCTGCATTGCAGCTCTTGCTATATATATATATATTTGTTTTTTTTCTTAATTTTTTTCTTTCATTTATTACATAATATGGTTTTTACTTTATTCTTGCATTATTGTTTTTTATGCATGTTTTACATAATCTCAACATTTTATGTTTTCTATAATTTGACATCCTATAACTTATCTCTATTCTTTTATTTCCCTTTTGTTGTAATTATTAACATTTATTTCCTTTACATGTTTATTTATTTCGCATTCTTGCATCGTCATGCTTATAATACGATTCTTGCATTATTTCCTTATTATTATAATTAATGTTCATGTATGTGTGAATTATAATTTTAATAAGTAGATTTAAATTTTGTTACTTCTATTATTTAATTTTCACTAAAAAAGCCGACGATGGACTTTGAGATTTTTGGGATACCAAACTTCTCGAACTACTGAGGTGAGGAGTTATTCTTGGGATACCGAGAATAACTCTGATAATGCTTTGATTTAAAAAGATATAAGAATACAAAAAATAATTTTTCAATGGTCTTTGAACCACCCATTAAAAGTAATTTATTTTGTTCATTTCTATGATACAAAATGCATCAAATGAGACATTCAAAAATGAATCTCTGTAACATTTGCCTTAAAATAAAAAATTGGATAGCATTTGAGTAAATTTGGTAACCATTTTATAATTGGTGTTGTGGGGTGCTAATACCTTCCCCACACACAAACGACTCCCGAACCAACTTTGAGTTTTCGTAGACCAAAAATTTTTATCTTAAAATTGGGTGACCAATCACGCCCTAAAATGATTGATGGCGACTCCAAATTTCTTTTTCCTTAAAAAATGAATTTTTTAATCGCCGCTCTACGTCGCACACACGTTGCGACACCATTGATCATGTCTAGCAAGCTATGGTGCTCGGGAGACATCACTTTTTACCTTGATGTCTAGCCAGACTTGCCCGCTCTAGTTAGACCCTTGTTCTCATCTTGTGAGCTAGGGTGCTTGGAAGACATCACCTTTTACCTTGATGTCTAGCCATGCGTGCCTGCTCTAGCTAGACCCTTGATCCTTTATGGTGAGCTAGAATGCATAACAGACTGGTGGGCTAGAGTGTCGAACTAGTCATCACTTTTTAATCTTGACTGGTGAGCTAGAGTGCCGCACCAATCATCACTTCATAATCCCGATTGGTGGGCTAGATCACCACACCAGTTATTAGCACTTTTTAATCCTGATTGGTGAACTAGATCATCACACCAATCATCACTTTTTAATACCGACTGGTGAGTTAGATTGTCACACCAGACATCATTTTTAATCATTTGTCGCACATTGTGGAATAGTTGATTTTTTCCTTTTATTTGACAAACGTCATTGTGTACACGATCTCTATTGTACGTTACACCTTGGCGTTGGCTAATTAAAAAGGGGGCTACTTCCTCTACTCTGAGTGGAAAGGGAAGAAGATCGAGGTGGAGAACCGAAGATGACTGAGCCTCTTATTTACCAGGCTACCATTTTCCATCTCTTATTGGTGCGTCCTTCTTTCTAAGCTTCATCTCTGCCTTAATGGTGAGGCACCTTGAGCTCCACATTCTGCTCGTGGACATATGTCGATTTATCTTGAAACGCCTTTCTTGGATACTCTAGTGGGAGAATGATTAACCACTGTGGGCCTTCAAGTTCCTCTCAGGGGGTTATTCCTTAGGGAGTGCTCCAACTATTGGCTACTTCACTCCTTTGAGTTCCTCTTCTTCATACGAAAGCTTAGGAGGGACATGCTCGCATGCCTCACATGTGTTGTATGGCTTTTGTTTGCGCAGGAGTCTTACAAAATTGTTGGTGGCCAAATGGACACCAAGGAGTTGCGTGGAGGGTGGCCTATCAATATTTTCCTCCATCTTCTAGAAGGCTCTTTAGGGGTCCATGCTTTCTTTTGTTCTTCATCGGCCTCATTTTCCTTCCTCATCTTCCTAGGATGACCCTAACCAGAACCTTACAAAAGGGGGAGCTTGGCCATCTGAAGCCTAGTTTCATTTTGGTCCCAATTTCCTCGAGGAGTGGCAGTTCCTCACTTGTTCCCAGATAGTTTTCCCCATGGTCATGCGAGCATATGGTGATTCCACCAGCGGGCCTTTGAGTCATGGGAAAATCCATTTCTGTCGAGAGACTATCATGACTTGGGCGATATCTGGTACGCATTTCCTCCCTGTCCTGGTTACCCCAGAGGTTATAACCACTATATCCTTCTTCATTCGTCGTATAATCATTATGATGCAAAAGATCCTTCTTCCATTAGGGGAAAGGGTGAATCCTCCCTCACGTCCTAGACTTCATTGGTGTAGGATGATAAACTCATCCCCTCCTTGTGGGAGGGAAGGGGTTTCAAGTGCTTTGAACATGAACGATTTTTATCATCATTCTCACAAACGACGCCAATTGTAAATGCTGAAAATCTCAACAGTGAGTTTGCATGAAATCTCCTCTGTACGTAGAAATTCTCTCAGCTTGGAAATCTGCAAAACAAAGAGAGAACTCGAAAGCGAGGTGAATCGGTGGGTGGTTGTCTCGCCTAAAAGTCTTCGATACCTAAGTCGGTATCCTAACATTATTTTGACATAGTTTTCTTAGGGGAGAAAATGACATACCTTTTTCTTTAGAAGATGAGAGTATTTGTACCTGAAGTTTTGTGGAGGAAGCGTGTCGAAGAAGTCTCGGGAGTGTGTTGGGGAAGCTTCTCAAGATATGATGCATGTCTTCAATTGGACAGGAGCGAGACGACCTTTAGGATAAAGTGATGGGCATTAAACTATTGAGAGCTTTTGAGGTGACATATTGGAGGCTGATCTAACACCCTGCCACGACGATTGACATGTTGGGTACTTGGGCGTGTAGGAAGGTGCCATCTAGGATATTACTTTTAGCAGGTGATGATGACATTGGTACTCGAGGTTAACCAAGCTCTCTTCGCGGATTCTATTTATGTTGTCTCACATATGCTTAGGTCTGTGCAACTCGAACTCCCCTGCGACTGATCAAATGAGGTCATTTATTCTCCTTCAACACTTTTTCTTATCGTTGGCTCTCTGCGAAAACGTGTTACCTTTTTATTGGTGCTCAAGAAAACACCCATAACAATATATATGGTCATTCTTTTCAAAAGTCCTTGTAATTATAGATCTACAAATGGGTTGCCATAAAGAATAATCAACTTTTGAAAAATAAATACAAAAATAGCTTAAGATGAAATAAAAATAAAAAATAGTTTAAGATTAAATAAAAAAAGTCACTCAAACCTTCTAAACAGTTCAGTAGAAAAAGTGGCACACACAATTTGTGGAAATTATACATATAATGTCCATACCGTCTATATAAGATAAAGTGTATATATATAATATATATTATACATATAATGATAGGTAATATATATACTATGTATATTGTACATACATTTGAAAGCTAAGAAATTTTTTTGCACGCCAAACTTTTTTTTAGAAGTGTGCTAGACTATTGAGGTGGTCATCTTTTTTATGAATTTTAAAAGTGTAATATATATCCTTATTATCTATACTATATTAAATGGGTCTTAAATGAGAGATATATTTGATTCTCCTTTCTACGTTTCAAAGTTTATTAAAATATAACATAAATTAGGTATTTCATCTCCTTTCTCATTTCATTCATTTCATAATGTTTTATTTTTTATCCAATAATAATTTGTTTATAGTTAGTAAATTAAAATATTTTGATAATGTTATATAATTAGAGACGCGAATATTTGTAAATTGATTTCAAGATCTTTTTTAAGTAATATTTAATTATAAATCACTAATGATTTGTTTGTTATAAATTTATAAATTAAATATTTAGTAATATTTATGTTACCAGTATCATGAAAATTCATATACATGAATTTAATAAATACATTAATATATTTTGAATACGAGAAACTGTCTCTTAATATGATATAATTATTTATTTAGAATATGATAAATTAGTAAAATAAAATTATTTTCTATACTATTCAAATATCACTGAAATTTTAATATCATAAACAAGCTATTATTATTGCTATTTCGCTTTTAGTTTAGATGTAGAATATTTTTTTTAAAATATAATGGTGTATTTATTTCAACGGTAATATTAATTTTAAATTATATCTACATTTTGAATTGGTTGCATACGTCTGCTCGTTAACGCATGTGAAAACAAAATAAGACAAATAATATTATGTCTTAACTATAAGATATATCGACAATAAATGCTTGATCCTCCAAATAATACTAATCTATATCTATATCTATACTATATTAAATTGGGCTTAAAGGGGAGAAATATTTGATTTCCCATTTTATACTTTAAGCCCCTTTAAAACATCACATAAATTAGATATTTCACTAATTTTTTATTTATTTTATTTACATAATAAATTTGATAAATAGTTTATAAATTAAATATGGTAAATAATATTGTGTAATTATGAGCGTGAATAATGTCTGCAAAGACTAATTTTTATTTTTTTTTATATGCAATGAATAATAACTTTTTAATTATTCATATTTCTTTGTTACTGATTTGTAAAATTTATATCATGTAAAATTTAAATTATTATCAACATTACAATTTATATAAATGAATTTAATAAAGACGTTAATATATTTTTTAACATTCTCTTCTTTGTAAAAAATATTCTATTAACAAAATAATCATTTCTTAGTAATGTGACAAAGTGTTAAAATAAAGTATATTTTCTATAACATTTTAAAAAATCATGTTATATAGTATAATTCCAAGCACCTGATTTTTAATTTAACACATTTTATTTTTTTGTACAGTATGTTCTAGCACCAGAACTTCTAATATATATAATATCTAAATTATATATTCTATAATTTCTACCGAGTCGCTAGGTTACTTATTTTATATAAAATGTGTGAAGCATGTTATTTGGAGAGAGCCTCATATTAATTAACCAGAGAGTTTGATAGGTACTTTCTTTAATCCAATGAACAATCAAAACTTAATTTCTTAAATATTAAAAATTAGTACATTTTCCCTTACTTTAATGAAAAGACAGGAAATGAATATGCTTTATGTTTTTTCCTTGTAAGAGAATTAACAAAAAAAGCTAGACTTATTAGTACGTGTAACGCACGTACGTTTCTACTAGTATTGTATTAAAATGGACTTAAAGGGGAGAAATTTTATATTCTTTTTTTTGTCGTTTAAAGTCTATTAAAATATAACACATATTAGGTATTTCAAATCTTTTCTCATTTAATTCATTAGATAATATTTTATTTTTTAATTCAATAATAATTTATTTGTAGTTAGTAAAATAAAATATTTTGATAATCTTATGTTATAACAGATGTGGATATCTTTATATTGATTTCAAGATCTTTTATAACAAATATTCACTTATAAGTCAATAATATATTATTAATTATAAATTTATAAATTTATCTATGTTATGTGTAACATGAAAATTTATATAAATAAATTTATAATATTTTGAGTACGAGAAATTATTTCTTGATATTATATAGTTATTCTTAAGAATATGACAAATTGATGAAATAAAATTATTTTATATACTATTCAAATAGCATTATATTTCTAACATTATAAACAATATATTATTATTACTATTTTATTTTTAGTTTAGAATTAGAATAATTTTGAAAGATGATGTATTAATTTCAATGTTAAGATAAATTTAAAATTATATGTATATTTTAACTAGTTGAATACGTGCGAAGTACGTATGTTTAGACTAGTTATATACAAATTATAAGTAATTAAGATATGGATCTTTTGTTAGGTGTTATGGTGTGTGGGCTTCAACTCAACTATCATTTGGAATGGTTTGGTGCAAACTCTTGCTAAATTTCCGAAATATTAAGATTGTACAAAAATGTGATTGAGAAAAGGTCGTGTATAAAAAGTTGATTACAATGTTTAGTTATATGATAGAAAGCCATAGTAAGTTTTTATAAATTTTGATTACTTTGTTTATCATGTAAATTTTGTTGATGAGAAAATGTTTAGTTTAGGAAAAATAGATGTATGAAAAATGAATTACTATATCTTTAGTTATATGATAGAAAAAACATGGTAAGTTTTTACAAGTGTTTATTATTTTGTTTTACTTTGCTTTTTCATGTACATTTTGTTGGTGAGTTGGTTATTTAAAAGGTTAATATTATAAGATGATTTTAAATTTTGTCTTAAAATTAACTTATTTTCTTTTCTATTAAGTCTTTAACTTTTTATATCCATCAATTTATCCTGACAACCTAAACTCGGTTTATCCTGATCACATGCTCGCACATGATCATGAAATACTAAGTTTACCACTCTAAAAAATCACCCCCTTTCCCTTCCTCATTCTCACTCACGAAGCAGACCCTTCCGGCTTCTCCTATATGAAATCACCCATCTTCTCCTCCTTCGCGATCCACCCATGTCCTTCTGTCCCGCGATTCACCCATCTTCTTCTCCTTTCCTCTCAATTTCATCTCCTTCCTTTCACCTTCTCCCTTTTATCTCATTTCTTTTCTGCATATAAACACTCTTTTTCTCTCTACTTCCACTCCTTCTCACCTCACAGAGAGACCACCCACATTTTACTCACGACCCACTGAGGCCTCTCAATGGAGATAATACTGGTACTTCCAGTCCCTCCCCTCAACTTCAACTTCGATAGCACCTGCTCTTTTCCCTACCTGACTGCTCCTTCCAGCCCTCAACGCTATAGTAATTTCTATTTCAGTGCTCCCACCAGTCCCACCCGCTCCTCTTCTTTCTACTGCCAATTCAACGATCTTTCCCTTCTTCATGACCATGACGTCGCCGCCACCTCCGCCTTTGTAATTTCGCTCAATTGGGAACAAAAGCCTGAAATTCCCAAGTTCAAGGGTTTTGAAATGGCGATGATGATTTTGAGTTCAATTTTAGTGGCTAACTAGACAGAGCTACTCTGTCGGCTGATGAGCTTTTTGACGGCGGAAAGATTAACCCTCTGAAGCTGTCGCCTCGGTTGCAGCTCAACGATCCAGTTATGCTTTCCAACGCCTCATCCCCTAGATCTCCTTCACCGAGATCTTCAAATATGAAAATGGTTCAAGAAGCACTCTCACCTTGGCATGGTGTTGATATATATCAAGTCAAGAACACTTACTTGATTACGCAGTTGAATGAATCGAAATTATGAATTACATGTCTAATCTTATAAAAAATAAAAAATAAATAAACTTATTACTTGTTCCACAACTCAGGAACCCTTAATTTTGTATGTGAATAGTTTGGATGTTGGAGGAATGAATTTTTCCTCTCGATTTTTTATAGGTCTGAATTTGTTGATTAGTCTCTAGAAAATTATCAATTGGTTTTCTTAACTTACGAAGATTAATGAAAGTTTCTTTTATTAACTTCCATTGGTAGTTTTTCATAAGAAAAACAACCAATCATTCTTTTTCATAGCCGGTTCGGGTCAACCCTTTATAGGCTCCCGGATCTAAATTTACATCTCCCACTAGCACATGATGGGATTGAACGAATTTAATCACATATGATTAAACATTCATATACTAATGAATTCATACTGGCAAATGGATCGTACGACCCGCGAGCAAATATAAGAGCTAGTTGCTATGAAACTGTTAGGGATAACATAACAGCTCCAAAACTGAAGAATATCTACTTGTCTCATTATGCCTTAGACGTATTTGTTACATCAGTTCAATCATCTCTAATCCCTCAAAGAGCAATGTTTGACTTCATCAAAACATATATTCACAATCATGTACTAGCCATTACGAGGTGACATAATTGGTCGACTCGTGAACACACTCTAGATGTAGACAAAAAGCATCTTCCTTCATACATATATAGCTTAACTTCAAAAAAATTGCTTTTCGAGACATGCTCCATTAGGTCGAATTACTATAACCATAGGTAACATGCTAAAATAGCAACACTTATGTGTCACTTCACTATATAGTCGAAAGTCATATAAGACACAAAACTGAGGTTTCAAAGGACTCATATAATGTTAGAGCAGTGATTCTATTTCACATTTTCTTTATTTAGTCACAAAAAGACACGTGGTATAAAAATATGATATAGTGATTTTTTTTCTTCATAGAAAGAGTGTATGTCTAATATAACTTATATTGAATCACTATAAAGATCTTAGCTCAGTCGCAGATACCAAAATATTCCTCGCATCTAGTTCGAGATCTTATAAAAATAGACTTCTTATCTCTCGGTCCAAGTTTATCATGTTTATGAGAAGAATTGTGAACATAGGTTGTTGACCCCCAAGGTCACAGGTTACTTAATTCGGGTTTCATGCCCGTTCAAATTTTATATGTGGTGGAAGTTACTGATTTTGAAGGTACAAGGATAAGTAGATATGTAGTAGTAAGCAACACATCTTCCTAATATGAAATGGGTAAGTTCGCTTATGCCATCATAGACCATACCATATCTAGAAGAGTTATATTCCTTCTTTCTGCAACATCATTTTATTGCGGAGTTCTAGGAATAGTTAGTTGTCTAGATATACCATTTTTATCACATAGTTCTTTGAATTAATCATAAAGATATGCACGGCCTTGGTCTGTTTTTAATTCTTTTATCCTTTTGTTACTCAACCAAGTTCATAAATCGTTTAAAGCAGTCCAATACTTCATATTTATAGGATATTAAATAGACATAACTAAAACGCATGAAATCATCAATAAAAGTGATGAAATATGAAGCGTCACGTCTCGTCATCACATTCATAGGACAACATATATCAGAATGAATTAATTGTAATGGATAATCAGCTCTTTTTACCTTTCCAAATGGTTTTCTAGTTAATTTTTCAGCAAGAAAATGCTCACATATGGACAACTCAATCTTTACAAGTGAGTATATTAGACCTTCCTTAGCAAGTCTATTCATTCTGTCTTCCCCTATATGACCTAATCAAGCATGTCATATATTAGCATAAATCATATTATTACTAGATGATGCTATTAAAGAAAAATAATAGTCACTAGTTACATTATTATGTTTAGTGTCTAGAACAATAAAATTGTTCAAAAATTAATCAGATCCATAGTACTTTTTATCTAAATAGAAGTTTGGACCACCTAAATGAAAATTAATATTGAAACCTAAATCTAGGAGAATAGTTACAGAGACTAAGTTTCGCCTTATCTCAAGAGTATAAAGGACATCATGCATGAATAAAGTTTGACTATCACATAACTCAAGCTTGCAAGAGTCAATTTCTTTAATTTTTATTTTGGAATTGTTTCTTACATAGATCCATCTTGTCCAACTGGGACTCGACGATACTCTATAAATGCTCCCCTCTCTCTAGCTACATGGTCGATTACTCTTGAATCTACAGCTCACACAGGATAAGATTCAGTAAGTAACACACTGTTAAAAACATAACAATGGTGAGAAGTAATATTAGAAAATACATTGTCTTTCTTAGGTCATTTGGAGACGTAGTGCATTCACGCGCAAAGTGACCCAAAATGCCATAATTATAGCATTTCATCTCACTCTTGTTCTTCCTTTTGCCACCACGTTTGCCTCTTATATGACAGTTGGTCTCAGATTTCTTGCTTTTATATCGTGGGTTTGCATATTTCCTTTTCTTTCTTTTATTGAAAAAATTTGGAATTTCCCTTTCTCTTAAAACCTCTCTTTTGGAAACTTGTTTCAGCAACATAAGCTCGAGTAGAAGTTTTAGCAGCTTTCAAGCGCTCAACTTCTAATTCCACATGACGCGCAATATCATTAAAAGTTTTTATATTTTCATTGTGTGTCATATTGACCTTCATGTGCTCCCAATTTTAAGGGAGGAAATGAATGACAACACTCTTTAACTCTATGATCATGTTTGACATCTCTCTCAAATGTTATTTCATTGTATGATGTTGATGCTTCATATAGGTGCCAAATTTGATCGTGGGTTGTTTTAGTTTAGTTCCTGAAGTCAAACCAAATTTCTCTTTTAGAGCATCCCACATATCATTGACAACTTCAAACTTCTCAAACTCACACATAGGATTATCTTGCATGCAGTTCAACAACGTAATGCGAGCAATGCTATTCTTTTATTTTCATAAACGATAAGACTCTTGATCTCTTCTATGTTGAGCATAAATATCATTTTCAAGTTCAATCATACTATGTTCAAAGGTTTCCAGAACTTCTTGTTCCTAAAAAATATACTGACCTTTTCGATGCTAAATATCAAAATTCTCACCATTTAGTTTCTCACCCTTGTTCGGTTCAGCTATTATATTTTTTGATGTGAAAGCCATATCAACTACAACATATAAACATAACAACGCATATAAATACTAGCACTTCAAAATAAAACACACATTCACATCTTAATGTTATGACAAACTCAACTAAGTTAATGATGATGTAATATTGAGTATGAGATCGAAAGTTCGCAGTACTTACAATCATCTCTCACATAAAATATCAAATCATCATTACTTAGTTTATATGCCCACAGATTTCATATAAGTAGAAACTAATATTACATTAATGATTATCATTATTACAAACGCACGTATCATGCTAATCTAATACTTCAGAAAAATCTCTTGCCATACTAAGAGTTTTTCACGGACAAAAAATTTTAATGTTCCCAAAAAGAAAAAATCATAAAAAATTGCAATTCAGTTAATGGTAGAACTCAAAATATCCAGTAATGAAGTTCTATTCAAGAGATAGCAGATGGCTAAATTCGTTACAAGTCAATTTTAAAACCAGTTCTGTTGACAAATATCAACGATTCCAAAAATTGAAAAACAAAGCAAGTGTTTGGCATCTGTCAAACATTTACAAGCCGATTCTATTATCACTAAGAAAAATTATATAACTGTTTCAACGGTTAAAACTTCGATTAATTTACCATGGTCTCCAAGTCAAATAGATTTTTCCACGCCCAATACCAAAATTGCTCAAATCTAAATCAGTTATAGTACAAAGATTCCGCAAACTACCATTTTCGTAAACTCTACAGATTCACATTACTCTTTTAAAATATCAATCAAATTGTAAATTGATGTCACTTGCACAATATGTTAATACAAAAATTTGCATGGTGAAATACGGTTTCAAATCACTCCCTATCAATGGAAGCCCGCCGCTTAAATTGTGTTTATTTAGAATAGGCGGAAAACAAAAATGGCCAAAGACAATGTATTCCAAGTCACCACCAAATCACTGTGTAAATCCACTGAAAATAATTGCTTAGCCAATCTTTTCAATTTGGAAAAAAAAATAGATTGAATCATATTCATCATTAAAAGTGATTCTAGTCTCTGAGTAAGAGTCACCGAGTCACTATAAACCGACAGATATTAAATGACCACCAAATACAAAATCAATTGAGTTAAAAAAACAGATCATTGCAATTCAAATTATGCACAATCCAGCCAACTCACAACAGAATATGATGTCGAAGAAAAATTTATAAAATAAATCACAACATTGAAAACAGATTATAACAATAATTCAAAAATTATACAGTGTGTTGTGAACAAATCAAATCCGGTTAAAAATTTGGCATACTGATTATTGAACAATCATACAGGCATGAAAACACCATGAACTTATTATAATGCCAAATGTTGATAAATATCGAGTTAATAACATTTATTTGATTACGCAACGGAATAGATTGAAATGATGAATTACGTGCCGGATCTTGTAAGAAATCATAAAAATGAATTTTCAATTTGTTCTACAATTCAAGAACCATTGATTTTGTACATGAAAACTTGATTTTGATGTTAGAGGAATAATTTTTTTCTATAAGAATAATTTTCTATAGGTTCGAATTTATTGATCGACCATCACGAACGTCCGAATCCGATTTTTCTAAGACATTGAAAATCTGGTTCTGCGTTTGATCCATTTGAAGAAGCTTTTAGAGAGGCGCGAAAACAGGGTGAGTTAGGGCCATTGAGGAGTCGAGAAGGGGAAGGAAATCGAGGAGGAGAGAGAATTCCAAGTTATGTTCGTAAAGGAAGTAGATCTCTGTCGCCATTAAGGGTCTCTAACATCGCAATTGACCCAGAAGAAATTTCATCGAACACTAGGACAGCATCTTCAACCACGCCCAATCATAAACCCTCCGGTTAAGATACTGAAAATTCTCGTCTGCAAAGTGCAAAAACTACGTTTCTTCTAATGTTAGCATAGAAATTAGTAAAAAGTAGTTCAATTGATGACATGCAATCTGTGAAAGGGGAGTCATTTCTCAATTCACACAATTTACTAGGCCTAATATACCAAGCTTTTTGCAATGGGATTAGCATGAGAAAAGTTTAAAAACAAATAAAATAAAAGAGAAAATGAAAAGTCCATCCAGTAAGTAGTTATAATACTCAAATATGTAGATAACTCTCCAAACTATTATTTCCAAGGGGATTCCTCCTAACCATGAATTGTTTTACTTCAAATTCAGATAGCTTGGTCCCTGCTTTGCAAATCCTTGCTTCAGAAAATGATTTTTAATAAAGGGGTAAAATTGAAAGAAAAAAAAAGTATGGGTAGTATGAATTAACATTTGACGATTAGTGGAGTAAGTTGATGAATGAAAAAAGTTTGAAGGTTAATGGGGAAGAGAATAAGTTGATTTTAAGGTAAAATTTAAGGGTAGTATGAATTAACATTTATTTAAATTTATAATAAATAATAACATAATTCAAAAAATAAACTTCTAAATAAATAAATAAAGAGTTTCCCATATATACGGAAAACTGGGAAGGTAAAATGTCAAAACATTTTCAGAATTTGATGCACCTCAAGTATGGAGAGTTTCAAATTGCCTCAAATGAAGCTAATATCAAGATTCCTGCAATCAGAATCTGTCAATTTTCTTATAGCAAACAGAAAAATGTTTTGATGGAGGTAATCTTAGACCTTCGCAATCTGGATAATATCATAACAAACAGCCCCTTTAGGCCTTGGTTTAGCATGACCTAGATTGATTAGATAATAGTTTCAATCAAATTAATTAAAACACAAATGGAGGTGTGTAATTTATTATCAAATTTTTTTTCAAACATAATATATAAAAACGTTTTAAAGACCAAACGGCACAGGAAGCAACCTTTGTTCCATCAAATTAGGGTGTGTCCAAAAAAGAATCTTTGGAGGCGAAGATAAGATGAATTCCATCCACATTGAACTTGTCTTCATGTAAAACACAACTGGCCAGGCCTCAGATATTTCTTGGCTACAAATACAACATCCTCAGAGGAAAGGAAACAAAGACATAAGGAGGGGAAAACAATGTTTGGGCAAGTCTCTCACGAGCTTGAGGTGAAGGTAAGTGCAGGCAAAGTATGGGAGCTTTATGGCTCACTTGAGTTGGCAAAACTTGTTGAAACTCAGTCTGATCTAGTTTCTAAAATTGAGGTCTTACAAGGTGATGGAGGTGAAGGCACCATTCTCAAACTTATCTTTGCTCCAGGTAATCTTTTGTGTCACTATTACTATTCACTATCACTGCTCGAAGGAAGTGTTCTCTTTCTTTCTATAATTTTCTCTGAAAAAAAAAAGATGGAATTTGAGGAAGAAATATATCTAGTAACCTGGCTCAATTTCAACTACGAAACAGTTTGAAAGTTCCTCACTTTGATTAAGAATTTAGGCCTCTTTGGTAAAGGATTGATTTTTGTTTAGGGAAAATCTTTTAAATGACACGGACATCCTCTCCTTCTATGTATTGGAAAATAACACGGACCTCAGTTATTTTAATATTTCACAGGCAATTAAACCAAACAACGTTGTTATTCGTTACACTAACGCTATTAAAAAAATTTACTACCCGAAACCAATTTCAGATTGCAAATCGTCCTCTTCTCTTCTTCCCAAATCATTTTCAAATTCTAAAATCAGACTTGCAAGAAACTGAGAACCTAAGTGTTATTTTTTGCAATGGAGGAGGTGTTTGTATCATTTAATCAAACTAATTTAAGTAGACTAAGGTAAAATTGAAAGAATTTTCTTTGCTTTTTTTGTTTATTATTTTTTTAAAAAATAAAAGAAAACCCCTGAAACAAGGTTACCAGATATCTGTCAAAACCAATTTTGAAGCTCGTTCTGTACAAATTTTCAGAAATTATGCAAATTTGTTTTTGAAATTTTATTATTTTTTTGTAATTATTATTATCATCATTGTTACATGTAAAGCAGGAACAGGAATAGGTGAGTTTTCGGAGAAGTTCACAAAAATAGATAATGAGAAGAGAGTGAAAGAAACAGAGTTGGTGGAAGGAACGTATTTGGAAATGGGATTTACACTGTATAGAGTTCGCATGGAGATAATAGAGAAAGGTGAAGAAGAAAGCATTATCAAATCAACAATTGAGTATGAAGTGAAGGAAGAAGCTGCTGCAAATGCCTCACTTATCAGTATAGAGCCACTGGCAAATATTGCACAAATCTCCAACGATTATCTTCTCAATAAATATTCCTAATCCATGCATAAGTACTTTTGTTTCTAATAATTAATTGTAAGCTTTTGTGTTTATCTTTTAAACTTTCTTGGAAATAAAGTCTTGTTTCCACACTGGTGGCACCTCCCCATTGACGCACTCATAATTCACCTACCAAACCAAAAATAGATAATTGAACATAAAAGGTTGGAGTACATGACCCAACTGGCTTGGCTGGGATAAATGAGAAATCATTTTAATGGTGATGAAACACTTAACGGATGATTCACACATAATTGTGTTTATCAAAATAATATAGATCTTAACCAATGTCGCATTTGGGAACTCAATAATGAGCTAAAAGAAGATAAATTATAAACTTCAACTGGAAATGTTCTATTTTCACCATGCAAAAAGAAAACATGTTACAAACAATTTTGAGCTATTTTGAAACCTAAGATGTAAGAACATAAAGCACAAATTTTTCAATGGAAAAGGGGGAGAAAAACAAAGTTTATTACATTGGAATACAATATTTTGTGGACTGGGGGAATAACTAATAAGCATACCTTCAGTTAGGCTTTTAACCTTTTCGAGGAGGATTTCTTCCCATTCCAAACAAAAACTCAAACACACTCACATCCACTATGATCAGTGCTAAAGTTTCTCTTGTTTTGTGTTGTAGATAAAAGACGATGAGTTTCTTTACATTTTGGCCATTTTTGTCCCTTCCTCTCTTCTTTCTTCCATAACCTTCCAGACACAGACTTTATGCCGCGACCAGCATACCGCAACGCAATGGTAACCAGCTCCCTGCATCATGAAACAACGATGTATGCTGACAACTAAAATTTTGTCATATTACACTGAGTTTAAAACGGACATTAGCATCCAAATTAAGTATGAAAAATATCTGACTAAATCAAGTAAAGGACTTTTGTACTTACAATAGAGAGCATGGAGATCGGCCTCCATTCACATAGCAGACAAACAAGTAAGAATCATAGTGCTGACCATTGATTAAGTAGAAACCGTGCAACATTCGCACACACTTGAATGACATTTTTGTGTACAAATGGATAGCAGGACTATTATATGAAATCACGTGCAAGTAAACTGCTCTGCAAGTAGAGATGCTTGAGGCGTACTTTATCACCTCGCGAATAAGTGAACTAGCTACAAATTCAAAGATATTCGGTCATATTTTGACATGAGTTTCCCAGTTATATTATACCCATGGTAGATTGGGAAAATATGTACCTATCCCATGATTTCTGTATGTCTCCAGCACTCCCAAGGTCAGAATGTAAACTAATTTTTGTTCCGATGATGATGACTCATAGCTAAGCAAATCTGATATCTGTAAGGCAAATTAAACTGAAATAAGTAGGAAAAACATTCACAACATTTGGATGTGATGTTATATATGTTACGTATCGCAAAAGACCTTTACATGAAAGTGGTTCAGTCAAAATTCAGAAAGAATAGAGAGAAGAACGAGTAGAAGTAGAAGTTGGAGCCTAAAGGAAAAGACACAAACAAAACCAAGTAAAAAGAAAGAAAATGGAAAAAGATTTGGAGCCCAGACTAGTACATTAACAAATCTCTGCAACGTCTCAAACATGCTTTCTTTTTCTCTTATTGTATAAATTACTAAACATGGCTGGTGTAAACCACAAATCCACGTCCGCCCCAAAACTTCAATCTTAAACTCCACTTACTCCTTTTGTTCAGTTCACTGGCTTGGCTTAGATTCCAAAGTTTAATCAGCATTTATTTAGTAGTATAATTTTATCCCTAATTACCAATCTTCAGTTTTCTTTGGCTATTCCTTTCGTAAATCTCTAAAGTATTCCGACGAATGGTTCGTATTTTCACTTCAACTTATAAATTACTATGCCTTTTGTGTTCTAGAGAATCAGATCATTGAAAAAGTTCATTTTGGTCTATTATTCTTTCAAATTTTTTCGTAGGCATTAGTTGTAAATCTGAATTACATAATTGAGAAAACAGAAGACAAACATATGCAACTTAACTTCAATCTCTGCAACGTCTCAAACATGCTTTCTTTTTCTCTTATTGTATGAATTACTAAACATGGCTCCACTTACTCCTTTTGTTCAGTTCGCTGGCTTGGCTTAGATTCCAAAGTTTAATCAGAATTTCTTGGTAGTATAATTTTATCTCTAATTACCAATCTTCAGTTTTCTTTGGCTATTCCTTTCGTACATCTCTAAAGTAGTCCGACGAATGGTTCGTATTTTCACTTCAACTTATAAATTACTATGCCTTTTTTGTTCTAGAAAATCAGATCATTGAAAAAGTTCATTTCGGTCTATTATTCTTTCAAATGTTTTCATAGGCATTAGTTGTAAATCTGAATTACATAATTGAGAAACAGAAGACAAACATAAGCAACTTAATCTAGTAGAAACCAGTTGTTTGAAGTGAACGAACACTAAGAAACGTACGACTGCAACAGACACACATCCTGTCCCCATCTTTCACCACCAATAAGGAAGGAGAATATTTTAGTGCTTCAAGTGTGAGGCTTAGATAAAGATTTATTTTTCATTCATAAGATACCTACCTCACTCTCTCTTGCCAGAACGATACGTGCAGTAACAAATCCGATAAGTTCATCACTTCGACCATTTGGTCTACTGCGGTCAACAGCTCCCCATGAAATGATATCACGTCTATTGACAACATTTTGAAAGAACTCTGCTTCATACCTGAAGAACGAAGACTTATCTAACATTAAAAAGCTAAAAATTCAAAGATCATAACCCACTAAAAGGCAGTTATGTACCTTATAGGAAGTAAATCACGGTGAATTTTCTCTAAGACCTCCAGATCAGAGGGTTGTATGGGCCTAAAACATATTGTCGGACGGTAGGAGGCTTTTGGTTTTACCATTGGAAATGCTGTCAATCCCCAGTAAAGATACTATACACTTGGAGAAATTCTATAAGACTTTCACTTTCCATTACGCAACGTGACCCACAAACTCCATGTAGCACTTATCAATGAAGACTGCAAAAAGAAATCATGTTGCATTGCTTATACCACAAATTATAAAAACACAAAAGCAACCTAACAATAACCTGACATCTGCAAAAACTAAATTGAGAACAACTGTTTAGGAATGATTTTCGAACCAGATCAGGTACATAAATGGAGACTCGTCTAGTCATTGGAAAAGGCCTCAGGAACGTGGAGGAAAGGATAAGCATCCTCAACGGTCTAGACAGTGACAACTGCCAATAAACACACCTCCCTGGGGCTGCCAAGGGGTGCTGATCATGTAGGTAGCTATGGTGATTGTTCTTATGAAGATATTTCTAGCCCCTTCAACAGGAGTGCAAAGCTTCTTTATCTATAGAGAGTGAGGGGTAAACCCTATTTTATAATGGCCAATGAGTGAATGACAAGTGCATGTAGGGGCCAATGTATGGAACGATGCAACGTGTCGCTAAGTTCATCCTCAATGAGAGGACAGCACGTCTAAAGCATACTGAGGACGTCATGGCGACGAACTGACATGACGAGCCTCATCCGAATCCTACCAAGTTGCCTCCAATTCATTCTTAAGGCGATAAGGGTCCATCCAAGTCTTGCCCCTTAACTTGGTGATTACAGGTCAGTAGTCAAGGCGGGTTCAACCAAGGCGGGCGGACTTTGGGGCGAAAATTCATGTATAGGATCCATCCTCTTCAATCTTAAATATGATCCAATGGGTACTCAAGAAAGGGTAGGTCTATTTGCATTCAAATTGACATCTTTGCTGCCATGTCCAACAGAAGCATTGCCAATATTTCTACAAGAAAGAAAGATTCTGATGAGAAAGGAAACCTGTTCTGGAAGTTACAGTGTTTCATCATATGCCATAGCCAATGGGCTAGTTACATACTACCATTTCTACTCATCCTTGCCACTTTATTCACTACCCTTATTTTGGCTTGTGGGTCTCAATCAAAATCTAATGGCTTCTTTCTATTTTTTGCCGTTGATTTGGTTAATTCTCTACACAGCAAACTCAGTTGTGATATGTTTTCGTGCTTTAGTGCCCAACTTCAAATTTTGGAATTCTGTGATATCATGGGTGATGGTATCATTCTTCTTGTTCTCAGGGTACTCCATATCAAAGCATGGAATACCAAGCTATTGGATTTTCATACGTTATCTGTCATTGAAGGTACAATATACTAACAATGGACGTATAATGATCATATCTTTCATTGCCACCAATTGATCAACTCTAAAAGGCCTTCTACTGCTGAAGAGATGCAAATTGCTCAAACTCACTTATGTTTCGGGGAAAATCAGTTAGCAGTAACAGAATCTAGAGTCTCCATTTGGTAATGTGAAGTTAATTCTTGTTCACTCTCTTCTTCGGAAACTTCATGGTCCCCATCGCCAGAATCCGGATAGTATCCTGCTCGTTTCATCTGTAGTAGAAGTAATTTCAAAAGAAAGTAAATTTCTTTCTTCTGCTGATGTGTTTTATCTTTCACCATAAAGACGTGTACATGACCACCTATTTCTATCCAACTACACCCAGGCTGCTTGACGACTCCTCGTTGCCTCATTAGCCGTCTTGTCCTCACAACATCACCCCATCTCCCCATCTCTGCATACATGTTTGACAGAAGAACATAAGGTCCCGAATTTCCAGGATCAATCTCTAACAATCTTTCCGCTACATACTTCCCCAATGTAATATTGCAGTACAATTTACAAGCAGCAAGCAAAGATGCCCACACAACAGCATCTGGCTGCATAGGCATTTCGTCTATTAGATTTTTCGCTTCTTCAAGGCAACCGGCCCGACCAAGTAAATCAACCATACACGTGTAATGATCTTTCATTGGCACCAAACTGTATTGCACATTCATTGAATTAAAATAATGACGACCCTCTTCAAGTAACCCAGCATGGCAACACGCAGATAAAACTCCAATCATGGTTACATGATCCGGTTCTTCTCCTGATATTAACATTTTCTTAAAAGTTCCAATAGCCTCAAGGCCATAACCGTTCTGTGCATACCCTACTATCATAGCATTCCACGAGACGCAATCCACTTCCACCATATTTTCAAACACCCGGCACCCTTCTTCAACCGATCCACATTTCATGTACATATCTATCAGAGAATTGCCCACAAAAATATCAGACTCTTCTCCAGATGTGAACCAATATCCATGCTTTAAAACATGAGAATGAGCCTGCCTGCCAATACGCAGATCAGCAAGATTTGCACAAGCATTGAGTAGATTGCCAAAGGTATAGTGGGTCGGCCAAACAGACTCCCTCTTTAGGAGTCGGAAGAGTGTTAATGCCTCTTCATTCTCTCCGTTTTGTGTGTACCCTGCGATTAGTGCATTCCATGAAACCGCATTCCTTTCCATCATCTTTGAAAACATTATTCTAGCAGATTTGATGCTCGCTGCCTTTGCATACCCACTTACCATGGAGGTTTCAGACACCACATTCTTGATCGGCATCCTATCAAAGACAGATCTAGCTTGATTAATTTGACCACATTTAGCATACATATCCACCAATGCATTCCCTAGGATAAGATCATCCCTCAATTTATCAAACTTCAAAACTCGTGCATGAATTTGCACACCTTCGTTTATTGCTGACAAGCTTGCACATGCACTGACCACACTAGCTAGTGTGAGTTCATCTGGTTTAAGCCCACAATCCATCATCTCAATGAAAACATGTAAAGCTACATTTGCTGGACCATTTTGCTCGTAACACGTAATCAAGCTATTCCATGTAACTGTATTCCGCACATTCATTTCTTCAAAAACTCTTTGAGCAAAGGCTGCATTCCCACATTTAGAGTACATGTCAATAAGAGCAGATCCCATAAATACATCTGATGAGTGGCATGATCTCAGTATCAAAGTATGAATTTGAGAACCCATTTTCAAATCTTTTAACCCTGCACAAGCACTGAGAGCACTACCAAATGAATATTCGTTATGCACAAAATCATTTTTGCGCATTTGCACAAAATATTCTAAAGCTTCATCAAAGTGACCATGTTGCGCGAAACCAGATACCATTGAATTCCACGTGCACTCGTCTGGCTCTGGCATTGCTTCAAAGATCTGGACAGTTTCATCCAAAACGCCAGATTTTGTTAGTGCACATATGATTGCGTTCCAAGAGAAAATGTTTTTATCAAGCATTGTGTCGAACATCTTGCGTGCATCTTTCAAATACCCACATTTCCCATATACATCTATCAGCCTATTCTGAAGAAAAATCTCGGATGAGAATCGGGTTTTGATGATACGGGCGTGTATGCGGCGTAAGTCAGACACAGACTTTGAGGAGATGCAAGCATCCAGGAGATTAGCAAAGGGAGATGAATCACGGAAAGAGAGGTCACCCACGATACATTTGACCAAAGCATGCCTAGCCATCTCATAATCTTGTGAAAGAGACACGTGGGAATGCTCAAATAGGGATTCTAGTGCTTCCAAAGGACATTAAAACCAAGACTATCCAGACGTGTGAAGGAATGTGGAAGATTTTTCTACTTTCACGAACATATTTCCATAGCTCTTCTGAGAAAGGATCAACAATGAAGGAGCAGAAATTCCAGATCTGGAACTTTTTAGATTAAAAAAATCTGGATAGTAATCCTTTACCAAAGAGGCCATAACAGCATCCTTTACCAAAGAGGTCCTAACAGCAATGCAAGGCTTACAGTTCTCATGGATCTCATCAAAATACTTTGTATCTCTGTTTCTTTCATTTCGGTCATTTGCAACTTTTAGTAGGTGACTGAAAGAGAAATTATGGTCTCAACTCTGTAATTTTAATTCTCGAAGTTCAAGCACTGACCAACGAGAAAAAACATGCACGTAAAAAGTAGAATTGGCAAAGAAAACAAAGGGACTTCACCAACTGGCAACCCAAACAAGACCATTAAAGATAGAAAGCTACAGTCATACTTAACCAAAGTTACAAACCACAAAGTTCACATCACTATAATCAAATTTGTAAATGTAAAGCATTAATCACTGAAATATAGAAACCCAGATCATATCTTCGCCGTGAGATTGAAACTACAACTTACCTCCAGATTAGCTCGAATCTGTTGAGTATCAGGGAGTGAGAGATCAAGCTTCGCTGCTTTCTTCCATTTGTTATGTACCCTTATATCGTAAAGATCCCTTTTGATTAGAAAGATCCACCTTTGCTGTTGGATTTGATTGTGTGGATTTGGATTTTGGTAGCTCAGAATTCAGATATTGTTTATCGTGCACAGCTTCCCGCCGCGCAGGTAGAAACTAGAAAGAACGACCTTTTGGTCTTTCTGCAAACAGCAATGCACTCGACCGAACAAATTTCGGTAAAATCTTTGCCGTATTTTCTAGTTTCAAATTTGGCCATGATGTTTCATTGTTTTATCCAATTATTGGGTCGATCCACAAAATTTAAAAAGAAACAAAATTAGGAAAAAAAAAATTATTTTATCGATCTTCCGCGGTCAAATAGTTCATATCAAAACGAACGGCGTAGATCACTAATTTTTCAGGCTTCAGCAGTTGACACTAATATCTACTTAATATTTAAATTTCAAACATTAAGTAGATATTATGTGAAACGTTCGTCCACACATGAAAAATTGGCGAGAGCAATTTCTAGTTACAGCATGAATGTCAATGCATATACTATTGAACATAATGGATATGCCACTTCAGCTTCTTCTCTCCCGCTCATTGATTCTCATGGCATCAAGGAATCGGTTAGAAATTCTACCACAAGCTTCTATAACAGATTCTCCCATTATGGCAGCTCGTGATTGTCAACATGAAAACATTCTCTCTCACGTTCTTTTGCATAGTTGGGTGTCCACGATTTGGTTCGGTAGATTTTTTGATGAAAAACTAAATCGAACCGAATCATGAGTTTCGATTTAGTTTTTCGGTTCGGTATTATTAATTAAAAATAATTTTTAAATGATATTATTGAAAAAAAATAACATAAAATCAAAAATTTGTTTCGGTTTGGTTCGGGTCGATTTTATATGAAATTACATATAAACAATAAAACCGAACCGAGCACGTATAAAGAACCGACCGAACCAGTCATTTTCGGTTCAGTTCGGTCGGTCGATTTGATTTTGAACCCACCTAGTTTTTGTAACGGATT
Organism: Datisca glomerata; assembly: GCA_003255025.1. Taxonomy (NCBI): domain Eukaryota; kingdom Viridiplantae; phylum Streptophyta; class Magnoliopsida; order Cucurbitales; family Datiscaceae; genus Datisca; species Datisca glomerata. Next base: position 180,442 of record QANY01008960.1, on the reverse strand, counting down.
TTATATGAAATTATACAAAAAAAAATAAAACCGAACCGAGCACATATAAAGGACCGAAACTCACGGTTCGGCTCGGTTCGATTTTATATGAAATTATATATAAAAAAATAAAACCGAACCGAGCACATATAAAGAACCGAAACTCACGGTTCGGTTTGTTGTTTGATTCTTCGGCTCGGTATTATTAATTAAAAATAATTTTTAAATATTTTTTAAATGATATTATTGAAACAAAATAACATAAAATCAAAAATTTGTTTTGGTTTAGTTCGGTTTCATTTTATATGAAATTATATATAAAAAAAATTGAACCGAGTATATATAAAGAACCGACCGAAACGATCATTTTTTTGTTCGATTCGATAGATTTGATTTGGTTTCGAACACCCCTAATTTTTGTAACTGATTTTATTCTTTCCTTATATATACATTCTTCAATTGTAAAGTCATTACTTATCATTCATCATTGAAACCAATACAGAAAAAACACTTTCTCCACACTTGTTTATATTGTTTAACTTGGTATCAGAGCCTTACTCCCATCTGCAATTTTTGTTCTTCCTCTACATCTTCAGCCATTCCAGCTGCAAATTACCCTACTCAAAACATCCATGTCACAAGCAACACTGCAAATCTACCTACCCTACCCACTCACATCAATGTAAATCCTATTGCACCAAATACTATACCCATCACCCTCACAAATCCCTTTGCAGTCGATTCTCTTCCCTCTCTACGCACTATCCTACCTAACAACATGGTGACCATATCTATAAGGCTTGATAGAAACAATTATATATTTTAGAAATGACAAATCATTTCCATAGTACGAGCATATGACCTTGAGGCTTACTTACTCGATTCATTACCAATGCAAAATGAGTTCATTAAGAATCCCTTAGCCAACACAAAATTTACTGACCAACAAAATGCCTTCGCTCCCATTACAGAAGCACCATATATTTTAAATCCAGATTTCATCCACTAGGAGAGAACATTCCAACATCTTATGAGCTGGCTTCTCTCATCCATCACTGAAAGCATGTTTGGACATGTAGTTAATTATCTTAGCTCCCATGAGGTTTGGAGAGCATTGGAGCGACTGCTTACTTCTCAATTAAAGGCTCAAACCGTGCAACTTCGTTTTAAGCTACAAAGTGTGAAAAAGGCTCTATTAGCATCAATGACTATATGCTAAAGATGAAGAGCATTGTTGACAGTCTATCAGCAACAGGACAAATGATAATTGATGAGATTTCTCTTTCGTTATTGCATGAACAAATTTTTGAAGTTTCTTTTATTAATAATCAGTTTATTATTTCAAATAATGGATTCAATATTTGTCATGCTAAAGTTTTGAATAGACTGTATATGCTTAAACAAACTGAATATGCGTTAAATAATTATGAATTGTTCAAAGTAGCAAATCTTAAAAGTAATAAACGATAAAGAGTTCCTCATAATGATGATGGCATGTATCTATGACATCTTAGGTTGAGACATATTAATATAGATAAATCAAACAGGTTAACAAAGCATGATACTTTGAGAGAACTAAAAGTTGGGACTCCTATTGTTTGTGAATCTTGTCTAGAGGGAAAAATGACAAAGAGACATTTCACAGGAAAGGGTCAAAGAGTCAAGGAACCACTTGAGCTAGTACATAATTATATTTGTAGACCAATCAATGTACAAGTTAGAGGTGAGTATAAGTATTTTGTCAGTTTTATTGACGATTACTTTAAATATGGTTATACTTACCTAATACATAGAAAGTCTTAAACTTTTCAAAAGTTTAAGGACTTCAAAGCTGAAGCTAAAAATAATTAGGTAAATCATTGAAAACACGTTGATTAGATCGAGGTGGTGAATACTTGTTTTAGAATTTAAGGATTACATGCTGAAGTATTTCATTATATCCCAACTCACAACACCTAGAACACCACAATAAAATGGTGTTTTAGAAAGGAGAAACCAAACCTTATTAGATTTGGTTAGGTCGATATTAAGCTACTCATCACAACCACTCACATTTTGGGGATATGCACTTCAAACGGCAACCTACATTTTGAATGTAGTGCCTTCTAAGTCTGTAAGCAAGATACCTTTAGAGTTATGGAATAGCTCCAAACCTAGCTTGCGTCATTTTCGTATATGGCAATGTCTAGCTCACATTCTTAGACTCAAGATTGAAAAGTTAGGCTCAAGGTCTAAAGTGTGTATATTTGTTGACTATACTCCAGAAATAAGATATTGGTACTTTTATAGTTACAAAGATAAAAAAGTGTTTGTATCGACAAATGTCACTTTACTTGAACACGACTGTATGGAAAACTACAAAGCTCGGAGCAAAGCAGTTCTCGAAGAATTAGCATCCGATGAGATCAAACCACCTTTATCATTAACTGATAAACAACAAATCACAGAACCACTGTTCATGTTCAGGAAATCCCGGTGCAACGTTGTAGTGGGAGGGTTATAAGACAACATATTCGCTATGAACTAGAGGCACGTGTCCTAGTATCTAACACTGATAAGAACGATCCATTAACCTTTAAAGATGCGATGGAAGATCCTGAAAATGAGAAATGACAAGATACCATGAACCAAGAAATGGAATCGATGTATTCCAATTTTGTTTGGGAACTTGTTGATCCACCTGAAAATGTCAGGCTCAATGGATGCAAATGGATATTCAAGAGGAAAATAAGTGCAGATGGGAAAGTAGAGACTTTTAAGGAACAGCTGGTAACCAAAGGTTATACATAAAGGGAAAGAATCAATTATGAAGAGACATTCTCTTCCGTTGCCATGCTAAAATTAATTCTCATATTTTTATCCATAGCCGCTAGTTTAGACTATGATGGTAAATGGATATCAATGCAACTTTTTTGAATGGCTCTCTTGAAGAAAGCTTATATATGATGCAACCAGAAGTGTTCGTGAAAAAAGGGCAAGATCAGAAAGTATACAAGTTGCTTAAATCAATTTATGGATCGAAGCAAGCATCTAGATCTTAGAATCCTACCTTTGATGAAATTATTAAATTGTATGGCTTCGAGCAAAATATTGACGAAGATTATGTTTATAAATATATCAAAGATAAGATTGTGTTTTTCTTAATTCTTTGTGTAGACGATATTATATCCATTGGGAATGATGTAGAAACTTTATCGAAAGTAAAGAAGTGGTTAGCTGAGAAATTTCAAATGAAAGATTTGGGAGAGACGAACTATGTTTTAGGCATCCAAATCTTAAGGGATAGAAAGAACAAGCTCTTGGCACTTTCTTAGACATCTTATATATAAGATGGTCGAGAGATTCTCTATGAAATATTCTAAGAAAGGTCAACTACCAACCAGACTTGGAATTGTCCTTTTCAAGAGCAGTGTCCTACGACACCTCAGGAGGAAGAAAAGATGAGAAAGGTTCATTATGCTTCAGCTATTAGTAGTCTCATGCATGCAATGTTGTGTACGAGACCAGACATCTATTATGCAGTAGGAATTGTCAATCATTATCAATCAAATCCTGATTTAGAACATTGGATTGCAGTAAAGCACATTCTCAAGTATCTTGAAGAGTGAGAAATTATATGCTTGTTTATTCACTAGATATACTGATTCTGATTTTCAATCGGATAGGGACAGTCGAAAGTCGACGTATGTATTAGTATTCATCCTAGGTGGAAGACTTGTAGTATAGAGAAATATTAAACAATCTAGTATTACAGATTCCACTATGGAAGGCGAATATATAGCGGCTTGTGAAGCTCGAAAGAAGCGGTATGTCTCAGAAAGTTCTATAATGATTTGGAAGTAGTTCCAGATATGGACAAGTCACTTATCTTGTACTGTGACAATAGTGGGGTTTTAGTTAATTCCAAAGAACCAATGATTCACAAGAGGGGCAAGCACATTGAGAGGAAATATCATCTTGTAAGAGAGATTGTTTATCGAGGGGATGCGACTGTTATAAAGATAGCGTCAGATCAAAACCTAGCTAATTCTTCTACCAAGACACATCCTGCGAAGTCATTTGAGGGTCATGTGCACAATATGTGGTTGAGAGTGATGTGACATTTACTTTAGGACAAGTGGGAGACTGTTGGGCATATTGCCCTCAAAGCATGTGTTTAGAGATTTTTAATATGAAATTAATGAAATTAAATTTTCTTATAATTGTTGTTTTGAATTATTATTGAATAATTTATATATAAATATCTGACAATTTCATATTCATTAATGAGACTATGATCTTGTATAAGTACGAGAGGATTAAGAATATAGATAATGAATAAAATAGTTCGCAACATATTAAAGTCTGAAATTTTTAATGAATGGTTGCTAGTACGCTTCACTAAACATTATGAATGCATGTGATCTAAATCTGGATCATTGATGTGGATAAATATCTTAGTGAATGTATTTTATACAATTAGATTATATAAGACATGCCCAATGTAGATTAATATTTTTATTAACTTATCGTTTATTATAAAGATTTAATACCCATCAAAACTGATGATCATATGTAGATCAGTCTGAATCATGAGTAGTCATAAACTCATATGCATGTCTACTGGATCTTTTGATTCACTCGTTAATGTTTGTTTGTAAAACAGGCTAGTCACTTTTATTTTGGAGATTCAGTGACATGAATGGCTGGGAACATGATCTTACAAAATTTGAAATCCAAGCTTTCCTAACGGATCTTATATTGGTTCTCTTAAGTGTTAATTTTGGATCTGGATGATTATTGAGTTCAAATTTATAATACGATTATAAATTGACCATTCACTACTAAATTAATGGTACTTAAAGATCAAAAGGTAATTAGAATGGTAAAATGGTAATTTTGACCATATCTAATTTACGAGACAATAATTGGAGGACAAAACTACATGAAATGATTATATCAATGGACTACACAGAAAGCTCTGTAAATAGATTATGTAATCTCTAAGAGTGCAATTCTATATTTATAGTGAAGTAATAATGAAATTAATAAATCATATTATTTAATTAAAGAAATTAATTAATAATCTGATTTATTGAAGCTTAGGATTATGAGTTAATGGTCTCTAAGTCACCTCTATACTACACAGTCTAGAATGCATATTTTAGAACATAAGAAAATGATTGACTTGCAAAAAAATTATATTTCTTAGGAAAGCATATAATTATGAGATGATTATGTATGATTAATTAATTGAATTATTTAATGTAGTTTTCAGAAATTATCGTTAAATAATAATATTGATTAATTTTGTGTAAATCGATATGTGAGACAGAATATTTGATTTATGAAATTAAATAATATTAAATTATAATGAGATAAAGATTTGATTTGGTTTATCTAATATGTTAATTAATAGATAAGATCATTAATTGAGAGATCAGACAAGTTAATTTTGAATTAATTAATATCTAGATATTTATATGATTAAAATAAATAATAAATTTATAGAAATTACCACGTGACATGTTGGACTATCATATCTTAATCATTGATTTTGAATCAGTGATTGACATGGACTACTGTAATGCCACGTGACACTACAGTGGTGCCATGAGACTATAGTGCCGTGAGACACTGTGACTCATCATGGCACACTGTAGTGCCATGTAACACTGCAGTGTTGTACAATTGTAGTGTGTCCTACTTCAATTGCACATTTATATTTAATTTATTATTTTCTCCCTAAAAAAATCTGATATGTCATTATCTAAAATATATATTGATAATATTCTATTGGCTTCAGTATGCTATGAACACAATTGAAATTAGGAGTAAAACTTTCTGAGATTAAAAGTTAATCAAAAAACTCTGTGAAGAACTTTTAATTATTTTTCGATCAGAATATTATCTCACAAATTAATCCTTCTCGAAAATTTTTAGATCTCATGTGTTGAGTACATCTTGAGAAAGAAAAATTGTTCTTGATATATTCTGAGTGCTCACACACGTCCTAGTGTACTGTTTGAGGATTGGCTTGGAAGATCGTGGTATGGATCTCGAAGTTTATCGTTTGTGGGATAGCAATATCGTTGTATTGCAAGGATGCTTGATTAGACTACAAGAGATGTATTTAATATCCACGTACGTCTTTGATTTAATATATAAATATATAATGGATCCGATCTAAAAAAGTTTTTTTCAATTAAAAAAATTTCATATTTAGGATCTACGACGATGCAATCGTTTGTCATTTTATAAATTTTTTAAAACACAACCACACCTTCCGTCGCGCGTCACTGCGGATTCTAACAACTTTCTCCCCAATCACCATAAAAAATAATATCATTAGTGATGCTGAAAACTTCAACAATTATCCTCGAGTAATCTCTTCTTCAGATAGAGTTCTTTGCCATCTTATTGTCTGCAAAACACAAATAAACAACCTAAAGGCGAGGAATCAAGGGGTGGTTGCCCCACCTAAGGGCCTTTTATGCCTAAGTTTGTATTAGTTTATATTTTGGTATTATTTTTTAGGGGAGAATAGACATACCTCTTCCTTTCATAGATGGGGATGTTTATACTTCAAGCTTTGTGTAGGAGAATGCATATCAAAGAAGCCTCTCAAAGGATCCTTTAGGGGTCTTTGCCTTCGTTCGCTCTCTACGACCTTGTTCTCCTCCTTTTTTGTCATGGGATTACCCCAACTAAAACTTTATATAAGGGAGCCTGGTTTTGCTTTGGTGCCACTTTGTTCGAGGGGTGACAATTCCTCCCAGTTAGGGCGTCACCTCGCCCTTCCTCGGATAGCCTTCCTCAAGGATCCCTCGATTGTGTGACTCTGACGGTGAACCTTTAAGTCACAGGGGAGGACCATTTCCACACAAAAGACTGTTATGGCCTGAACGGCGAATGACATGCCTTCCCTCCCTACCCTGGTTGCCTCAGAGGTTACAACCACCGCATCCTTCCTCCGTCGTTTAATCATTATTACGATATTTATGCTCAGATCCACAGACAAATGCAGACCATTCTTTGCCAAGCTGAAAATGAATTCTAGACAACAGTGGGATAAATAGTGTGAAAATGCCTTACAAAAAATAAAAGAGTATTTAACTTCACCGCCAATATTGTCGAAGCCCTTACCAGGGGAAGATCTCTCTCTTTACCTCGCAGTGTCAGAAACCACAATCAGTGCAGCACTCATCAGAATGGAAGAAGGGCGTCAAAAGCCAGTTTATTTTGTGAGCAAGAGTTTTGCAGCTACTGATACTCGCATCGGTAGTTGTTGCAAGAAAGCTCAAACATTATTTTCAAGAGCACATTATAAATGTGGTGACAAAATTTCCAATAAAAATTGTACTATACTCGCCTAAGGTGGCAGGAAGACTTGTGGAATAGGCAATAGAGCTCGAGCCATATGACATACGGTGTGCCCTTCATACCGCCATAAAATCCCAAGTCTTGGCAGATTTCATTGTGGAATTTACTTTATGACCATGGAAAATATGATGTGACAATAAAGGGAAAAGAAGGAGCCGCTTGGACTTTATTTGTAGACGGGGCATCTAACTATCGTGGAGCCAGAGCAGGAGTGGTGGTGCAAACCCCGTATGGGGAAAGCTTCGAACAAGCCTTGTCATTTGGTTTCCAAGCATCAAATAATGAAGCAGAATACGAAGCGTTACTGGCTGGACTACGGCTCATGACCGAGTTTAAGGCAACTGGAGTCAAAAATTTTTACGATTCAATGTTAGTTGTTAACCAAATCGCAGGAAAATACAATGCGAAAGACGACCGAATGGCGCAGTACTTACAGAATGCCAAAGAAATGCTTCAGCTATTCAAGTACTACGAGATTACACAAATACCCAGAGCAGAAAATTCGAGAGCAGATGCGTTAGCCAACTTGGGGTCGTCAGCCTAAATTTCGTTCAAAAGAACGGTGACAGTAGAATATCTGGATGTCCCAAGTATAAAGATGTTGGTGCAAGCGACAGGGGTAAGGGCGAACCCTCCCTCTCATCCTGGTCTTCGTCAACGTAGAATATTAGGCCCATTCTCCCCTTGCTGAAAAAAAAGGGTTCCAAATGCTTTGAACAAGAATGGCTTTACACTCATTCCCACAGACGGTGTTAACTGTTGATGCCGAGGATTCTAAATGCTTTGAACAGGAATGGCTTTACAGTCGTTCCCACTAACGGTGTTAACTGTTGATGCTGAAAACTTCAAAAGTTATCCTTGAGTAGTCTCCCTTCCGAATAGAGTTCCTTGCCACTTTATCGTATGCAAAACACAAACAAAGAACCCAAATGTGGAACTGGGGGGTGGTTGCCCCGTCTAAGGGCCTCCGATGCCTAAGTCAGTATTAACCGATATTCCGGTATAATTTTCTTAGGGGAGAGTAGACATACCTCTTCTTTTGTAGATGGGGATATTTATACCTCAAGCATTGTGTAGGAGAAGACGTGTCGAAGAAGCCTCTCAGAGGCGTGCTAGGAAAGCCTCACAAGACACGATGCATGTCTTTCGATTGGATAGAAGGGAGGTAACCTTGACATAAAACGTTCAGCATTAAATGTCGAAATGACCGGATATAGGCTATCCTGACATTTTACCATGACGATTAGACACGTTGGGCACTACTTTCGGTGGACAATAATAACATTTTGCTCGTGGTTATCCGAGCTCTCATGGCTCATCTTATTCCTGATCTTACATGCGCTGTGGCCTATGTAACCCGAGCTCCCTCAAAACTGACTAGGTGAGGTCAGTTCTTCTCCTCCAAAACTTTTCTCTGTCTTGAGCTCCTTAACATGGCGTAACATGTGTCGTCGCATCGTTGGCGGTCATGAAAATACCCATAACAGTAATTATCCCTAACGCTTCCTTTAAAACTCTTGTTTGTTTCAAGCAAAATTATATAAATGAAAACAATAAATAAAATTTTAACATGTAAAACTTAACACATCTCCTTGCGTTGATGAAGAAACCATCTGACCAACTGATCCCAATCACTGAAAATGATATGGACATTGAACATGGCTAAAAATCTCTTCATAATAGCGTCCACATGAGAACATCGACAAAATATGTGATCAACAGGCTCCATCCCACCAGCGCAAAAAAAAAAGCTCCCCTGACACAACCATCCCATTTTCTGATATTGTCTGAGGTGGCTAGCCTATCTTTCAAGACAAGCCAACTAACAAAACTACATTTCAGAATGAATTTTGAGAACCATACTAAATTAGCCCAATCAACAACATTTCCATCATCAACAAAATCTAATTTAAAGGCACTAGAAACAGAAAACATATCATTTATAGCCTCTAGCCAAACCCATTGATCCTCATGATTCGAAGAAGCCCTCGGCAGCAGCATATTGCATCTCGAATTTCATTAAGAGCAGGGGAATTACGTGGGGGGTGTTCCATGCATTATCTTGAATTAGACTGTTAACTTTGGTACGACGATTCCACCCAATAATCAAAGAAACGCCATCTTCAAACCTGTTCAAAAAAGGCCCAAATGGGAGCTAAGGGTCGGTAAGAACACCTATTTGATCACCACTGCCAATGTCAACACGGATACCTGGCAACAATTCATGTCACAACTTAATCATTTTCCTCCAAGCACAGGATGGATTAGCGTTTAGAGAAACAGTAAAATAGGACTAGCCCTTAAGAAGATATATCTTACACCAAGCTATCCACATAGAATCGCTCGAGGTAATCGAGAACCATACATGCTTAGACGCAGCCTTATCCCAAACTTTTGAATTTCGCAACCCAAGTCCACCAACAAGTAAGGCTTACGAATCTCATTCCAAGAAACCTTGCCCTTTTCAAATAACACTCAGAACCAGACCAAAGAAATTTTTTAATAACAACATCCACTTGTTTAATAATCGCTTTCGAAAGAACAAACATACCCGCCCAAGTTTTTTGGGTAGCCACAAAAACATTTACTGATCATATTTACTAAACCAAACTAAACCGTTAACAATAGGTGATGAGAACAATTATCTCACCCTAATGCATATAAACCTTGGTTTTACTCCACCTGTATTCAATTGCTGGTTATTTATACTATTAACTTAGTTATGTAGTAAATTGAGCATATATTACTAAGATTACAATTGTTTACCCAAATCCAAACCAACAATTAACTTATTAGCTTAGATTAGTTTATAAGTTTAATTAGTTTAGTTCGTTCAATAAAAGAACTGATTAGATTGGCTTGGTTAAAAATTCTTCTGTAAGATCACGCAAAACTACCCGATGAACCCTCCCATGCATCGTTAATTAGTCAATTTTAAACAGATGGCCTTTTTGGAAATAGCTACCCCAATTGATTGTGATTTAGCTGTGATTCATGCTGTAAAAATGAAAGATTGTGGCTCTAGACTCTTTTAAGTGTCAAAAAACTTCATTACAACAGAACCTTGGAGCAATATTGACCCTATAAAATACATATACAAAACTTGAAATTTGCGTTAAAATATAAATGAGTTGATCAGTGATTTCGGGAGTACATTAGGAAACTTTTCCTCCTTCGGCCATTTCGGAAAGGGAACCCCCAGTATAGGTATAAAAATTCGCCCGAAAGGAAGTATAGAATTTGTAATAAATATATTAGAACTCGTGGATTACAGTCATACTTCTCACAATTTCTCTTAGAATTCGTAATGAAATTTTGATAAAAAAAATTTAAAACTGTGAATAATTTCCATTACATAGACATTACAAGGACTACTAGAGAGCTTAAACCAAACCAAACAACTTTCAATGTCTTTGTAGCATTTAACAAATATATGCTTCAAAATATCTATATATCATAAGTAATTATATGTGGATCATCAAAGAATTAGTTGATCTTCGTCGTTGTTTGTCTGATTTTTTACATTCAACTTGCTCTTTTGGAAAGTTGAAGGAGTCTCTACCATATCAACTTCTTCTTGGCTGCAACATGAAATCAACAATTGATTTCTATAAGTAAACGGAGAAAATTAGCGACTGTAAAGAACGTTAGTTTTGTGTATATACATGAGCTATTGTGTTATGTGTGTATGAGAGAGAACCGTGTACTTAGATAAGTAATTAAATACCAAGACTGTAAAACAGTTTCTTCTGTAGCAAACAATATCCGTGATTTTGATCGTCCACACATGGAAAATTGGCGAGAGCAATTTATAGCTACACCATGGATGTCAATGCAGATACAAACATCTGAAAGTTGATAACTAAAGTTATTGTACTCATGACATCGTAGCTCTGGGAAAGAATGAAGTACTCTTGAAAGTTCTTTGCGTAATACACCCCGTCGGTAAGGTTGATCTGAAGGAGTTACTACCCCTATGTAAATTAACCAATCAACGTTAGAAGAGCACATTTAATTACTTATTCGATGACAAAATCCAAAGTTAAATACAAAAACCATTTTGATTAATTTTGAAGTTATTGTACCTCCTTTCAACAGAGATTTGTAAAGTTTCTCATACTTTTTGGCATATGTTACTGCCAAGTAGAAGTAATTTTCAGCATTCATTCCAGAATATACACCATGCTTATTCCACTCCCATTCCCAAAAAGGTAGATCTTCTCTACCCTCCATCAGGTTTGGCCAATAGGTTGACAAGCTCTCAGAGAAATTCCAATTCTTAACCTATGAAAATAGGTATAGAAATTTTTTACGTAGATCATAAATGTAATAATAACTAAATATTGGTAAAGAAATAAATAAATAGTGCTTTTCTACAAGAGTATTGTTTTTCTTGAAAACATCAGAACATTTTTTACATTTAAAAAAAATCAATAATTTTCTTATAAAGCATAGAAATACATATATATTATCCATGCTCAGCAACTGAGATAGACTACTTGTTAATTATTTGGTTAGTCTAAAATCAAGAGAAGGTAGCTAATAAATTACCTCAGTTTTGGGAAAATGGCGATCGCCACAAGTTTCATGAACATGGACATCATTAGAAGTGAATGGAAACATTCCATGAATTTTGAACTCTTGAGGAACTGGCAGTTTGCACCTTTTGATGCCCGGGTTGCAGTAGCTGTTAGGCCATAATAAGTGAAATTTGAAGTGGTGAAGCTGATTTTCACTCTCCACCAAGAAAGATGCAACCTGCAAAAAGAGGAAAATGACAACTACTTGCCTACTAATCATAATCTTCATTATTTTTTTACATCAATAAATATGCAAATAATTAAGTCTCTAACTTGCTATTATTTATAGAAGAATTAAAAAATAATAATTAATTGCATGTAGTTAAGGGGTTAAAAATCACAATAAACTGTGGACCAAACCAATGTATATCATTGTATTGAAAGATCTAATATTAGTATCGGTTTGATTTAGGTTGATTTGATCTTTTTAAAAAGATTAATTTTACTAAATTCATATGAACTAAACCAAACTAAACTGTTTAAAAATGAGATGAGAATAATGATCTCACCCCTAATGCATATTTTGCAAGTTATTTATACTATTAACTTAGTAATTTATGTACTACAATTAACCGATTAGTTTAGATTGGTTTGTAAGTTTAATTAGTTTAGTTTAGTTCATTCAATAAAAAACACTAATTAGATTGGCTTGGTTAAAAATTCTTCTATAAATCAAGTTAGACCACCCGGTGAACACCCTTATGCGTAGTTGATTAGTCAGTTTCAAGAAGATGGCTTTTGGAAATATGAAATGTCTCATACTAATTCTACCCAATGGGTTAAATAATCGGATTAAGCTTTTGTGAATGATGCTCAATCTAAATATCTACTTCTTCCCTACTAGAAAAATAGGCTTCCATGTCGGTTGTACGGCAAATCATAAATAATCCGATGTATAAAATAATGTAGCAGATTTTTATAAAACTAATAGGACGTGGGTAGATAAACCACCTTGGTATTAGAGTCGCGTAGTACGACAGTGAGTTTTAATCCCCATCATATTCTTAACTAATGCCACGGTAGTTGTTGATGCTGTAAAAATTAAACATTGTGACTTTAGAAATTTGTATGTGTCTAATTTTTAAAAAAAATAAAAATATTCTCCGACAATACTAACCTTATAATACATTCAACTTGAGATTTGTCTTAAAATATAAAATATTAATATTATAAGATTTATTATACTTTATTCTAATATCAATTTATTCTTCTAAACTATTTTCCTTTCTTAATCAGTCATTTAACTTTTTATATCCATCAATTTATCTCCTAACCTGAAATTTCAACCTAAACGTTATTTAATAATAGCACGTGATCAATGAAATATCAAATTTATCCATCTTCCATTATTATCTCTCTCCCAGAGCCTCGTACATCCATGGCCGTTTTGCACGTGATCAATGAAATATCAAATTTATCCATCTTCCATTATTATCTCTCTCCCAGAGCCTCGTACATCCATGGCCGTTTTTCTTTACGTACAACCATCTCTTTCTCGAGAAAACTTCATCAATTGAATCTCTAATATGTTCCTCCAATTTCTTTCCTTAATGAAATTTCTGCTTTCTATGTTTTTAATTTTTTGAACTCCAATTCTCACTTTGATCTCCCTCATTTCTTTATGTGTACTTTTTACCCCAAGTTTAGCTCATGGTTTTCACAATACGAAAACCTAATCTAGCCACATAGATGGCAAATGTGACTGGGGATTGGTACTTGGAGTAGCTGGTTAAATTTATCGAGGAACAAGCTGGTCCTTTGATTGAAGGAACTCTAGTGTTGAAGCTGAACCCCGTGGGTCTGCACTATGTGTAATCGAGGCTTGAGGCTGTTGGATCCTTAATCCAACATTGGACTTATGTGTAAAATAATTATGTATTGCAGACTATCAAATAAAGTTAAACTCAATTAAAAGTGATCTACTAAAGTTTGAATAATTGGAGTTTTAATGTATATGATCGGTTGTGGACCCTTTAATGTGTAGAGACTTAAGGGTAATTTCTATTTTTATGATGGGCTAAAATAAAAATACTAAAATATGAATTAGTTATAAGTGGTTATGGTCATCAGGTCACACGATAATAGGAAACCATTATATTCTTCCTAATATCTCATCGTTAGAGAGAATACTGAGAGACTTTATCAAATGGAACTCTTAGATAGAGAATTGTGTAGATCTGGAAGGCTAACCGATCAGCTCTAAACAATAATCTATCGTCATGGATTCAGGTACGCTTCCGCTCTATAATTGTTTTGATTCTTAATGTATTCAATATAAGATCTTAGGTTTTATTGAGATATGGTTTACACCGAAAAGATTTTGAATATAACAATTGGTATCAGAACAACTCATATTGAATCATTGAGAATCGATCTATTAAGTTCTAGATCCATGATTATAGGTGTTTTTTATGTTTACGTTTTGGTATCCTTGAATTTAATAATTGTTTGACAACATATTAGATTTGAGAATAATTTTTTCGATATTTTTTGTTTGTTTTTTGGAACAACCGGCCGGCAGTCTCACCGTCGCTGGTGAAAGTTGATCAGCGCGGCGGTTTGGGCGCACTGATAAGGAGAAGCCGCGACCGACTGTTAAGGAAAGTCGCGGCCTCAGCCCTGACTATAAGCAAGAGTCGCGGCCTCAGCCCTGACTGTAAGCAAGAGTCGCGGCATTGGCCGTGACTGTAAGGGACCTCGCAGCCTTGGCCGCGGCAGCAAGGACTAGCAGCGGCCATGGACGGCCAGTCACTCAAGGTGAAAACCCTAGGGTTGGACACGAGTCGGGTTGATCCGACCCGTGTATCAGGCATAGGTTATGAGTGAAGCCCACAACCATTAAGGAAGGTTGTGCGCTTTGCCCACAACCAATTTTGGGAGGGCTGGGGTAGCTAAGCCCTCACACCATTTTTTAAAATCAATTCATGATTGATTTTATGAATCAATTTTTAAATTAATTTTTTAACGATCGTAAAATAGATTGTTTTGATTATTTTTGGTTTTTTGGGTTATACTAATTTCAAAACAATTTTTTAAGGATTATCAAATGGATTGTTTTGATCATTTTCAATTTTTTTTGGTTAAAATATTTTCAAAACAATTTCAAAGTATCGTAAAATTAGTTGTTTAACAATTAATTTAAGATATAAATTCGGTACAATTTTAAATTCGAACATTAGTATGTTATATATATTTTAAGATGAATTAGTTGAAGCAATATGTTGCCAAAGTGGCATCTCTTGTGGAAATTGGTTTGTCTTGAAATATAAAAGGTTATTTGTGCGTGTAATTTATGTGAATATTTATCAGCCCAAAAGAAGATAATTATTTAACAGAATTACATGTGCTTCTGTGATAATAAATACGTGATAATTATTCGATTTTACATGTGAACAATAAATTGACCCAAAAGAAGATTTCTTGTTTGACATGTTATGTATCATCAATATTTGATTACTACACCAAGACATCACTTACAAGTTACTATTTTTTGGCCAAAGTCATAATATTAATGGAGGGACATGTGTCTTAGGATGAGTATGTTACTATTGTTTGAATTATTATTGTTATTTAGAATTTATGTGAGCTTCATTTATTTATTGTTCTCTATTCAGCTATTACTTCTGCTAGTATCACGATCAATATCAATTTAATTCCAATTCTGAATGGCTCGAACTTCAAGTCCTGAAAAGATAATCTCTTGACAGTTCTTGGAGTCATGGATCTTGATTTTGTGTTAAGGATTGATTCTCCTGCAACTCTAACGGATAAGAGTACCTCTGATGATAAGAGGGAGATGAAGGTGGGAGAGATCAAATCGCATGTGTATGCTGATCATGAAGAAGGCCGTTCCAGATGCATTCAGGGGCACTATATCAGAAAAAATAACTACAACTAAGGATTTCCTTGCAGACATTGAAAAAATGTTTGTCAAGAATGAAAAGGCAGAAATCAGTACGCACTTGTCAGACTTAATTTCAAAAAAGTATAAAGGTAAAGGTAATATCAGGGAATACATTATGGAAATGTCTCACATTGTTTCAAGGTTAAAAGCACTGAGGCTTGAACTTCTGGAGGACTTGCTTATGTATTTGGTTTTGATATCCCTTTCGACACAGTTTAGCCAGTTTAAGGTGAACTATAATTGTCATAAAGAGACTTGGTCTCTGAATGAGCTCATCTCACACTGTGTTCAAGAAGAGGAAAGAGTGAACATGATAAGACAGAAAGTGCTTACCTGGCCTCTACCTCTAAGGATAAGGGCAAGGGAAAGAAAAGGAAAATGATAAGGAATCTGCGGATACAATACCGCATAAGAAACAACAAAAGAAAATGGTTAACTCGGAAGGTAATGGTTGTTTCTTATGTGGAGCTGAAGGGCATAGGAAGAAGCAATACATCAACTATCACGCTTGGCGTGCTAAGAAATGTATGCTTCTTAATTGGATTTGTTATGAGGTTAATTTAAGTTCAGTTCCTAGACACACGTGGTGGATAGATTCTGGTGCAACAGCTCACACCAGTGTGTCTATATAGGATTGCCTGAATTGCCGAAAGTGAAATGATGCTGAAAGATTCATCTACGTGGGCGATGGCAAGACGGATGAGGTTGAAGCAATTAGAAAATTTAGATTATTATTAAAAACTAGACATTATTTGGATCTTGACGAAACTTTTATTATACCATCCTTTAGATGGAATTTGATTTCTATATTTATTTTAGACAAAGCTGGTTATGTTTGTTCTTTTGGAAATGAAAAATTTGGTTTGTTTTGTGATTCAATTTCAATTGGTTCCGGTTTTTATCAGGATATAATAATTTTTATTTACTTGAAACAATTGCTTCATTTAAAGAATCCTTGTAATTAAGTACACGAGGTACTAAAATAAAATTAACCAGTGAGAATTCAGGTGCGTTATGGCACAAAGAGATTAGGTCATATCTCCAGACAGAGAATAGAGAGACTTGTGTCAGAAGAAATTCTCGGTCCCTTAGATTTCACAGATTTTGACGTTTGTGTTAATTGCATAAAGGGAAAACAAACCTATAAAAGGAGATTTGAAGCCAACAGGACTCAGGACGTCTTAGAACTTATTCATATGGATATTTGTGGGCCATTCTCTTCGGTGGCTTGGAATGGTCAATAGTATTTTATAACGTTCATAGACGATTATTCTAGATATGGCCACATATATCTCATTCATGAAAAGTCACAGTCGTTGGACATGTTCAAAAATTTTAAGGCTGAAGTTGAGAATCAACTCAACAAAAGGATTAAAAGCATCAGATCTGATCGTGGTGGTGAGTACTATGGTAGATATGATGGTTCAGGTGAACAACGTCCATGACCGTTTGCTAAATTTCTAGAGGAATGCGGTATCGTCCCACAGTACACTATGTCGAGTTTGCCCACTATGAATGATGTTGCTGAAAGACGAAACAAAACGCTTAAGGACATGGTCAGGAGTATGATTAGTCATTCGACCTTACCAGAATCACTCTGGGGTGAAACACTTAAGGCTGCAGCATATAACCTTAACAGAGTTCCAACTAAAGCGACTGTCAAAATACCATATGAGCTTTGGACTAGCAAGAAACCTAGTCTAAGGCATTTGCACGTTTGAGGATGTCCAGCTGAGACAAGGCCATATAAGCCTAATGAAAATAAATTGGACTTACGGACGGTGAGTTGTTATTTTATTGGATACTCTGAAAGATCCTGGAGGTACAAGTTTTATGATCCCACAACCAGGTCCATTTTTTGAGATGGGAAATGCCCGGTTCTTTGAAGATGTCGAGTTTGAGGGGGGAGATACAGTTCAGGATTTTATCCTTCAGGAGGAATATGTTGATATTCTCATAGGTGTTATTAGCATTGATCAGGACTATGTCCCCGACATTGCTCATGACACAACACATCAAGACAATATCGGAGAACTTTCCATTCAAGAGATTGTTCCAGAAGAAGAAACTCTAGCACCTCAAGAACCTATGCCATTAAGAAGATCCACTAGAGAGAAGAAGTGCAATGCCAGATGATTACATTGTATTTCTCCAAGAGCTTGAGGTTGACATTTGTGTGATGGAAGATTATTCAATCAACTTCCGTCAAGCCATAAAGGTGCAAAACTCATTGGTTGCAAATGGATTTTTAAGACCAAGAGAGATTCAAAAGGTAATGTGGTAAGATATAATGCTCGTATTGTCGCAAAGGGCTTTACACAGAAAGAAGGCATTGACTATAAAGAGACTTTCTCTCTGGTTTCTACGAAAGACTCTTTCAGGATTATAATGGCATTGGAAGCACATTTCAATCTTGAACTGCATCATATGGATCTAAAGACAACATTTCTCAATAGTGACATCGAAGAGACGATATATATGGTACAACCAGAAAAATTTGTGTGAGACCCAAATAATATGGTTTGTAAACTTCAAAAATCCATCTATGGACTCAAGCAGCATCTCGACAATGGTATTTTAAATTTCATCAAGTGATCATCTCGTTCGGTTTTGAGATAAATTTAGTCGATGATTGTATGTATATACAATAAGTTTTTTGGGAGCAAACATATATTTTCTGGTTTTATATGTGGATGACATTTTACTTGCCAGCAACGATACATATTACATGACACCAAGAGATTTCTAGCTAAGAATTTTGAGATGAAAGATCTTGGTAAAGCCTCTTTTGTATTAGGAATCCAAATACACCGAGATCGTTCTCAGGATATTCTAGGATTATCACAAAAGAGCTATATCAAAAAGGTCCTTAAAAAATATGGCATGCAAGACTGTAAACCAGGTGATACCTCTGTAGCTAAGGGAGACTAGTTTGGTCTCAATCAGTGCCTTAAAATGATTTTGAGGAAAAGAAAATGCGGAAGATTCCCTATGCATTGGTAGCGGGGAGTCTAATGTATGCTCAAGTTTGTACACATCTTGATATTGTGTACATGACTGATATTAGGAAGATACTTAAGCAATCCAGACATAGACCATTGGAAAGCAGCTAAACGGGTCATGCGGTACTTACATAGAACAAAAGATTACATGCTCACATTTTAGAGGTTGGATCAGATTGAGATCGTTGGATATACTAACTCCAATTTTGCTGGATGCCAAGATAGTATGAAATCTACATCAGGCTATATTTTTTTGCTTGCTGGAGGTGTCGTCTCCTGGAAGAGTGTTAAACAGTCTCTTATAGCCTCTTCTACCATGGCAACAGAGTTCATAGCATGTTATGAAACGTCCAATTATGGAATATGGTTGCGGAATTTTATCACGGGTCTATGCATAGTGGACAGTATGCAGAGACCACTAAAGATATTTTGTGACAATAAATCAACAATTCTTTATTCTCATAACAACATGAGTTGACAAAGTCAAAGTTCATAGACATCAAGTTCCTGGTTGTTAAA
The DNA here is from genome assembly GCA_003255025.1 of Datisca glomerata. Classification (NCBI taxonomy): domain Eukaryota; kingdom Viridiplantae; phylum Streptophyta; class Magnoliopsida; order Cucurbitales; family Datiscaceae; genus Datisca; species Datisca glomerata. The sequence continues at coordinate 161,096 of QANY01008960.1, read as the reverse complement.
GAAAGAGTTCAGAATGGACAGTTGTCTATAGAGCACATCGGAATAAACTCCATGATTGCGGATCCGCTTACTAAGGGATTTCCACCCAAGGTGTTTCATGAGCACACTGCTCACATGTGTTTCATATCAGTTGAGGGTATTCAGTTCTAGATGCTCTTTTCATATAGACATATTTTTCAGTCATTTTGGTTTATGGATATTTTAAGGTTATTTTCTACAGAAATAAAGTTCTTAGTATTCACACTCTGATTTATGTATGGTTTGATCTCACTAAGGTTTATGAAGAACCAGTTGGAAATAGGCATGTTAAGATCACATTACATGAAATTTCCATGCTACACATCCACATCATAATTTATGTTATTCAGTTGTATTGATATACGTGACCATTATAATAAGATTATAAATTAGTCATTCATTAGTGGATTAATGATATTTAAGGATCAAGGAGTATTTAGAAGGGTAAAATGATAATTTTGACCAGTTCTAATTTACGAGCCAATAATTGGAGGACAGAACTACATGAAATGATTATATTAGTGGATTAGATGAGAATACTGTGTAAATACATTCTATAATCATTAAAAGTTTGATTCCATATTTATAGTGGAGTAATAATAAAATTAATAAATAAAATTATTTAATTAATAATCTAATTTATTGGAGCTTAGGATTATAGGCTCATGGTCCCCAAGTCACCTCTATACTACGCAGTCTAGGGGTGTGAATATTTCAAAACATGAGAAAATGGCTCACCTGTAAAATAAATTTTTATTCTAGGGTAACTACACTGTTATGAGATAATTATGAGTGATTAATTAATTAATTAAATTATACATATAAATATAAATAAATAATTATCGATTATTTTTTAATTATTGATTAGTAACATATGATTTCTAATATGTAAAATTAGAGAATTAAATTATTATCAGATAATAATTTGAATAAACTGAATCTGTTATTTTTAAATAACAGATAAGTTAGTTGATAGAAATAATCAAATATGTTAATTTTGAATTAACTGATTTTCACTATTGACAACATTTTTTGTAACCCGCATGCCTTTTTATTTAGTTTATTGATATTTTTTGGTTGAAGGAATTTGTACACCTTTCCATCGCCCTCATCAAAGAAACATAGAGCTCATTTAAGCAATTTGAGTTTCATTACTATAACAAACCATAATTGAAGTTAAACACATCTTGCAGTACTAACAACCAGATTGTTACATGATTTAACATGTTTTCTATCTAATTGCTGACAAACCAAATCATTATGGATTTGGAGTCAAAACTACCTGCCCATTAGCGATAATAAGCAAAACATGGTACTGGCCACCACTCTGCTCAACAATAGTCATTGCCCTTTCAACGATAGGAGCAAATGAAGTTGGTCATGTCCCAAAATGACCTAATTATAAGAACCAAATGAGAAAAACTTCAAGCAGAAGCAGGGAACTGATGAAAGTACAAAAAGGAACCTACAAGTCATAAATGTGAGACAATTTCTCTATAATGACTCAACGCTTCTTCAAATCCATTACAAAAACTCTTATTAGAGATGACATCTTATCTTATGCCACGTGTAATCATTCTATTAGAGTTAGTGTTAGCATATAGTTTTCTATGTTGTTAGTTAGTTTGGCAGCTAACCTGGCAGCTTCCTCTGTATATATCTCTGTAATGATTATTCAAGAACAAATGAAGAATCTTCTTCTCTGTACACATTTTCTGCATTAATATGGTATCAGACCTCTAAAATTGTTATTGTTCGCGACTTTTATTTTTCATTACTCAATCGAGTCCGATCAAATTTTGCTTCTCAATCAAATCCGATTAAAATTTTACTTATGTTTGATTCTTCTTTTGATCAAATCTGATCATGTCGATTGAAGTTGATTCTCAAACTTCTGCAAATCCTGTTTCTCCTCAAATTTCTGGCATTGATGATGGTAGCACTCCTTACTACCTCCATCATTATGATAATCTAGGTATGACTTTGGTTTCACAACTCTTAACTGGAGAGAATTATGCATCTTGGAGTCGAGCCATGGTGATTGCTCTTTCAGTTAAGAACAAACTCAGATTCATTGTGGAACCATTACTCGACCTATAAATAATGATTCTCTTCTTAGTGCTTGGATTAAGAGTGTTGCGCAAGTTTTATTTTATTAAAAAAATTGATCTTTATTAAAAATTTAATTTTTAAATGACCTCGAGCCACACGCTTTCGTCGTGCACGTACCGTGACAACCAACAGGTACAATGTTACGAGAAACATTCCAAAGAAAAATCTTGATTTTAAGGGGAATGTGTAAACACCACATATTCTTCCATGTACAAGCTTCACCCGAAACGGAAGTCTCTGGAGCCATATTGTCTTCCATTAGCGCTCAATGACCACTCCTAATAGGATAAATACCATCCTTGTAGTGATGCCAAATCTTCTTGTCTACACAATCCGAACCAATAAGACAGATATAAGAGATAACATCAACATCCTCTGGGATAAAATGCTATTGAATTTAGGATACAACCAACGAGACAGACCAATGAAATCACCAACAAGGAGGTTTGGACAATCAGGGCCAATGGATCTAGGTTTGAACAGATTTGGTCTTGGAATCCAAGCTTCATTGAATGCAGAAATCAAGCGATCATTCCACACTCTCCACCTAAGACCACACTTGAGGGTAGCTCTCCCGCACATGATACTTTTCCATGTCGATGAATCAGAATTCTTACTCATTGTTGACTTAAAATTCCCATTTGGGAAATACTTTTCTTTACGAACTCTAGCCAGGGACGTTGAGGGTTTTTTATAAGTCTCCAATATTGCTTACCAATTAGAGCACAATTGAAAGTTGACAAACATGTGAGACCCATCCCCCCTTTACATTTCAGGCACAGAGATCCTCCTAGTAGAGCCAATGCTTTTTGGGACCATTATCCAAAAAACCCCGCCATAAATTTACCATAATAACCTCAAGCTCTCTACACACACTAACATGGATCTTGAAACAATTCATAGCATAAATAGTGAGCGCTTGAGCACAAGATTTTTAAGCAAGATTTCCTTACCACCCACTGAGAATTGTTTCTCCTTCCATCTTTATAGTAACTTCCACATACAGACCTTAAGGTATCTAAATATCAACTTCTTAGAATGACCCATAAAGGCTGGGAGGCCAAAGTAACTATCATTAAACATGGAAATAGGAATGCCAAGAGTACCAGTAACATCAGCTTTGGCAGAAGAGATATTGTTTGGAGAAAAAATCATCGCAGATTTTAGGAATTTGACACTCTATCTCGAAGATGGACACCCAGAAGGTTCCTCAAAGTCTGGCTATCTATCAACGAGCTCTGGAAGAAAATAAGGCTGTCATATACAAAAAGGAGATGAGAAACTCTAGGCCCTGATCTCCCCATCCTTGGACATGAAAGCGATCCACTAGAAACAACCGCATTAATAAGAGCAGACAATTCTTCATAGCACAACACATATAAATATGGGGAGAGAGGGTCACCTTGTTGGAGCCCCATTTGGGGGGTAGATAACTCTAGACGGTCTCCCATTGACTAGAATATCAAAGAAGGCTGAGGAAATACATCTCATAATACTCTAAATGAAAGGACTGCTGAAACCCAATGCTTCCAAAACAAATTGTAGAGCCTCATTTAACCCGATCATAAGCTTTGTTTATATCTAATTTCACATTAATGAAACCTATTTTCCCTTTTTTCGGGACTGTATATGATGAAGAACTTCAAAACCAACTAGAACGTATTAGAAATCAAGCGACCCTTAAGAAAATCACTTTGGTTCTCCAAAGCAATCAGTGGCATGTCATTTTTCAACCGATTAGCTATCACTTTTTAAACAATCTTATAAATTACATTACATAAGCTAATAGGTCTAATATGATTCAAGTACATGAGATCAGAATTTTTAAGAATGACCATTATTGTTGTCCATGTGAGTATCCTGGTTGAGGCAAGACAGGTAGAAATCCAACATTGAGACACTAATTATCAATACTGCTCGAACAATAACGCATGAAAACCATCTGGCCTGGGGCTTTTATCACGATGCATGGCCTTGAGAGCTGCTACAACCTCTGACGTCGTATATGGTCTAATTTCAAGTCACGGTTCATCTCCTCTGAAACAAGTCTCGGGATGTCCTTAGATTCAACAATCAAATTTGACTTAGAAGGGTTCGAGGATGTCCATAAGGTCTCAAAATGTTGGCAGCCAATTCCTCCATCTAATCTTGATCTTTAATCCAGCTACAACTCGGGTTCATCAAAGCCTTAATTCAGTTTTTCCTTTTCTTGGCTGACGCTTTGGCGTGGAAAAACTTAGTATTTGAATCCTTTGCTATAAGCTAATTTGACTTAGCTCTTTGAGCCTAGCAGGTTTCCTCATGAAGAATAAGAGCTTCTAAGTCTTTCTGTAAATTTCGAGCCTGCCGCCCTATTGAATCCCAATGACCCGAGGTATACAGATCATCTAAGGCCTTCTGGACCTCTCTAATTTTCTTTGGGATAACACCAAATTTAGCCTTACTCCAATTGGATAAAGATATTGCATAAGACGCCAGTTTGGTTTTTGGAAGGCTTTTGGTTTGATGAATTAGTTAAGTGTTTTCCCTAGATCTGTGAGATATTAGTACCAATTATGTAACTTTTGGTAGTGAAGATTCAATGGTGTTTGCTGCAAGTTTTTTCCAAAATCTTTTATTAGACCATTTAAATGTCTGAAATGGTTTTGAATATATTTGGTTGTGTATGAGTTGCTGGCAGATGTCACTGGCATTTTTTTTAAAAACTGTCGTCGAGAGGTATTGTTGCCTCTCGATGACAGTTTTTTTTAATGAAATGACGTGTAAGAATTTTATCAATTATAGTAATAATATATAACTAATAAGAGACTATAACACTTCTAAATGGTGAAATACTAAAAAAAATAGGCTAGTTAAGTAGTTTTAGCTTCCCATCACGTTATATGATTCGATGGCGGAGATACCCCAGTACTGGAAATATCTTCTTAAGTATGCTTTTCCTGCATCTCGTTTAGTGTACTTTTAAGCTTACAGTAGCTTCCTCCATTCATAATGAGGAATCTAATCCTACTTAACATCTTGTAAGCGTGTGTGTACCTGTGTGTTTCAGTAAATTCTAGTTGGAATCCCCCATTCCCCAAATTAAAGAGCCACTATAATTTTCTGTTGCAATGGACTTTCCATCCATTCATTTTCAAGTCTAAAAAGATCTACATAGTTCTGGTGTGGTGCAGGGTTCTAGCATTTTTAGGTGTAAGTAATGATTTTTATTTCATGCTTAGAAATGTTAGTTAACTCTTTCTAATAAGAGGTAATTGTATTTATATAACTTGTTGACTGTTTCTTCTCTGCAATTAATCTGTTTTCACCTACAAAATGATGAAAATGATGATGACTCAGAATCAACATAAGCTTATCCAAAAACTTAAAATAATCGTGCACACTCCCAAAAGTCTAAAGTTTGTCAGTTATGTAATTTAGGTGCCAAATCGATTAAAAGTAATCAACTCAAATCTGTTAGTGTTGAACACAACATCATTGATTATTTGCTATGTTCAGAATCTAATGCAGTTATGAGAAAGGACACTACATCTATGGCTAGTATTAGGAATCAATTAGCATTTATATTATTGGATTCCTTGTTTTGATTATCGCTTTGTACAAATAGAAGCCAAATAGTGGCCCACTATATTGCATGCATAAATAAACATGTTAGAAAGAATAAGTTGTAGACCGTAGTTCAGTTCAGTATGACCCCTTCCTTCTTGTTTATAAATTATGTAGTTGTAAGTTTCCGAGTGGATGAAACTCTTTCGATATTTTGAACCAGAATGTGTTGTGCAGTGGAAAAGACATATGAAAAATATTTACTAACTTATTGGATAATCTAATAGTATTGATATTGGCTGTGATTTCAGCAAAAACAAGGGGAAAAGACGTTTATTTGTAGTAGTACAGAAAAAGTTATTTTATATGCTCATATTTGCAAAATTGATATGTAGTGTAGCTAATAAAGGCTGGTGAGTATTGCTTTGTGCATCTACTACAACATAGTATCATAGTACCCTTATGCTAATGGGGAATTAAAATAAGACAAAGAAAAGTAGAAGGAAGAAGTAAAAGAATGAGAAAGAGATTAAAGGAAATTTTTGTAAATTCTATTTGCACGCTAATTTTCCTTTTCATTTCTACTAAAACCAAACAATAAACATTATATGCTCTACCATTTCTTTTCATATCTTTCATACTTTCTAAAATCTAACAACTATAGATCAAAATGTTAACTAAGTTCAAAAAGATAGAGTTCCATTTGGTGTTGCTAAAGTTTTTATACCTCCCCCTTCCCCGCTTTCTCCCTGCAGGTTGGCTTTGTGACGCTAATTTGCTTCACTTGTTTCTTGATAAGATGAGTTGTGGTGAGTATCATTTGACTTCACAATCTAAATATATACCCGAAGTTCAACAAGTCATCAAGACGTCTATTCCTGTTTATCTTGTAGGTTGCTTTCTTAGCATTTGATAAAGATGCAGATCTGAATGTATTGGATCATCATATCCTGAACTTAATATACTACATGGTAAGTTTCAGGTCGTTCATGTAGATGGGCCAGTTAGATTCTTTTATTATTCCCTATAGTAAAGGTTTCTTATTATAAAGGTTATAATATTCTTGGTCTGGTGAGATTTGGAAAGAATGACTGTAATATTAGTGGTCTAGTGACAATAATGAAGAGATAAATGGTTGTCATAGATTGAGAAGATGAATGGATGCCATAGAAAGACATTTTTTGCCTTTGTAATATTAGTGGTCTGGTGGTTCTTTAAGCACATTTTGAAATACTCTGTTTGCAAGTAAAACATGGAAAGAATGGTAGTCATATTAGTGATGACAATATTGAGGGGATGAAAGGCTGTCATGGAAATGCAGGTTTTTGCCTTTCCATGACATTTTTTTTAAAATGACCTTTTAATGACGAGGATTGCCTGCCATAATAGGCGGCACCTATAATGACGGGCAATCTCCGTCATTAAAGGTGTTTTTGCGGCACGTTTAATGACGGAAATTCCGCGTCATCAAAAGTGTTTTGGCAGTACCTTTTGATGATGGTTTTTGATAAAATAAGTTTAGATGACAAGCTGATAAATGACAGTCGCATTCCCGTCTTAAAAAATTTTGATGACAAATTTTCACTATCATCTAAACTTCATTTTATAGTAGTACTCCTTAGTTCCTGATCAGTTAATATATTGTGAAACCAAACCTACAGATAAATAAAGATATTCTATAAATTATATGTGCTATGTGGTATTAGGCAGCCAAATTTGAGAGGCGGGACACTTCTACCAACTGGTGGGTACCGGTGCAGAGGCGATTAACACTTCGATCACCTCAAGTGGCCAGTGGGGCTCACAAGAAGGACTCATGGATTAATTGACCAGGTAGCGGTACCCCGTACCGTAGCGGCTCTGCTCCTCCATCACTCTCCACTCGGCACTCATAGCCCTCCCTCTCTCTCCTCTTTCAGCCGCTTCGTTGTCTGCATCTCGGCCTCTCTCTCTCTCTCTCTCTCTCTCTCTCTCTCTCTCTCTCTCTCTCTGAACCCGAAATGTCGTTCGGTATTAGGTTCGGCTCTGACGTCAACTTCGGTTTGGTTCGGTTCTACATAGAATTTTTAAGGTCACGGATCGAGGCACGGTACCAAGCTTAATGCTTTCATCCCCGATTGGTTTTTTATTATTTGCCTTGATCATTTCACTAACAATTTTATATGGAGCTTTCCCAGAAGTTCTGTGATGCTATGAAAGCGTGTGGAATACTAGGGTCAGAACCCACTGCCCGAAAACTTCATGCCCAACTCATATCCTCTGGCATGGATTCCTTCATTTTTCTTCAAAATCATCTATTGCATATGTATTTTAACTGCAACTTGGTAGAAGATGCTTGTAACATTTTCACTAGTATCAAACAATGTAATGTTTTCAGCTGGAACACAATGATCAATGGGTTGTTAAATTCTGGGCGAGTGAGTGAAGCAGAGAGGCTGTTTGAAGAATTGCCTGAGAGAGACTCTGTTTCATGGACTACGATGATGTCTGGCTATTTTCACAATGGGCGGGCGGAGGACACTATTAATGTTTTCCTTACGATGGTTCATGATGATAATTATGTTCTTGACCAGTTTTCTTTGTCTTGTGTGATGAAGGCCTGTGGTAGACTTGGCTACTCAAGACTGGCTCTTCAGTTGCATAGTCTTATGGAAAAAATTGGTTTACAAAGCCATGTGCCAATCCAAAATTCTATCATTGATATGTATATTAAGTGTGATGCAGTTACCACTGCTGAACAAGTATTTTGGGGAATCCAAAACCCAAGTTTGTTTAGTTGGAACAGTATGATCTATGGCTACTCGAGATGTCACGGGGTTGAAAAGGCTTTTGATTTGTTCATGCAGATGCCTCTGCGCGACTTCGTTTCTTGGAGCACAATGATTTCGATACTTTCTCAACATGGGCATAGCGTCGAGAGTCTCACCATGTTTGTGGAGATGTGTAAACAAGGTTGTAAACCAAATTCAATGACATATGCAAGTGTACTAGGAGCATGTGCTAGCATAAATGATCTGGAATGGGGCAAACATTTGCACACACGAATTGTCCGCATGGAACTCATTCTTGATGCTGTGGTAGGCAGTGGGCTGGTCAACCTGTATGCAAAAAGTGGAAGCTTAGAAGTTTCAAGAAGGATATTTAACAGTTTAGCTGATCAAAACGCAATTTCTTGGACTTCTTTAATTGGTGGAGTTGCACAAGTTGGGAATGAAGAAGAAGCTTTGATTCTGTTTAGGCAAATGAGAGAAGCTAATGTTACCGCAGATGAATTTACTCTAGCAACAGTTCTTGGGATTTGTTCAGGACAAGAGCATATGTCAATTGGGGAGCAGCTCCATGGATACACAATCAAGACCGGGATGGATTTTTCTGTGCCTGTAGGTAATGCCACTGTTACAATGTATGCAAATTGCGGAGATACTTGGAAAGCAAATCATGCATTTGAAATGATGTCTGTCAGAGATATAATATCATGGACAACAATGATATCCGCATTCTCTAAAGTGGGTAACGTCGAAAAAGCCCGAAATTACTTTGATAAAATGCCAGAGCGGAATGTTATAACTTGGAATTCAATGTTAGGTTCATATTTCCAACATTGTCTTTGGGAAGAAGGTCTCAAGTTGTATATTGTAATGCAAAGGGAAGATGTCAAGCCTGATTGGATCACCTTTGTAACAACAATAAGTGCTTGTGCTGATTTAGCAATGTTAAAACTTGGTGTCCAAGTTATATCACAAGCTGAAAAATTTGGGTTTGGTTCCAATGTTTCAGTTGCAAACAGTGTAGTTACAATGTATTCAAGGTGTGGAAAAGTCGAATCAGCACAAAATGTTTTCGATTCAATTCACGAAAAAAATTTGATTTCTTGGAATTCAATTATGGGAGGATATGCTCAAAATGGTCAAGGCAGCAAGGTGATTGAAATTTTTCATAATATGTTGAAGTTAGACTACAGACCTGATCATATAAGTTACGTCGCGGTACTATCAGGGTGTAGCCATTCAGGTCTTGTCACAGTTGGAAAACATTTTTTCAACCAGATGACTCATGATTATGGCATTGGTCCAACGGCTGAGCATTTTGCTTGTATGGTAGATTTGCTCGGTCGAGCTGGATTACTAGACGAGGCGAAGAATTTAATTGAACAAATGCCTTTTAAGCCAAATGCTGCTATTTGGGGGGCTCTGCTAAGTGCTTGCAAAATTCATCATGTCTCAAAATTAGCAGAATTAGCAGTGAGAAATTTGCTAGAATTAGACGCAGAAGATTCGGGAAATTATGTTCTTCTAGCAAATATCTATCTGGAGTCAGGTAGATTAGAATGTGTTGCAGATGTGAGAAAATTAATGAGGGAGAAAGGAGTTCACAAGAGTCCTGGTTGCAGCTGGATAGAGGTTGCTAACAGGGTACATGTGTTCACTGTAAATGACACTAGCCATCCACAGATGAAGGAAATTTGTACAAAATTGGAAGAGATTATTAAGAAACTAGAAGATACATGTGACTATGTTGCCGTTCCTAGTTCAATGTACCATAGCGAGAAGCTAGCGATCGCTTTTGGTTTAATTAGCACGTCTTCTTGGATGCCTATGCATGTAATGAAGAACCTCCGAGTTTGCGACGACTGTCACCTTGTACTAAAGCTGATATCTCTTATTACCTCCAGGAAACTTGTAGTGCGAGATGGATACCGCTTTCATCACTTCAAGGATGGCCTATGCTCTTGTGGAGATTATTGGTAATATGGGTCCACAAGTCTGGAGCTTTTGAGGAGGAGAAAACAAAGAGTTTAAGACAGCAAATCAGGGAGATTATGAAATAAACATGGAATTTGTCATTTAAGAAATAGAAGTCTCGAAGGATTGAAGAGGACCACCTCGGCTCTATGCGGTCGGAGGACAAATTCGCCAGAAGTGCTGCTACAAGGAAAGCTTGCCAGGGCCGGGCAAATTGGGATGGAGCAAGAAAAGCCAAAAGGAAACAAAAGTATAAGACTAATTGAGCGTTTTATAATAACGTTGTCAAATGATATTATTTTGAAACAAAACTACTCCCAAACTGACCCAAATCTAGTAAGGAACGGCACAGAACAGATTCGGATATGAACTGTCGGTTCTATTTTTAACGGTCCAGATCTTTGAAAGTGTAGAAAAACCTCTCTAGTTTTATTTTTTTCATTTATCCTGGCCTGGACCATTCAAATGAGATCGGCGGTTTAGGCTTTGAGCACTATCATCTGTCGTTCTTTTGAGAACAAGGGAACTTGTTCCACTCTAATTGACTTATTACTAGAATCCCAAGTAATATTAAGATAAAGATTTTGATCTTATAGTGGATTACAAAGACTTATAAGATTGTAAGATGAATTCAAGTGTTTCATATCATACTGAGTTGGACATATTATTTTGAGGTTTACTTGTACACTCATTACAATGAAGTGTTCAAAGGCTGTAAAAAACACAACTGTTTACATAGAGTGAAATATATTTCTAGTCAAGGTAATTAAAAAAGTTGTAATTAAGTCCTTAGTATTTATAATTAGCAATGTGTGTTTCAGTTGTTTGATCATCAGCTAACATATCAAAATTTAAGGCTAACATATGATCTGATTGTAAATTTTAAAATGACTAGAACACTTGATTGAAAAAATTATTAGTTATAGAGACTAATAACACTTTTTTTATTTGCTATAACTTGAAACAAAAAAGTCCTTCACGACCACACAGCACGTCAGGTGATGGGATTTTTCAAAATCCCTATACACTGCCTTTAATATAAAGTAGTCGATAATTCAATATCAGAGTAAATTATTAAGCAGAGATAATAATCAACTTAATAGGAAAAACAAAAAATAAGAACATCAAATTTAACATGGAAAACCCTTCAAGTGAAAGGAAAAATCACGAGACAAAGTTTAAATAATTCTTTCATTATAATAAATAATAGGATACATTAAATTTCTTCTATAGATAGAACTAGAGACTTACATCAATCAAAATATTAATATTCATAACCGATAACGATTGATATATAATAAAATAGAATAATCTTATTAGTATAGAAGCTCTCAAAATTAACTGTAGAATTAATAAATCAAATATCAAACTATTAAAGATGAACCAATACATCTTCAAATTATCACTACCGTTTTCTCTCTTCCTGAGTTACGGGTGGCCATAACAAATTGCTCAAAGCAATTTCTTTTCACCTAAGAAAAAGACTTAGGCGGCTAGAACCCAAAGTCGCTTGAAAAAAGTTCAAAGCCGAATTGCTCCCAACTAAATTGCTAAGTGGCGGCTACACGGTGGAGAATTCCACTTAGACTCAGAATTCTAGGCGTACACAAAAACCCTTGCACATAAATGGGTTTATATTGTGTGTTACACACACAACGGCACCATACACCAAGCTCCAATTTGGCTCCAAGCCCACTCCTCCTAATATAGGAGGGATAACCCAACAAACTCCCCTCTCGATTATGTGCCTGATATAGGAGGGATAACCCAACAAACTCCCCTCTCGATTATATGGAGGAGTCCATTTCACCTGCTGTCTCTCGGCATGAGTCATACTTCTTCTAAGGTCATATTTTCTTTAACAACTTCACCAATTTTTCAGTGTGATTCTCACGTAGAGCTTTCATCCTTTTTGGCATGGCTCTTACCCACTTTCCTTGATAGCTATCTGTCTCACTCCTTTTGTAATTCTCTGAATCTCCCCCTTCAGTAGAAATTACATCATCACCTTGAGTACATCTGATAGAGGATTGTCGCCCTCTACTAAACCTCTGTAGCTGAATAATCACATCAACTGGTAGTGTTAAAACTGGTTGAGCATCCTGTGTTGCTGTCTTATCAATAATACTTTCATCAGCACGATCACCATCAGTGTCTCTATCATCACCATTCCCTGGGAGATGTAAGAACTGGATTTAACTCAATTTCATCAGGCTGAGTTTTCTCAACTATCACCAAACCTGCAATAGTCCGTTCATCGAGGAATTTCACATCTCGACTTTTGTCAATTTTCTTCGCAGCTATATCAAATTGTTTCTTGTAGGGTAATTCACTAGTGATATTCTTCTTCACTACTTTTCACCAAACCCTTGGTGAGCTTCACAGATGTCATCTAGAGCGTAAGCTTTTTCTTTCCTCTAGCTACTACCATTGACCATTTGATGAGTTTCCATTTACCTTCTCCAACATAATTGTGAAATCCTCATCATCGAGCTGACTTGTAGAAATCAAGTCCAGTTGGATTCCCGGAACGTGTCTCACATTCTTGAGTACTATCTTGCACCCGATATTTGTCTCTAGACATACATCTCCAATCCATGTGATCTTGGAGGTACTGTCATTGCCCATCTTCACAACACCAAAGTCATCTGACATGTTTGATGAAAATATATCACTTCTAGAGGCAACACGTGTGGCGACATCACTATCCTCTGATTGACTGACTGAACAACCTAATGATTTCCTTCTTGTTTCTTTATTCAATAAAATGGTCTTAACCAAATTCATAGAGACTTGACCATCAGGAGAGAAATTCCCATTGATACTACCAATGTTTTTCAACTGTCTAGTAGAGAACTGAGAAGTAACAGTGCTTGAAGCTCATCATCAAGAACCATTTTCATCTAAGAAAGTTGATTAACGATGCTCTGAATCTCATTCAAGTGCTCTGCAATTGAGGCACAATTTTTGTATTTTAGGTTCCACAAGCTTTCGTATCAGAAAAGCTTTATTCCCAACTATTTTCTCTCATACAACTCTTTTAACTTCTTCCACAAAGAGTGCGCAGAGGTTTCACTCGTTATATGATGATAAACATTATCATTGACCTACTGTTGAATATAACCGACAACTTGCCGGTTCAGTAATTCCCAATCTCATTTACTCATATTACTAGCTTCGCATTATCACCTTTGATGGGAGCATGAAACTTTTTGCAGTAAATAAGATCCTTCATTTTTTTCTTTCCATAATTGTCAATTAGTCTTGTTCAGGCTAATCATTCTGCTCGTATTAACATCAATAGCTACTATGAGCTGCTTATAACACTAACTAGGCTATGATAATTAGTCTCAAAAGTTATTTTAAGAGGTGAGGATTTCGCTCACACTTATAAACTGACTACTAGTCACTTCCACAATCGATGTAGGATAACCACAATAATCTCTCCCGTCACACATCAGGTTTTGAGTCAGATAACCATTGACTCGCTCTACCTAGATTCATCGACCATCGGGTCCTGAGTCGGATAACCGTCAACTCACTTTTACCCGGATCATCAAACATCGAGCCGTGAGTCGGGGAGCCAACAACTCACTTCACCTAGATTGGGTTGGAGACTTGTTGGTTAAACTGGACATGACTCTGATACCAGTGTTGGCTGTTATTGGGCATTCTTAACCCCAAAACCTATATTTTAAGATGTTATTGGGGAGTTTATTGGATAAACCTGGATCTGACTTTGATACCACTTGTTAGGATTTTTACTCAAAATCTTTATACACCGCAGTTCAATATAACGTAGTTGATAACTAATTATCAATATCATAATAAATTACTAAGTAGAGAGAATAACAAACTTAATAGGAAAAGAAAAAAAATAAGAACACCAAATTTAAAGTGGAAAATCCTTCAAAGTGAAGAGAAAAATCTTGGGACAAACTCCGAATAATTCTTCTAAATAATTTTTGCTTTCCTCCTAAGTTTATCGACTGGATCATGAAGTGTGTGACTACCCTCTCTTTCTCTATTAATATTAATGGGAGTATGCATGGTTACTTTCAGAGTGGTAGAGGTTTGAGACAGGGAAATCCTATTTTCCCTTATTTGTTTTTTATGTGCATGGAGGTGCTAACTGAGATTCTCCATGTCTGCTCTAGCATCAAGGGGTTCCACTTTCATTAGAGATGTAAGAAAGATAAGATTGTTATTTTATCTTTTGCTGATGACTTACTTATGTTGTGCAAAGGTGAGCTTTCTTTTGTTAAGATTGTTAAATCTGGTATGGATATATTTAGTTTGATTTCTGGTCTCTCTCCTAACAATGCAAAGAGCTCCATCTTATTTTTCAATGTTGGTGTTGAGATCCAAGACTCTATTCTACAGGAAACTGATTTTGTTAAAGGTACCTTGCTTGTGAGGTACTTGAGAATCCCTTTGATTGCTACTAAATTGACTAAGGTTCACTGTGATATTTTAGTTGACAGAATCATTAATAGAGCAAAGAACTGAGAGAATATGCACTTGACCTTTCCAGGCATTCTTCAGCTCATCAAGTCTATTCTCTATGCCATTTAAGGATTTTGGGCTAGCTTGCTCATTCTCCCTAAGAAATTTATCAAGAAGATCAATGATTCTCTTAGAAACTTCCTATGGACTAGTAGGACTGATAACTTTAGGCAAGCGAAAGTGCCTTGGAATCAGGTTTATACTCCTTATGTTAAGGGTGGTTTGAACATTAAAAACTTGAGTACATGGAATTATGTTGCAGTCTCTAAACAATTTTAGAAGTTGGTTTCTAGACCTAAAGATTCCTTATGGGTAGCTTGGTGTTACCATTACCTTGCAAGAAAGCATTCCATACTCATTGTTAAGCTTGCTTCAGAACCTTCATGGTCTTGGAGGAAGTTAATTAAACTGAGGGACAAGGTTGTGGGTTTCTTCCAGGTTGTTATGGGTAATGGTGTTGATATTAAATTATTTACAGACCATTGACGTCCAAATGGTATTCTTCTCAATGCTGGGGGGGTCATTTGGTGCAACTCTCAAGGTTAAGCATTGACACTCCCATTTCTGTCTTGATTAATTATCAAGGTTAGTTTTTTCCTTGATGTTACCGTCCATTCTACTCTAAATCAGTGGGGTTTTGATTTGGGTACTCAGACTCCTTCTGGCAATGAAGATTCGTGGAGGTGGGCAGCTTCTTCTTCTGGCAGGTTTATTATCAGAAATACTTATATAGCTCTCCATCCTCATCAAAATGTTATTCCGTGATCAAAGGCTATCTGGTTTCAAGAGTTATTCCTAAATGTGCTTTCATCACGTGGTTAGCTATTCAAGACAAGCTCTCAACTAAGGATCCCGTGAAGAAATGGAAGCCCCACATTAATTCAGCTTGTGTTCTTTGTGTGTCTGGTTCAGAAACAACTCACGACTTGTTCTTTAATTGCCCTATGTCTCAAGCTATTTTATCTCCTCTCTTGATGAAATGTGGTAACAGATATGAGCATGTTCTTGGTCACCAGTTAGTTGATTTTTTAATTAATAATTTTAATTCTAATATTTCTAGATTGAGTGCCAGATTGCTCCTTTCTTGTTTTATCCATAGTATTTGGTGTGAGAGAAACAAGAGAATTTTTGTTGGTAAAGTCCTTGATTCTTCACTTTTATCTCCAAGGATATTTCTAGTATGATAAGTGATAGACTTATTTTTTTAAGCCAAACTAGATCTCTTATGATTAACTTTAGCCTCTTAGATAATTGGTTGTAGAGCTTATGACTTTGTATTTTGATGTAGTCCTGAGGTATGTCTCTTGTATCTGTATTTTTTCTTTTTGGTTAATATATTTTTCTTTTAACAAAAAACAATAATAATGAGATACACCAAGTTTCTTCTCTAAATAGAACTGGAGACTTACACAATCAGAAGATTAATATTCATAACCTATAATGATTGATTCATAATAAAATAGAATAATCTCACTAGTGTAGAAGCTTTCAAAATTAACTGCAGAAATAATAGACCAAATATCAAATCGTTGAGGATAATCACGAACACACCCTCAAATTACCACTACTATTATCTATTTTCCCTCACGTACCGATGGAACACCAACCAAACTCCACATTTATTCACCCATGTTTCTTGTCCGTTAACCGGTTGAATTGAAACCTCAAATAGATTGTTTTCATCTATCAGTGCCTCATCCAATTTTGTTGTTGAACTGCGTGGAAAGTACTTAATCCACAGATGATCTGATTCTGTACTCCAATCATATGGCGTTGGAATAAGATTGGTATTATTGATGAACACTTCTTGATCATCAGCTCTTTTTGCCTTGCCACGAAGAAAACAAATTGCCAACCCTGTAAACTTTTTCTTCATATCTGAAGGCACTTCAAATGATATTGAACTTCCTTCATTATGGTAGTCGAACCACATCGGAATGTCGCTTCCAGGATGCCTCAAGCTAATAGTTTTATCATTGTAAATTGCCTGTTACATGAAAACTAGTATGCTGAGTCAATCTCTTATGGGAAGAGAGAGAGAGAGAGAGAGAGAGAGAGAGAGAGAGAACCTGACATAAATATATTGCAGCCCAATCCTTTCCTAAATTATCATTCTCAACCACTTTGTGGAAGTTGACAAGTTCGAACTCATTAAGTTTTGGTAAAGAATCACACCCACTTGCATTAATGTACCAGATAAGAGGTGGAAGGTCTGGAATTTTGCGAAGCTTCTTACAGTCCTTCAATATGACCTCCTCTAACCATTTCAATTCACTTATTCCTTTTGGAAGGCTAAGAAAGTTGACCAATAAATATAAGGACTTCAATGAACCAAAACAGTTGGAATCCATGATGAAGCTCAAGTCTGATAGATTGCTTTTCTCAAAACTTAATGACTGTAACAGTGTAAGGCCCAAAGAGGAAGAACTATCAAAATTGACAGAAGTAACGGAATGGTGAATCTCTTTTGAACTTGATGCGGATATTGCTGAGGGCGCCGGTTTTGAAAACTTATCAAGTCTAATGCAACCATCAAATGTGAAAAAGAATAGCTTCTTCAAGTTATAGATACTAATAAGAAGATCTACGAGGTTTACACATCTATCCAAATTCAAAAGTTCAAGACTTGTGAGGTTTTCGATGGAATATGGTAGTTCAGTTATAGCTGTTAAATCTAAATAAACCTCCCTCAGATCTTTCATTTCTACTATGATATCTGGAAACTTATAAATTCTTGAGCACTCACCAAGATCTAGGAATTTGAGATATTTTAAATTTAAACTAGGTGGGAGAATCCTAAGATTAGAACAGCCTCGAAGATTTAAAGATATAAGATTTGGGATTGTTGATAGATCATGGAGTTCTGTCATGTATTGACAGTAACTCAACCCCAAAAATCTCACATTTTTGAAACCCTGTCCAAGAAAGAGAGAATTATTAGAAAAAAATAAGCTTCTTATAGGATTAAACAATATATGCATTTGTGTGAATACTGTGAATCCCAATCTGATTTGCATGCTGCGACAATGACGCATATTGAGTACAACTAGTCTCTCTTATTGAAAATTTAAAGGCATACATGAAGAAAATCCAGGCCACTCAAGCCATCTTAACTCATTGAAGAAGTAATTAGGGGCCCCGAGAACATTGTTACACCGGAAAATGAGCAGCCTCAACCGCTTCATCTTCAACAAAGCTTCAACACCCAAAGCCACTATTGACTCCGGATGGTCAAGCAATATGCCTTGGATATTCTTTGTTGCCTAACAACACAAGGTATAAATCTCATATATACAGAAGTGAAAGCAATCATTCTTTTTAAAGAAATATGACAGAGCCAACAAATTTGTCTTTAGATCATTTTGATGTGTTAAGAATCAAGTACAATGATTTGATTTGATTGAACCCAATGGCTTAAAACTTTTCAATTAGTAACCATTCGCCGAGAATTAGTAACTCATTCTCATGCTTAATTCTCACCTCGTTTTCTCTTAGCACATGAAGAATATCTTCATGATGCCATAGTCTGCTGTGTTTTCCAGGCTCATTGGGAGATTCTCGACCAACAATTTCCCTACCATTGACTGTACTAAGCCATGCATCTGAAATGAGTTGTATTCAATGGTAATGAGAGACTTCCTAATGAGAACTTTAATTCCACAATCAGGATAGAAGGCACAAGCATCTAAAAAGCTCATCACACGTTCTTTTTTCCTCCCATCTAAAGAAACATGCTATGTCCAGGAAAATCTCCTTCCCAATATCTTCCAGTCCATCAAAACTTGTCTTCAGAAGCTCATAAGTATCTCTCTTTGGAAATCTTTCCAACTTGTTCAATTCACTTTCCCATTCCACCTCACTACTTCCATACAACGATGCACCCAACACAACAAGAGCTAGTGGAAGGCCATCAACATGCTCCACAGCACGGTTTGCAAGATCTTCAAAATTTGCTGGTGGATGAGATCTCTTAAAGGCATTCCAACAGAAAAGATGAAGTGCTTCATTATAGAACAATTCTTCCACTTCATATGTCAATTTAACTCGATGAGCGTCTAATAATTGCTTGTTTCTAGTTGAATTATAAGAAGTTTTTATGCACCAGTTTTCAACATTTGTGTCTTGACAAAATTACGGGTTGCAGATTTTGTAAGAACCGACCGAATCTATTCGGTTAATTTAAATAACCGAACTTTTGGTTTGATTATATTTTATAATAAACACGTAATCGGTTCGAACCGATTACAACTATTTTAAATNTATATATATATATATACACATAAATTATTAAAACTTAATAAATTAGACATATATTATTAAAATTTAGACATAATTATTAATTAGACATATATATAGTAATTGTGTTGAGTGTTGGCGTTTTTAATTTAATTATTTTGCTACTTTTTTTGAAAGTTTTATAAATTGTAGCCGAACCAATTACTTCAGTTTTATTCGGTTCGATTCTTTCAGTTATACCCATTCAGTTCGGTTCGATATTTTAAGTAACCGACGAATTCGGTTTAATTATAAAAATATCTTACTAACCGATCGAACTGAACCGTGCACACCCTTAGATAAATTATACATGTACCTTCAAATGAATTACAATAAATTAGAACGTAGCTAAATATTAGGTAATATTAGATTAGGACTATGGAAAGTGAAATCAGTACTCTAGATCACGTAAACAGTATCTTTGATATTAATTCTTGAACAAGGGATGATCTCAGTACCTACATCAAACTCCATTTTAATATGTCAACAATCATCCACTACAACAGGATCTAGAATAATTTGGATAATTTTCGCTATTGAAATGACCTTTAACACATTTTTGCATGGTCATGGCATGATTGAGATCTTCTGTCAAACTAAACAACTGCTTAAACGCAGTTGACACCTTGATACGTAGGGTGCTTTTCCAGGCTAATCGTCTTTGATGGATAATTATTTTTAGGGAAGATCGAGACTGAAACTCGAAGATAGCCTTGCTCGATCTTTCTCTCAAGATCAGTTTGGAAACTTTTTTTTTGGTATGTCTCTCTATAAACTTATCTTAGTTCTTCCTATAGAAGAGAGCTTGGAATGCTTTCTGCTTAAAAGAGGTCAAGTCCTTCACCCCAGAACTTATAATGGAATGGTGACAGATGGTCAGAACTTTATCTGAGTTCGAATCCTATTGAGAGGTTCACTAGAGAACAGAAATAATTAATAGGAATTATGACATTTTCTGTCACTCGACCAGCCAAACGTGAAATGAACGTTCTTAACTGCAGAATCTTCTTCTTAACAAAGGTTTAGGAGAATACTTGACATTTAAGCCCCTGAACTTATAATATCGTGAGTACTAACAATACTTGTTTTAGTTTCTAGAGGAGATTGAAACAAAAACGAAACCACGACCAAATGTTGTCATAGACAAATCATTTATGCTCATGTGCAATAAAATCTGATATGCACACCACACAAAATAAATAAATCTAGAACACATTATATCTTCACCTCATTTTCTAGTAAAGTACTAGTGTATTTGAGAGTATTTATGATTAAAAAATACTTTGTGTGTTGAATTTAAATGACAATATATTTGTTAAAAATGACTTAGATCGGTATTTTTTGTTGAAGTTTTTCTAAATACCAAAATATTTCAGCAAAATTTGACAACACTAATGATTTATGGCGAGGCGGTTTCTCCGACATTAAAAATCAATCACGACGGACGGGTAAGCAACCCGTCGTCATAAAAGGTGTCGTGAAAACATTTTCATTTTCTACAATAGGGAACAATCACGACGGTTGCAGGAAGAGCCGTCGTGATTGTTCTACAATCATTTACGACGGTTTATTTATCAACCGTCATTGTTGTTTAATTTTATTTTTTTAAATAATTCTACACACCGTCATTTTTGATATATGTTTACGACGGTTGCGGGAAGAGCCATCGTGATTGTTCTACAATCATTTATGACGGATTATTTATCAACCGTCGTCGTTGTTTAATTTGATTTTTTATATAATTCTACACACCGTCATTTTTTATATATGTTTACGATGGTTTGATTACTCACCGTCGTCTTTTATTATATATATGGTTTTTTAAATTTAGTTACAGAATAATAATGCCAACCTATTAGAATTTAACAAAAAATGATATAGAAGAACGCACAAATAACTTAGCAGAGAATATAACTCTTCATTGCATAACGATTATTATTTTTAAAATTTCTAACATTGTAGACTAGAAAAATAAAATAACGATGTTAATTACAAAAACCTTGAAAGTAATGAACCTTGAATACACCTTTTAGTTGTTCTATTTGCTCTCAAATTGTTCTACTTAGATGTTAAACCCTGTAAAAAATAAATGTTAGTTTACCCTATCTATTTATCATAAATTAAAGTAAAAGAGTATTGAAAGTTACTATAGATACATGAAATTTGATATTTACTGCTTCGTTTATCCACTCATGCATTGCATTATAGATTTTTAGTTTGACACTGAGTAAAAGATGAAATGTACAAAGTTAAACAAATTATAAACGCACCAATATCGTACTAATCACAAGACATAGTTACCCATAATACTTTCAATAATCACAGTGTCTTCGCCATTTGGTCGAACATAAGTAACCTCGTTTTCATCATTTATGTCAAATGTTTCAACAGAAGGCATCTCCTTCGCAAAATAAATAACAATCTAATAATGTATCATCTAAATCATCATTAATAATACTTTTAAGATATTCTCTTTGAGTGGAAGATAAGACAACTGACCATCTTGGATATTTTGGATCTTCGACATAAAAAAATTATTTTGCTTTCGAAGCCAAAATGAAAGGCTCATTTTTGTAACCTAATCTTGAAAGATGAACTAATGTAAATCCAAGCTCATCAACTCTGATCCCATTACTATTCTCAACCCACGCACATTTAAATAACAGAAGCCTAAACTTATGATAATTAAGCTCCCACCTCTCTTTGATCACTCCATAAAAAGACGAGTCTGAATAAATAAGATTATTATCCTTAGCATTTGTAATATGCATTGTATGTATCACTACACTAACTCCACTATTCTAGAAACATTGATCGTTATCACAACATTTTGTATGAAATCTATAGCCATTTATCGTGTAACCAATATATTTGATTACCTCATAAGTTGGGCCATTTGCTATCCACCTTAGTGTATTTGTTACACTTCTACAGACATCAATATCATTTGCACCCTACAAATAACAATCTGTGATTAAGTACTTTATAAAATTTATAAATCTGAATATATATCATTATCACTCAAGTTACCTGATCACGCAGCCAGTAAATAAATGTTCGGTTATGATCATCTTGTACCTATTTTATGTCTCCTTGATTTGATAGGATATTCCTCAAGAAAGTCATATGTTGCCTATATAACAGCACAAAAGAAAAATTCAAATAGAATATGAAATAAAGAACCATTATAAAAAACAATTAGCATGATAACAAATAAAATATTGAAAGCTTATTATGCTTACTCGATATAGGGTTGAACTTCATTAGTATTTTCTAATATGTAACGATGCGCTTGCTTCCACTATTCATGATCAATTCTTTCTACACGACCACATGATAAAGACTTACCATCTTTCAAATCATCATCTGAGCATGGAACTCTAATTGATTTAACAACTAGATTTTTAGTGCAAAACTCTACAACTTCTTTGGCAATATAACACTCACCAATGGAACCACCTGGACGTTTGTGATTTCTTACATAACCCTTTTACACCTTCATATATCGTTTAAATGGATACATCCACTGCAAGTAAACTAGCAGAGTTGTACCTCTCTAACAAGGTGCATAGTGAGATGAACCATAATGGTGAAGAATGTAGGAGGAAATTTTTTTCAAGAATACATAACGTCACCATTATTTCTTTTTGTAGCACATCTAGTTGTCTAACATCTATAGCTTTACTATAAATTACATTAAAGAATGAGCAAGGCCAAATATACCTCACTCTGCCATACTGATCTCTATTTCTGGGAAGCTGAAGTTTGTACTTAATTAGTTAATTTCCAAATCATTTGATTCCGTTGCTCTTTTTACTATGGGTTACATTATCCTGTCGCCTAATTTCATTAATTTTGGAAAATAGTTCATTCATATTTCTATTTCATTGTTGATGATGTAGTGCTATCTACTTAATAAATCTTTGGTAAGTAGGATCAGCATTATTCATTCCCTTTGAGCCCAGCATAAAAAATTCGCTTAGATGGGCATCTACCAGCAGAATTTACTTAATTGGCGGCATTGTAATTTATTTTGAAATTCAATTTATATCAGAGGGTAATTATCTTCTTGTTAGTTGTTAATGATTAAATGATTGGTTTAGGCATTATTCTATTTAGGGTCATGGTGGAAGGTCTGGCTTTGTGTCATGGGAGGGCAATTTTTACCTTTCAATGACATTTTTTTTAAAAATTATGGGATCTTTTAATGACGAGGATTCCCTGTCATCTAATGCATTTTCACAAAACTTTAGATGACAGGAAATCTCCGTCATTAAAGTCCAAAAACTGAGATTTTTTAATGGCGGGGAAGGTAAATATAACAGCCCGATAGATTATAGTAGCCGTCAATATGGGGTTATAATAACGAGTTTTACCAATCATCTAACCCCCTTTTTATAGTAGTGAAAGTTTGGTGATTTCACATCATACATGATCTAGTAATAATCCACGTATTGCCGCAGGAAGTATGTGTTGCCTTAGTTGTCAAAATCACGATCTTATTCATAGGATCGTACGATTTCACGATCCTATAAGTTCAAAACGATTTGGATCGAGTATAGAATTGGGATCAAGTAGACCATAGTAGGATAGTAACAGGATCGGTAGGATGGTACTGATCCTACCCATATCTTAATTTGGGTAGTTTTATTGGGCCAACATAAAAAATAGGCCATTTTTATGGAAAAATAAAAAATAGCCCTAGATGAAACAAAAATAAAAAAATAGCCATCCAAATTAAAAATTAAACCAAAAATCCGCACAAAAAACCGTCACCTACGAGCGCCAATGAAATTTTTATTTTTTATCCATAAAGTTTATATATTATTTACTGTATAAATAAAAAATACTACAAAAATTATACAATTATATATCTTATATACTGTAAATATTTTATGAAGTATCAAAATCTTGAGCTATGGTGCGCGTGGCGCGAAATCTTCCTTCCGCGTGGGAGTCCAGTTTTTTCAAAAATCGTGCAAAGGGACTATTTTTTATATTTTTATTCTTCTCGTCATTTTTTTATGAATTTTATTAGAAATTGACTATTTATTAACATAACATATTATTTTTAGTTTTATCAAAAGTTTTCAAAAGACTGGTTGTTGAGACTCACTTCCTAAACCTCCCTAAGTCCAATTCAATGTAATTGAAGCCCACCTTCTCATTAATTATTGTCATAAATCAAAATTATTAAATCTGTAATATTCTATAGGTTTTGACTCATACTTTCTCATACAAATATTTGAATTTATAAAATTTTATTTGTGTGTTTATGATATTGAGAGTAAAAAGGTTTTCGTAGAAACATTTTTGTGAAAAATTAATTTTATAATTTCAATTTTGAGAAACTTAAAAAACTAAAATTGAATCGTCTTTGTTACTGTACTCATTAGAATGCTTGAGTGAGGAAATTATTTTGACCAACTTAAAAAAATTATATATTTAGGATCAAGCTTGAGTTGACTATTTTGAGACGTTATATATTTCAGTCATTTATCTTAGTAGAGTAAAATTTATTTTTATTATTTAATTCTAGTTAGAAATAGTTAATTTTTTTAAGGATCACAGTTTTTTAATATTATAATTATTAACATTTGGTAGGATCTTATGATCCTCGATCCGATCCACCGATCTGAGTAAAAAATATGATCCTGACAACCTTGTGTGTTGAATTAATGTATGACAATCATGAGATTTCAACCCATTAAGACTAATATCTTTCAAAGAAACCACATTTTGAAAATTTGATGAGTACCCTTCAAGAACTTTTATGTTAACTAATGTAGTACACAATTTCTTTTTTTTTCCTGCTCCCGACAATTTGTAACAAGCTGGGAGTTTTTTATCCATCGACATTTGGTGCTAATTCTGGTCTAATGCCCATTTCCACAAGATTCATACGATTAGACGGCCCATCTCTTGTCTTCCCAGAAATGTCAAGCAGTGTTCCTATAATGTTCATGCAAATATTTTTTTCAATGTGCATAACATCGAGGCAATGTCGAACATGAAAGATTTTCCAATATCTAGATTGAAAAAAATTGATTTCTTCTTCCAGTACGATTTAGGCAATTCATCTTTCGCTGACTCCTTCACATTCTTTTATCCAGTGTAAATCTAACTTTCTCAACTCTCTCCAACACTTGTTTACCACTTAAAAGTGTAGGAGCCGGTCTAAGCTCTTGATTACCATCAAATGTTGTTTTTGCCTTCTGTAAGGATATGTGAGTGGTAAAAATCTTATGTGTCCTATATATGTTTTTTATCCGCTGTGTTTTAACCTAATAAAATATGTATCTTTTGAACATATTGGACAAACATTATAACCTTTAACACTACATCCACATAAGTTTCCATATGCAGGAAAATCATTGATCGTCCACATTAAAACTGCTCTTAGAGTAAAACTCTCTTCTCGATATGCATCATACCCCTCAATTCCTATTTCTCAAAGAACTTTAAGATCATCAATCAAATGTTCTAAATGAACATCAATATCACTTCCTTGTTGCCTAGGACCAGCTAGTAACAATGTTAACATCATATATTTTCTCTTCATGCACAACCACAGAGGGAGATTATATATCACCATAATAACATGCCAACAATTATATTTACTGCTAAGGGAATTAAATGGATTTATCCCATCTGCTGCTATAGCTAGTCAAGGTATCTTGGCTCAGTTGTGAAATCCGACCACTTGTGATCTATAAGTTTCCAAGATGGAGAATCGACTGGGTGACGTAATCTACCATATAATTACCTATTATAAGAATGCCATGTTAAGTTTTCTGCAATATGGCTACACTTACACATTCGTTTCAACCGTGAGTTGGAGAGAAGTACCATAACACCTTTGCAGACACTCCTTTTTCCTCCCCTGATAAATTCTTTGATGGGTTTCATCTTGAGACACCACACACAGGACATACAGTCACTTCTACATGCTCATTTCTATATAAAATGCAATCATTAGGACATGTATATATTTTTTCATAATCCATTCCTAAAGCACATAGAGTTTTTTAGCCTCATAGAATGAAACTGGCATTTGATTGTCATCTGGAAGCATATCCTCTAAGACACTCAATAAATCTAAAAAACTTATGTCACTCCATCCATATTTAGGCTTTAAATTATATAACTTCACTAACGCAAATAATTTTGTGAACTTTTTACAATTCGGGTACAAAGGCTTCTCAGCGCCATTAAAAATCTTTTCAAATTTCTCAGCATTATCTTAATTTCAACCATATTCACCGTACATTCATAATCATCAATATTTTCATTATAACTCTCTTTTCCTTCATAGGAATAAAAATATAGTGAACAGTAACTAATGTACATACCATTTCATTCATAGGCTTCCCAGAATTCTCGATTATATGTTTCACGAAACACATAATAAAATATCCACATTCTGTGCCCCCAACTTGCTTAGGACACTAGTATATAAATTAATTATATAGATTAATAAATCAAACACGTTAGCATATAAACAAAGTATAAATGTATAAATTAATACCTGAGCTTTTATCCACTTTAAGGTTTTCCTAATTGTACGTACTATCTGAGCTCTACTTATATTGAAGGCCCTGCATAAGATTTTAAGCATTAATTATATCTTTCTTGTGTAATTCATATATAATACATTTAATTCTTAATTAAAGAATAAAACTTACTTTATAAAAAAAACTCTAGGGTCCATATGACTAATATTATCAAGAGAGTCAAATATATATGCATTGACCCCATAAATATCCATGACACATAATACCCAATGAAAGTCGAAATTAAATGGAACAAGAATGTATTGCCTTGGTCGCGTGGTTGTCAAAATATCATAGATATAACGTGCTTTCATGTCGGAATCTTTGCATGCTCTACTTATGCGTGATGGATCGACAAAAAGAAACTTGTCGATATTTCACTGACGCAACTTCCAATAAAGGGACTTATAAGAAATAAAACATTAAAAATATAAGCAATGTGAAACAAGTTAATTTAGTGCTTCACACAAGATCCTTACAACTTATAAATAAGTAATAAGCACGAAAAACATATTAGCGTTATACGCCTGACTAAATGTTCAAGACAAGGCACATGACACCCCACAACCTGACCCACAGTTTGTAACTCTTCCTAAGCTAGGATAGGCAGAGGTGCATCATCATTCATGACTACATCAACTGAGACGCATATATTCCCCTCTCCTACCGGAGCATCATAGCACGTTGTGTCGACATCGTGCTGTATGCGAAGACCTCATCATCAATGTCCAAAAATAACTTGCACGTAATTTTCTAAAATAATTTAAAGCATTATGACCATGCATAAGTATAAATATTATTGACTAAAAAGGTAAATTAATCAAGTTTATAACTTATAAAAAATACCTTTACAGCTTTTGCCTTGTCCGATAGAGGAGTTATTTTAAGATCACCTTTAAGTGTATTTTCCTCCAATTCCTTAAAACTTGTGCTCCATTTTACATTCTCCCCACGCACAACTTGCTCACAGACTTGAGTCATTTTCTGCTCAATTCTCTTTTTTGAGTTGTGTCGAGGGATTTTAAAATATGTGGTTGGGGTCACAAACTGCCCAAACTCCAAACTTGACCATCATGTTCGGGAGTACCCAAAACAATGGTGAGAATGTTCTGGGTACCAGAAGTAAGCACCCCTTTCTTCTGAAGTTTGTCCTACAATTAAAACGCATATTAATTTAAACAAAAATAATTACATTAAATTTGAAGTAATTAAATAAAATGAACTAAACGCACTTACAATTTTCTTTGCCTCTCCTTCAACGGCCTCATTATTGAATCTTCCTTTTTATGCCTACAGGCACACTTCCACAAAGTTGCCCGATCTATTGATTCGTTGGTACCTTTCTCTTTTTTATGTGATAACAGTTAGTAGTAAAGATATAGTATTTTGCAAATAAATATTAAGTTCTGAAGAGGTTTAATAATCATTACCAAAATTTTCTCCAATCGTGATCCCAAAGGAGAGATTCTATAGTTATATTTATTCTTTGCTCAATTCAATTGTTGTTTTTCCCTTCGTATCTGCAGTTGAACAATTAATAGTAACTATGCCAAAATTTATAGTTAAAAAAATTGAACGTCAAACGAAAAAATGCAAAGTAGAAAATTTTATCAAAAATTCAGGAGTAAGATGAGATTTCACAAACTCATCTCGATGCGATTGATCGATGAAGATATATTGGATGGGCCGTTGCTGAAAATTTTCTATTTCCTTCAAAAAAGGGAAAATAATTCTTGAGCCGAGTTGAGACTTTAATTTACGCCACATTTGGCCAGCATTTTGTAAGACCTTAACCTTGAGAATTGGATCTATCACATATCGAGTTTACACCGAAAGTAATTAATAAAGATTAATAAAGTTTTAAAACAAGTGCAAATAACAACTAAAAATAAGTTATTAAAAAAATGTGCAAATACCTCAACAGCTTCACACACTTCTCCTTCAACTCGTTTGGAACATCGCGGTCCCATTCTTTGTAAGTTTTTGCAACAAGTGAATGTGCACAACTTCCTATAAAGATTTTAAATTTGGCGACGTCCTTGCCTACATGCTGTCCCTTATCATATGTAATGACAATCTTTTTTGACAATTCCTTTTATCGGTCTTCAACAAAGCGAGGTAAGATGGCCATCTTTTCCCTCTTCTTTTTGTCGTACTAGTCATAGTATCCATATTTAATTTGTCTAAGTTATCAATATTCAAATTATCATCTCTCGAGTCTTGATCTCTATCCATATCTACAAGTTACGAATTGCATAACATATTAAATTCATTCAAGTACGCTCAGAAAATCTCCCATCTAGATGAGATTTTGTTTTACACAAGGATAAACTATGTACAAACATCTCGACCTAGATATTGAAAACATAAGAAAACATAAAATTGAGAATTTAAAAGAACATAAAATAGTTGTTAACTATGTTTAAACCAGCAAATAATATTCCGTAGCTTATCGAGTAATACATTTATTGGCTCATATTAGCTTCAGAATAATATGTTCATCGTATATAGTTGCTTGAGTTGGTTTAAACAACTGGAAATTCATTTAACGGCTTAGATTGATGCATGTGTAAACACATCAACATATCAATATGAAATTTTTCTATTAATCTTAATATGAAGACTAATCAGACACACCATAGAACGCAATATCAGTCAAGCGACACGATGATCTGTAGTTTACAATGGAGTAGAGTGGCTTAATGCATCCGTAAAGATATTCACTTCTTCCAATTATCTAAGTAAATTAGTTGGTACTTACGACAAAATAGATACACCAACAAATTAACACACTACTATACAATATCTTATCAAAACAAATACCAAACGACAGATACCCACCATACCAATTGAGCAAAGAGAAATTTCAAAGAAGGAAAAACATATGCATATGTTTTCAAATGAAAATGAGTGAGAATTTCAATGGCGGCAGAGACTCACCATATCCATATGGAAGCATGCCGGTGCTGAATCAATGACGGCAGATACCCACCATATCCATTTGGAAGCATGCCGGAACCGAATCAATGGCGATGGAAGAGAATTTCAAACGAAAAAATTAGTTACCAAATTTTATAGAAGACGACGGCTACTATGCGGGAAAACAAGACCAAGGTTTAAGCTTAAGCACGACGAGAACACATATGTCCTATGTGGAACGGGACAAAAATGGTGGGGCAGCCGCGCGTATTGGGTAGGGAGAAAGAAGATGAAATAATAAAAAAAATCTAGGGTTGGTACTTAAAAGGAGACAAGCACGACGGTGGTTATACACCCCATCTTGCTTTTCGTAAACAAAACGACGGGGCGTTGATCGCCCGTCATGTTTTACTCATGATGGGGTCCCCTTACCCCATCATTTTGTATAAACTTAAAGCACAAAATGGCAGGGTTTCATGATCCCGTTGTGCTTTACCCTCTTCTGTACGACGGGGATTAGAAGCCCCGTCGTTTTTGTGTTTCATAATGGGCATAACGACGGGGTCTTTTTGCCCCGTCGTGACTCGTTTTTGACGCGCGTAGTCAAAAATTGAAATTGTAGTAGTGCAAATAAATGTCATAAAAAAAATTTAATGCATAAAAGTGCTTTTAAGCAAAGCATTCTTAAACTCACCGTCCATCTGCATAACTTGTATTTTTATTGATTTTGATATTGATAATGTAAATGAAACGTAATAACGTAAAAAAGTATATATATCTAACGTACAAGTGATAAACGACGTCATATAAACAGCATTAAGATAGAAGGGAGAGGAAAGAGAACAAATTAGAGGAATTCTTGCCTCCTCTCTCTCTCTCTCTCTCTTTCTTCCATATATGACACACTTAGTTACCGGTACAACGAAAGGATTCAGAACTACATAATAAAAACATATCTAGTAACATGTAAATATAACCTCCACTCTTATTGGCTAATGTTACATTATGTAAAACAAAAGATAGTATGTTTCTTTATTTTATTTCATGTGCCGATATTAAAGTCTAAGTACTTTTTTGTTTATTAAGATATCAAGTATCAAGTGGAGATCGAGATCAAGGTAGGTGTTTTTTCTTTCTATTTAAGGCATTTCTTCACACAATCATCCATTTTCTCATCGTAATCGATGTGGTTAATGAAATCCTGCAACTCTTTACCGCACTTCTCATAACATTTAGAATAAGATTTGAGATTGCTTTTACCTCTTTTTCTTTGCAAAGCGTCTTCTTCAAGAGAAGAAGAAAGTGTGAGAATAGAAGGATGATATGGATAGAATTTAGACGTGAGGTAATTGGGGTTACTTAAAGCTATCACTATATCTAGTGAAAGTGAATTGGATAGAAATAGAATCACCATCAACATTCTCCTACCTTCCATTATTGTTCTTGCTGATCAATTAGGCGTATTAGAATTTACAATACCATAATTTATAGAGGTTGAAATTATATGTTTTATTTTTTCTTTTTAAATAAATTTAAGTAGCTTTTGAGAAGAGCCATATAATATTCTTGCCAACAGCTTCAAATTGGATTTCGTATATAATTGAGTTTAACTCTAAATAAACATTTTCCAAGTGTGGAATAAAGTATTTTATTTGAAAAAAAGACACTAATGCTTCTCACATTGGAAATAGATCACCTCCATTTGAAGATCTTTCGATAAGAAGTGATCTTTAATAGATCTGAGCCGTTAATTTAAACATAATTGATGTCTTATGTGATCTCGTCTTAAACGTGATAAATAATCATATAAGTAAACAAATAAACTCTAAGCTATAAAGAATTGGTATTTTTTGTTGAAGTCATGTAGCAATTCAAACATGGGTTTAAAATGATACAAAACTCTCTTTATATATTTATAATGCCATTGTCTACTCACTATTTATATCTAAATCCAAATCTGAATATGGATAGTTTTTGTGAGAAGGCTCTTGCCATGTAAACAAGTAGCTAGGTCCGCCTATTATTCTCTTGGTTTTATATTTTTGGTCATTTTTAATATATTAAAATGACTTTTAATAAAAAGAAAATTCGCATTTTGGGTGACAACTCACACCTTATCTCAATTATCTAAGATATTTCCACTTTAAATACCAAGAAAGTGATTAGGAAAAAAACCCAAGAATCTTTGAGAAACCCTACTTGTATAAGATAAGAACAATATATTATATTCTCTCTCGCTCATCTTTGATGATTTTGGAATATGATGTTTGAAAACATGAAAGCATTGTATAATAGTTTATTCTAACTATAAGTCGTTCATTTCCTATCTCTAGTTATCTTCCTTTGTGTGCGGTAATTATCGAGATTAATATTTTGATCTGTGTATTTAGTTTTTATGACAATTTCTGCTTTAAATTTGAAGAAACATTCTCAAATTCAGTGTGACATTTGTAATTTTTTTTACATATGTGATTGCTCTCTGTGTTCATGAATTGGAGATGTAGGTCACTCAAATCATTTAATGGATTTGAACACTTCTTTAAATTGAGTTCTTGAAACTTTGAACGTGAAAAAAAGAAAAGAAAATACATGTCCAATTGTGAATTATTGAGTAAAAAAACCTTTGATTTCGAATGCGAAAATTTTGATATTTGAAAAGCTCCACTACATGTATGTCCGAGTTTTTTCCTTCTACAATCAAAAGAAGGTATACCAATAGGAAGTTAGAACTCAACCATAGTGTTCACATAATTAACTGTGCATCAACTTAAGTTAGTCATTTGGTATTGTTAAACTGTGCACCAATACCTAGTCGTTTGGTATTGTTAAACTGTGCATCAAATTAAGTTAGTGTTTTACTAGCTACTAATAAGCTACTTTGTCAGTTACTTATAACTGCCAAATCAGCGAGGAAGGAACCAATTCAATTTACTGATTGTTGACCTGCATAGTAAACCCCACTGTGCATCAACTTAAGTTAGTCATTTAGTATTATTAAATTGTGCACCAATACCTAGTCGTTTGGTATTGTTAAACTGTGCATCAACTTAACTTAATCATTTGGTATTGTTAAACTGTGCATCAACTTAAGTTAATCGTTTGGTATTGTTAAACTGTGCATCGATACTTAGTCATTTGGTATTGTTAAACTGTGCATCAACTTAAGTTAGTGTTTTACTAGCACTATTAAACTACTTTGATAGTTACTCATAACTGCCAAGCCAGTGAGGAAGGATCCAAGTAACCAACTCTTCTATCCTAACTACCACAACATCATCAGAAATATATCCACTTAGAATCGGATCTAATATGCAACTTTGATTCTTGTTCTCATAAACACGAAGAGAGAAAAAGCATTCTTCATGGGTTTTGTAAATCAAGGAGAGCATCGAAAGAGGTTCTGTACCTAGGTTCTTCATGAGCGAGAAAGACTACTCTTACGTGAACTGCATGATGAAGAAGAAGAAGACTGTTGCAGACAAAGATCTTTAGGAGGTAGTGTTGTATTGTCTTCTTCAATCACCCCCCCCCCCATCAAGCGAGATAGGGAGTTAGTAACATTGAGCTTGGTCCTCAGTTCAGTCAAGGGAGATGGAAACAATGCTTTGGTAAACACGTCTACGACTTGAGTTGTTGTGGGAACATATCTTACTTCAAAAACCTTGTTAAGAACCTGTTCACGAATAAAGTCAACATTAATTTCAATACGCTTCATTCTGGAATGAAACACATGATTGGTTTCAATAAAAGCTGCACTTTAGTTATCACACCAAACTATTGGAGCTTGAGGCAAGGTTAAATGCAGTTATTTGAAGAGAGAAAGAAGCCACATAATCTTAGTTGCAGCAGAAGCAAGTGCACGATATTCAGACTTTGTGATTGATCAAGCCACGACTGTTTGCTTATGAGCACTCCAATTGATTAGATTACCACCTAGAAAGATGCATAGACCACTTGTAGACTTTCTATCATCAAGGTTATTGGCCAGTCCGCGTCAGAATAAGCTTCGAGAGTGAGGCGAGAAGCATGAGTGAATGTGAGTCTGAACTATTGAGTGCCTTTAAGATATTGAAGGATCATCTTGCAAGCTTTCCAATGATCATTGGTGGTAGATGACATGTATTGACTAAGTTTATTGACTGGAAATGATATGTCAGGTCGTGTCATTGTTAAGTATTGCAGTGCCCCTATAATGCTTCGATTAAGAGATGGATCATTGAAAGGAATACCAGAATATTGAAGTTTGTAAGCTGGACACATTGGAGTTAGACTACTATTGCATTGAGACATATTAGCTTTGGCCAGTAAATCATTAATGCACTTTAACTGAGTTAGATACAACCATGTGTTGTTTCTGAATGCTTCAAAACCAAGGAAGTATGAGACAGAACCCAATCTCTTTAAGGTAAAATTCTTGCTGAGATGAGCAATAACCTGTCTGATATGAGTAGTAGAGCTCCTAGTAGCAAGGATATCATCAACATAAATAAGAATAAGTGTGATGTTGGATGAAGTGATTTAAATGTCGATGAGTCAGAGACGAAATTGTGACATCATATAGTAAGCTAAGTGGACTTAAGCTTGTCAAACCATGCTCGAGGAGTTGGCAAATACCATAGACAGCTTTTTATAATTGACATATATAATTGGGCTTGAGAGGATCCAATAAGCCAAGTGGTTGCCCTATGAAGATAGCTTTATGTAGGGTGCCATTTAAGAACGCATTATTGATCTCCAACTGTTGGATATTCCAACCTCGAGTGACATTAAGTGTAAAGATCACTCTTATAGTGCAAGGTTTGATCATAAGGCTATATGTTTCAAAGCAGTCAATTCCAACTGTCTGTTGGAATTTTTTATCAACTAAGCAAGCCTTGTACTTGTTGATGGAGCCATCATGGTTATGCTTCAGTCTGGACACCCATTTGCACTTGGCTATAGGCATATTGGGAGTAGAGAGAACTAGGGTCCAAGTGTTGTTCTTGAGGAGAGCCTTGTACTCAATTATCATTGCCTCATCCCAATTAGGATCCAAGAGCTTCAGAAACACAACTAGATTCCAAATTAGATAAGTTGGCATTAAATAACTTAGGTTTAAAGATCCATGCCTATAACCTTGTAACCATGGGCTGTTTAGATTGAGTGGAGCAACTGGTTGAGATAGAAGAGGTGACAGAGAAGAGGAGTATTCTGGTGAAATGTGTGGGTTGGGGTGGTAACAATGGGAGGTACATGTTGATAAGGAGAAGAAAAGGTGGACACAGTGTTAGATGGGGAGCTAAGTCTCTCTCTGACTTGAGGTGAGCAAGACATAGAAGAAGGTGGCCTTGCTTTTAGTGGTGGTAGGAGTGCATGCATCATGTCCCTGCATAAGAGAAAGATGATACTGTATAGGGAGTAAAATAGTGGTGAATTGTGTGAATGGGAGCGTTTGGTGATGAGTTGAGAATAAGGGAATTCAAGCTCATTAAATATAACACTTTTTACAATGTAATTTCTCCCTATAGAAGGGTCTAGTCACTTGTAACCTTTGTGAGACCAATAAAGATACATTTGGTAGTGTGAAAGTTAAGTTTGTGCTAGTTATAGGGTCTTAGAAAGGGAAAACAAGTGCATTCAAATACCTTGAGTAAGGAGTAGTTAGGAGGTTTGTTATGTTGTATTTCAAAAGGAGATTTGGAAGATAGAACATGAGTGGGAAGCATATTAATTAGGTGAACAGATGTACTGAAGGACTCCGACCAAAACTTAAGTGGAAGCTTGGCATGGGAAAGAAGAGTTAAGCCATTTTCAACTATATCCCTATGTTTTCTCTCAACATTTCCATTTTGTTGATGTGTATGGGGGCAGGGATGTCTAAAGGCTATACTTAAGTGTTTGAGGAAGGGAAAAAGAGGTTTAAACTCACCTCCCCAATCTGTTTGTAAGCAAATTATTTTAAATTAAAGATTGTGTCAGCATAAGAGTTAAATTCAGAAAAGATTTTTGTTACTTTAGACTTAAATGTAAGAGGAAAGATCCATGTAAATTGAGTGAAATCATCAACAAAACTGATGTAACATCTAAAGCAAGACGTGGAAAGTTGAGGAGAGGGTCCCCAGACATCTAAATGCACCAATTCAAAGGGTTTAGTTGTCTTAGTTGGTGAAGAAGGGTAAGATGCTTGGTGTGCTTTGCCCAAACAACATGAATCACAAAACTCAAGTCTCATTTCATTGAAAGAAGAACTAGTCACATGCTTAAACACTAAACCTAAGATATGAGCTGAGGGGTGCCCCAGACTCTGGTGCCATAAGTTGGCATTAGTACAACATTTAAACTTAGACAGTAAACAAGAAAGAAAATAGAAAACGTGGTAGTGTGAGACTTGAGCTTTGACATGTGAGAACTAGTGGGAGCAATGTGCTTGTGTAGCAAAGGAAAATGATATAAGCCTTCTTTAAGCACACCCTAAAGCAAAACCTCCTTCGAAGTCTTATCCTGAATGAAGCAATAGTCAGAATCTGAAACAACAATAACAGGGTTAGTTTTGGTTAACTATGAGACACTTAAGATATTTTTAGTAACATGAAGCACACATAGTAATTGATCAAGAGTTAATGTGACATGTGGTTTGGTTATATGAATGTGTGTCTTACCAACATGTGTAATTGGAAGAAGCTCACCTATAGCAAGTTTAGATTTACTCTTATAGTCATTCTTGGTTGAGAGATTAGACAGATTAGGCGTGATGTGGGCATTTGCTCCACTATCCATGAACCAACTATTATCATCAATCGAGGAAGGTGCTGCTACATAAGCTGCAGGTGCTCTTAGAGTGGAATTACCATAATAGGGTCCTGTTTGTCCTCAGGGAGATTGGCTGTTGTTGTTGACACTAGGTTGGAACTCATAATCAAAGTGATTGTAGCAGTTAAAAGCATAATGTCCAAGTTTTCTACAGATTTGATACATTGGCCTTGCATTGCTCTTTCTCTCCCTATGCCTCTTCCTCTTGCATTTCCAAAATTATTTCTATTTATGTAGGGTTGAGAAGGACTTCGATCATTTCTTCTAGTGAAATTAGGAAATTGAACAAAATAAATGTTTTGCTCAACTTGCATTGGAGAATTTAGCTGCTCCAACCTCATTTTGTGGCTTTGCAACATGAATTAGGCTTCTTGGAGTGACACAGACTCATATCTTAAGGTAAGATGGACTACTAAGGGATCATACTTATTTCCTAGTCCACCTAATATGTAAAGAAGAAGATCTTCATCCTCAATTAGTTGGTCATTGGCTGACAAACGGTCAGCTATTGATTTTATTCGTAGCATGTAGTCATTGATGCTTGATGCAGCATTTTTAATGTTATGTAATTGATACATGAGTTGAAAAGTCATAGCTTTGGACTGAGAGGTGAATATCTCTTCTAGAGCTCGCTAGACTTCATGGGAGCTTTGGCACCTTACAACGCGACCAAACATAGCCTTTGTTATAGAGGATAGGAACCAACTCATGAGGTGTTGATCGGTTCTTATCCAACAAATAAATGCAGGGTTAAGAACAAATGGTGCTTCATTGTTTTTCTATGTGTTACCATTGTAAATAGGGTTTGTAGTGAGCTCCTCGGGAAAGGGGACTACGCCTACTAAATATTGCCCGAGGTCATATGCTCGTATGATTGATAAAATCTGGGATTTCCAGAAGACCTAATTATTGTAATCAAGTCTGATTGAAATGGTCACCATGTTGTTTGGTAACATATTGGACAGAGAAGGGAGAAAGCTTGGAGAGGAATTTGAGGCAAAGTTGTTACTTGAGCTTGCATTGTTAGGATTCTGGTTTTACTCAGTAGGTACATTAGTGGCAGTAGCCATTGTAGGAGCAAGTTAAGCTGGCTCTGATACCAAGTTGAAATTATATAGAGAGAAGTTGTTATAATGGCTGAAAGACTGCTTTCATTTACCCAAAAATAATTACAGAGAAGACAGTATATATACATTTGTAGTAACAGAAAGAATAAAAAAATAAGTGTCTGAGCTAACTGAAAAATATTCCCTGCTCTCTCATTGGTTGAATTTGGATTTTGTTCTCGCAATCATTTGGCAATGATTGGCAAATCTACCATGGCCAATAGGAGTTGGACTCGTGCAATCACTGTTAGAAATAATGCTTGAGTGACCAATGATTGTGAAGTGAGTTGGAAGATGACTGAGCTGTAGAATTAGCTGACGTGCACTGCATGAAAGCTTTTGTCACCTCATGGTTTCTCACCTGAACTGTATGATGAAGAAGAAGAAGACTGTTGCATAGAAAGATCTTTATGAGGTAGTGTTTTAGTGTCTTCTTCAATAAGAGAGGTTCTGTACCTGGGTTGTTGAAGCTGAGAGTGTGAGAGCTTGTAATTTTGCTTGCTGCGTTTTTTGTCTTTGTATTCTCTCTATAATTTCTAGACTTTCAAATAGTAGATTGCCTTCTCCGGCAACTAGATGTAGGTTTCAAATAGGAACAAAACTAGTATAATTGTGCATGTGTCTTGTCTTGTCTTCCTTTCTCTTATTCTTTTCATTTATTGATTGTTGACATGCACAGTAAACCCCACTATCAGTCTATAATTCATAACAAAAGTGGTATTAGAGCCTACGGTTGTCAATCTAGGGGGTTCAAGCTTCATAATTGAGAATCTTGATAATTCAATATTGTTACCTAAAAATCAAGAAGCTGTCAAGAAAGCTTCTAACATGGCTACTACTTCTACAAAGCACGATCACTAAAAGTCTAACACGAGAACAAACGTTTGTCTGTTCATCACGTCATGGCTTTAGCTTAGCCAGTGAAAGTCGTCCGTGCAAAAAATGAACTTCATCACTTTAGACCTTTCACGACGAAGGATCTTTGGTCATAAAAGGTTTTTGCGTTGAAAGAAATAGTTGGTCTCAAAAGGTTTTTGCCACCAAAATTATTTTCATCGCCTAATGTTGTTGGCGACCAAATTTTATTTTTCTAAAATATAAATAAAAAATACTGAATTTTTAATTTTCATATAAACCTCTAATAGTAATAACCACTAGAAAATTTATCAAACCCGAAATTTTTATAAGAAACACATATATTAATCATTAATATATGTAATATAACAAAGTAGTAGTAGTTCATTATAAAATCTCCAAAACATAATTCACTATAAAATGTGGTTCACAAATATTTTCAAAGATAAATCATAAAGAGAGTATTTAAAGCCTGATTGTTTCAACTACAACGCTTAACAAATATTCTGAACCTCACGCTTCTATTGTTGAGTCATCATCAGGAGGTGAAAAATAGTTTTGACGAGCCCAAGCGAGTAAGCTTTGTAGTTGGTCCTCCACCGACTTCATTTTTTTCTTTAATTCTATATTTTCATAATATATACTCTTTTTCTTGAAAGATTTGGATGGGACTCGATGTCCAAGACCTTTATTTCACCCAAGGACTTCTTCAATTACCTCTTCTTCGGTGCGAGTTGTTGCATCCTCAGCGATAGGCTCATCCTGTAAAGTACACATGTGTTCTGTAACATCAGAATGGACCAAATTCAAGATAAATCTAACACTATTATCTTTAGACAAGGAACATCAATCAGAATGTATTCAAAATAAATAAAGTAATGTATCATGCTAGAATTAAATAATTAAGTTTGAATCAAAGATAAAAAAAAGATACTTCATATCTCATATTGATTCTGAAAGTAATACAATGACTAAAATTCTAATATTTGAGACGGGTAGATAAGGGAAATTGCAAAGAAAATGATATAATTAAAAAAACAGCTAACAAAACATGAACCGGGTGAAAATGAAGAATTAACAGTTAGGATGTTTTTCCTTTTTTGTTAATTCAGACGAGATCCCATGTATGTTCTTCAAGCAGTAAGGTTGCATTAAAATAGGCGACAGTCTACAAGGTACCTTTTCTTAGTGAGCTAACCCATGCTCATTTGATCTCTAATTGTACTACCGGTAAAACAATAGACTGAATTATAATGATACATAAATCACACTTACCTCAACTCCACGGATCTTGCTAAAAATTCATGTAAATTTAACACGATAAACAATTATTTATAAAACCAATGACTGACCGATATCCCAAATTTTTAAGTGGAAGTTCTATTCCTAAAATCATAAGGAAGTATCTAATCTGAGCACCTAAAAGTCTCCTTCCACTTTGGCCAGTTCACAACCATTAACAATGTGCACGAAAAAACATACAACTAGTGATTTTAGTCGAAGGAAAATGCCTAGCAAAGTGTACCCATTCATTAAATTACTGAAGCAAACATCAAGAAATTACCTTAATACCAAGATTCCTATACCAAAATTAGTAGTCAGCAGCTCCTCCAACTTTGATTTATAGTACATGATAAAGAATAGACTTACATCTAAAAAAAGAAACAAAACATCAACCAAATAGGCAACTTTAGGAATTGTAATGTTCCACTACAATAAAAAATTACTTTGTTGGACAAGTTTCAATTCCCTAATGTTCATGTGTTGAACAAGACTAAAAAGGCGGAGAAATGCCATCATTTTATTTATTAGACAATTATTACGGTTGAGAAATCTTGACAGAATAATAGTTCAAATTTAACAAACAATCCGAAAGAGGTTAAGTACATGAAAAGAGAAAGATTAGAAGAAAGTCAGACAAATTCTATGCAAAGTCCAACAATAACAAAGGTCCTTCACGAAGCAGAGCTACAAAATGGAGAAGGGCCTGATGAATGATGGTCAATGTAATAGAACTTTCATTATCACATAGATCTAATAGACCGTAAATTATCACATAGTCCTAAATTGGAGATAGGATCCCATAGACAAGTTCATATGTTGCTTAAATTGATTTCATAATTTTATCTTCATCAAATCAACTCAAATCCACCAAATCTAGAATCCAACTTGAAGCAATTTAGGCAAGAACCACAAAATTGTCCCAAAACACCAAGGAACTGGTATTTAATCAGATTGTACCTTGTGAATAATAATATTCCAGGATGATCCATTATATATCATTGATATTGGTTTTATGTGGTGTTAAGGTGTGTAGTTGAATTGTAATCAGAGACTAACAGATCTAAAAGTTCAGAGACTAACAAATCTAAAAATTAGAGACTAACAGATCTAAAAAATGAAGCCTAATAGATATAAATCGCAAGTTTGAAGCCTTTTATTTACCTTCAAAAGAGTCGAGGGAAGCTTCAAGGGAGACGAGCTCGATCTGGGTTGAGGGAGAATACTAACGAGGTTGAGGAAGATGACTGACGAGGGTTCTGTAACTTGCAATTTAGACGAGGTTGAGGGAGGCGACTAACAAGGGAGATGAGGAAGACTATAATTTGAATGAGGTTGAGGGAGAAGAGAAACGAGCCATGACTCTATCGTGGGTGTGGGGAGGGGGAATTGGTTATATGCACAGTGAGGACATTAGTTTTATGTTTCCATCTATTGCGATGAAAATAATAGTTGGTCGATAAAAGTCCTACTTTTGCCGATCAACATATAATATGGTCACAAAAATTCTCACTTTTAATGACAAACAGATAACTTCATCGCAAAAAAATTTACTTTCACCGATGAAATTGGAACTTTCATCGGCAAAAGCGTGAGAAAAATTTCACGCGCCCTCTCTTCCATTCCCGGGTAAAA
Organism: Datisca glomerata; assembly: GCA_003255025.1. Classification (NCBI taxonomy): domain Eukaryota; kingdom Viridiplantae; phylum Streptophyta; class Magnoliopsida; order Cucurbitales; family Datiscaceae; genus Datisca; species Datisca glomerata. Next base: position 119,759 of record QANY01008960.1, on the reverse strand, counting down.
TATCCTGGGTCTTTTTGCGACCAACAAAAATTTTGGTCGTAAAATGAGGCTTTTAGCGATGAAATAATTTCGTGGCTAAAAGTTTGGTCACTAAAATTTTTTTCCTTGTAGTGGATATTGAGAAATTTGATGGGACAAATGACTTTGCTATCTGGAAAATGAAGTTGCAAGCTCTCTTAGGGAGCTTGGGACTTGATGAGGCACATGAAGGAGAGAGTAAGATGCCAGCTAGTTACTCTGAAGAGAAAAGGAAGGATATAATGAAGAAGGCATACAACACTTTGATTCTGAGTTTGAGTGACAAAGCCTTGAGGGAGATACCAAGATGAAAACAGTGGCAGAAGTTTGGCTCAATCTTAAGATCCCCGTACATGACAAAAACTTTGTCTAGCAGGCTGTATCTCAAGGCTAAATTCTTTTCATACAAAATGGTAGAGGGGAAGAATCTCCAAGATCACATTGATGAGTTTAACAAGTTGTGTCTTGACCTTCAGAATATACAAGTTGAATACGATGATGAGGATAAAGCTCTAGTGATGTTACATTCTCTACCAAGATGGCAGAGAAACATTATCACTCAAAGATATGGTGGGAGCTCTTAATTCCAAAGAATTGTAAAGGAATCATGAACAAAAACACTCAAGTAGGGAGAGTTTGACAGTAAGAGGAAGGACATAGAAGAAAGAATTCAAAGGGAGAAGCAAGTCTAGATCTAAGTTAAGAAATGGCAAAAATAGTAAGAAAGTGAGACATTATCACTGTCATGAAGAGGGGCACATAAGAAGACTATGTCCTACGAGGAAGAAGGACCCTAAAGCTAAGGAATGAGTTGCAGGGATGCTGCAGTAGTTGAAGATGGGTATGAAAGTGCTGATGTCGTGGTTGTAGCAACCAAAAACTCTAAGAACAGTGGATCCTAGACTATGTGTGTTCATTTCACATGACACCAAACAAACATTGGTTTGAGACCTTCTCTAGGCATGATGGTGGCAGGGTATTACTTGGAGATAAGAAGGAATGCAAGAGTACAAGATCAGGTACCATCAGAATTAGGACTAATGATATGTCTAAGAGAATTTTGATAGAAGTAAGGTTTGTACATGACCTTAAGAGGAATCTAATCTCACTTGTAGTCCTAGATGAGAATGGCTACACCTATAAAGGAGAAAATGGAATTCTTAAGATTTTTAAAGGCTCCGTGGCTGATATGAAAGGAGTTAAGGAAAATGGTCTCTATGTACTACGAGGCAGTACATTGGTTGGTGCAACAAACACTGTTACTGCATTAGAAATAAACAAACTAACCTTGTGGCATAAGAGATTGGGGCATGTGAGTGAAGGGGGCTGCAGGAACTTGAAATACATGGGTTGTTTAATGGGGACAAGCTGGACATACTGAAATTCTATGAACATTGTGTCTATGGCAAAGCAACCAGAGTTAAGTTTGGCTCAACTTCTCACTGAACACAAGAGATTCTGAGTTATATTGCACTCAAATCTCTGGGGACCATCTACTACTGAGTCACTAAGTTGATGAAGGTACTTCATCTCTATCATTGATGATTTCTCTAGGAAGGTTTCGATATATATTCTTAAATCTAAGAATGAATCTTTCCAAAAGTTCAAAGAGTGGAAAAGAATTGTAGAGTTATAAGCAGGGAAAAGGTTAAGAAACTGAGAACAGACAATGGGCTAGAATATCTAAGCGATGAGTTCAATAGATTTCACAAGGATGAAGGTATGGTGAGACACAAAACAATACCTCATACCCCACAACAGAATGGATTGGCAAAAAGAATGAATAGCACACTATTGTAAAAGGGTAAGGTATATGCTATCTTGTGCTAACCTACCAAAAAAATTTTGGGCAGAAGCTGCCAATACTGCTGCTTATCATATAAATAGGTGCCTTTCAGCAGTTCTGAATTACAAAACACCAGAGAAGATTTAGATAGGTTCTCCAACAAATCTATCACACCTTAAAGTATTTGGTTGTGTGGCATCTGCACACATCAAAGAATTGGATCCTAGAGTTAAAAGGCACATGTTTATAGGCTATCTTAAAGGAGTAAAAGGGTACAAATTGTGGTTCTCTGAACTAAACAAGTCCAAGAGTTTTATAAGCAGAGATGTCACATTCAGAGAATATGAAATATTTATGAACAGCCACAAACCATCTAATCAATGAGAAACTAGAAAAGATAGTGACATTGGTTTTGAGGTGGAGCTTGGAAACACAAGTAAAGATCCATAGATATCAAGTTCTGTAAACTCAGATATTGGACCAAGAAATGAGTACCAATGACAGTTTGAAGCCTATGATGAATAAGAGGATCTTAGTGAATACCAGCTTGTAGAGTTAAAATAGAAAGCAATGGTTGGAAGCTATGAAGGAGGAAATGAACTCTTTAAATAAGAACCATACTTAAGTTCTTATTGAAAAATCATAAGGACAAAAGATAGTTAGAAGCAAATGGATCTACAAGCTAAAGCAAGGAGTTGAAATGCCTAGATTTAAGGCCAGAATAGTGGCCAAGGGGTTTACTTAAAGAGAGGGCATAAACTACTCTGAAATTTACTCACCAGTGGTGAAACATATCTCAATTAGACTGCTTCTAGATCTAGTCACTCAATATAGACTAGAATAAGAACTAGAACAGATGGATGTAAAAAAGCCTTTTTACATGGAGATTCAGAAGAAAAGATCTTCATAGCTCAACCTAGTGGATTTGTAAGGAGATGAGATGAAAATAAGGTATGTCTTCTCAATAAATCCCTTTATAGTTTGAAATAGAGTCCTAGACAATTGTACCTTAGATTTGATGAGTTTATGATGAAAAATAGGTTCACGAGGAGTATGCATGACAACTGTGTATACTTAAGGGTGTTGGAAATGAATCAAGGTTATACTTGTTACTTTATGTAGATATACATATTGCATCATTTGACAGAGTAAAGATTAGAGAGCTTGAGGCACAACTACACAGGGAATTTGAGATGAAAGACTTGGGAGCAACTAGAAGAATACTTGGGATAGACATATCTAGGGATAAGGTGAAAAAAAGATTGTTTATTCACCAAGAAGACTACATTCTTAAGGTCTTGAAGAAATTTAGAATGGTTGGATCAAAGTCAGTCAAAAATCCTTTAGCAAATCACTTCCAGCTTTCATCTTACCAATTACCTAAGACTAAGGAAGAAGAGATCAAAATGGATAAAATTTTCTATGTTAATGTTGTTGGAAGCCTTATGTATACCATGGTTTGCACTAGACCAGATTTAGCCTATGTAGAAAGCTTTGTAAGCAGGTTTATGGCTAATCTAGGGAAGAACCATTGAGAAGCTACAAACTGGACCATGAGATATCAACTAGACATGGTTTGGTGTTTGAGAAAAGGAACAAAGAAGAAGAAATCGTTCTAGGCTACGTTGACACTGACTTTGCATGAGATCTAGATAAGAGGAGATCCTTAACATGGTATGTGTTTACTGTTAATGGTTGCATAGTGAGCTAGGAAGCCACACTTCAACATGTGGTGGCCTTATCTACAACAGAAACTGAGTATAGTGCAGCTACTGAAGCAGTTAAGGAATCTGCATGGCTTAAGGGAATTGTAGAAGAACTTGGCAACAAATAGAACAGTATAACAGTGTTCTGTGACAACCAGAGTGCAATTCACTTGACAAGAAATCATATGCACCATGAGAGGACAAAGCACATTGACATAAGGTTGCACTTTCTTAGGGATGTGATCTCTACATGGAAGGTAACAGTGGAGAAAACCCACACTAATGATAACCCTAAAGATATCATCATTAAGTCTGTCACATGGGTCAAGTTTGAGCACTAGTTAAACTTGATAACTGTGAAGAATGTCTCAGACTGAGGTCTGAGGGCTGGCTGGAGAAATATAGGGTTTGGGAGATCATTACTAAAGCTTGGTTCAAGGTGGAGATTTTGTTAAACTGTGCATCAACTTAAGTTAGTGTTTTACTGGCTACTATTAAACTACTCTGACAGTTACTCATAACTACCAAGTCAGTGAGGAAGGATGCAAGCAACCAAATCTTGTATCCTAACTACCACAGCATCATCAGAAATATATCCACTTAGAAACAGAATCTAGTATTCAATTTTCATTCTGGTTCTCATAAACATGAAGAGAGAAAAAGGAAAAATAAAACAGGAAGCAAGAAAGATTACTCTATCTGAAAATCAAGGAGAGTATCGAGAGAGGTTCTGTACCTGAGTTCTTGAGGCTGAGAGTGTGAGAGCTTGTAATTTTGCTTGTTGCATTTTGTGCCTTTGTATTCTCTATGTAATTTCTGGACTTCCAAATAGTAGATTGCCTTCTCCGGCAACTGGATGTTGGTTCCAAATAGGAACTAAACTAGTATAATTGTGTCTGTGTCTCCTCTTCTCTTATTCTTTTCATTTATTGATTGTTGACATGTACAATAAACCGCACTATCAGTCTATAATTCATAACAAGTATCAATGATTAAGTGTACGAAGCTTTCAGTCCATGGTTTTTCTAATATTGAATGCTCTAGTTCTCGTAGTTCGCCTTCGTTAGTCGTGGTAGCGGCATTTGACCCGTCACATTCGTCATTGGCTTTGATACCAATTTGAGAACTCAAATAAACTCACTTATAATACTTTAACTTTTATATTCCTCTTAATTATATTTTCAAATGAAATCACCAAGGCTTTTATATAGACTCTACTCTTCCAAAAAAAAACTGAAAAACAATTAAATCTATTACCCTTTGGCCTTTTATCTACAAAAACTCTTGACTTTTTATGTTTCCTAACTCCTAAATTTAAAACCCACTAAAAAATGACATTTAAAGTTTATTCAACATAACATAAATGATGAATGTAGAAATTTTCAGCAACACATCATGCAATTGCCAGAACTATCTACATAACAACAACCAGCTCCACATGTACTGCTTGATCCTGGTCCTGGTGAAGGATAAGTCCGGCCATATGCTGGTGGGAGTTGGTCTGGTTTGCGTGGTTGCCCAAACCTGTCACTCCCTTCTTTATCTCCATTGGCTTTCTTTATATCCTCTGCAAACATGCAAATATAAAGCCATACGCTTAGCAAAGCATCACAAGTACCCCTTTTATAAGTAAAATTTTGATCACACAAAAATAGCAAAAAATAAGACGTGTTTTTGTAAGACTGCCGTATAACAAAATAATTGCAAATATTTCTGAAACATAAATAATATAGAAACTTGTATAGCACATAATATATATATATTTGCTTATTTTGCTGTACTATTAATATTTCTGAATTTATTATTAGTAATCCACATATATAATGGGTATACGTATACAAAATATTATTAATTATCGTAAGAATATACAAGTTATTAGCTAAGATTCAAATGTCACATGCAATAGTGTTAATAATATAGTTATGTGTAGTATGTAAGTATTTTTTTAGAATAACGAAAATTCAGCTCATTTTTAAATAAATAACTTTAAACTTGTTATTTATTGCAATAAAACTCAAAATACGTACCACGTGTACATAAAAGTCTTAATAAATAACAATAGAAGTAACATGCTTGTAATTCTAATTTAAATAAATTATTTAATTAATTTTAATTTATATTTAAATAAATTATTAATATTGGACTCAATTGAAAAATAATAATTGTAAGCAAAATAATAAAACAAGAGATATAATAAAAAAATATTTTAACATTATTTTTTATTATTTTTATTAATTTAAATAAATTAATAATCATAATTTAAAAATTAATAAATTTGATTTTAATTAAATTAATAAAATGAGAGAGATAATGTAAGAGAATATTTCAATAAGGGTAGGAAAATAATTTTGTTTGACATTAGGATTACAATGACATTGTAAACTAGGATTGTTTCCATTTTATTCTTCAATTCAATTGTCTCAAAAGATTATAAATTAGGATTGTATGACAATTAAGATTGTAACCTTATTTAAGGATTACTCTAAACAAATGTGGTGATTAAATTACAACGGGGCCTAAATGAACGTTTTCCAGGTGTCGAATATATAATGTATTTCGGGAAAAAAGACATCAATGCTCCTTACATTGAAAATAGATCACCTTCAATTGAAGAATCTCAACAAAATGTGATATTTAGCAGTCTTGGACCGCTAATTCAAACATAATTAACGTTGTACATGGTCTCATTCTTAAATATGATAAATGATCATATATAAGTAAACAATTAAACTATGCTGTAACAATTGATATATTTTTTTAAGTTATGCAATAATTCAAAGAGAAGAAGTTAATTACTATATGCTATGTCAAAAATGACATATTTTTTGTAATTCAAACATGGGTAAAAAAAGATATGAAACTGTCATTTATATAACTATAATGTCAATGTCACCCACAATTTATATCTGAATCCGAATCTGAATATGGATGGTGTGAGAAAGGCTCTTGCCATGTATACAAGTAGGTCCGCCTCTTATCATTGAAGAAATAATCTCACATTAGTTAAGTATAAGTATTAGATAAATAAATATAAGGTACAGCAAATAATAGAAGCTTAGTTTTTTGATGAGTTAGGTTTTAACAACTTTTAACACTTATGTCTTGATTTTATTTTTTTACCATTTTTAATATATTAAAATGCCTTTTAATAAAAAGAAAGTTGGCATTTTGGGTGACCCCTGACACTTTATCCCAATTATTAGTGAGAACACCCTTATTATCCAAGATATTTCCACATTAAATTCCAAGAAAGTGAATTTGGAAAAAACTCAAGAATCTTTAAGAAACCCTACTTGTATAAGATAAGATTATATTCAGAAATTTCCTCTATTATATTCTCTCTCATGCGTTTTTAATGATTTTTGAATATGATATTTGAAAACATGAAAACACTGTATAATAGTTTATTCTGACTATAAGTCGTTCACTTCTCATCTTTAATTATCTTCTTTCGTGTGTGATAATTATTGAGATTAATATTTTGATCTGTGTATTTAGTTTCTATGACAATTTTCTGCTCTAAATTGGAGGAACATTCTCAAATTTAGTATGATGTTTTTAATTTTTTTCCCATATGTGATTGTTCTATGTGTTCATGAATTGTGATTGTAGGCAAGGTCTTAATTACATTTTCTTTGGAGATGCAGGTCATTCAATTATTTAATGGATTTGGACTCTTCTTTAAATTGAGTTCTTAAAACTTTGAACGTGAAAAAAGAAAAGAAAATACATGTCAGATTGTGTGTAGTAAATTATTGAGTAAAAAACCTTGGATTTCGAATGTGAAAATTTTAATATTTAAAAAGTTCCACTACATATATGTCTGAATTTTTTCTTCTGCAATCGTAAAATGGTATACTAATAAGAAGTTAGAACTCAAGCATAGTTTTCACAGAATTAACTTGAAAAATTCCATTTACACGACTTTTTTTCATTTTAAGTATAATATATATAATACAAAAAATTCAAAAGGCTAAAAGAACCCAAAAACTAATAAAACCTAAATCCCCTTCCCCCTTCTCTCCCAACACCCATGAGCGAAGTACTTTAGAATAACGGTAATCATCAAACACTCTTTCAATGAAAATAAATATAGTTAGTTACTAAAAATATAATATCTATAACATCTGTCATGTCCTTTTGTGGTTTATAAATAAATTTTTTCCAACATGTTGGATTTCAATACCGGCGGCTTTTACTTGCTGCATATTTATGTCAGAGTTCGACGAATATGTTTAGAGTTTAATAAATGTATTAGGATGATGTATTTAACAAATATATTTAGTGTTTTAACAAAAAATTTGATATCATGCTTAAAAAATTCTTTGACATGGTTTTTCTAATATTGGATCATTGGTGGAGGAAATTTTAAGATGTGAATCTTATTTTAATCAAATTCCTTTGTTGGTTCAGGTAATCCTTCAAAAGGGATGGGGATACGGATGTCTTGGTAATACTAAGTTACTTATTTCCTATGTAATTAATTAGATATCATTTCGAAGAAATATGTTTTTGCCAAAGGAAAATTCTATTAGCCACACTAATTTGGTAATTATGATGTACGTGAGTAGATATAATTAGAACTTAATTTTTTCTCTTCTAAACATTCACATTCACAAACTTTAATCAGATGCGTTAGTTTATCTTGTCATTGATTTATTTTTGAAATAAAAGAATCCCATGATAGATTTGCATTAATGTATTTCATTATTTTTTTAATTTTTGCAGTAAAAATTGTATAAAAAATAAACTTTTTAAATTGATATCCTAGTTTATCTGATTTTGAAAATTATTTTGATAAGTAAAACAATCTATATTAAAAACAGTTAGGGGCAAATTGACTTGTGAAGTGTAGAATGAATTATTCTATTCTATAGAATAATGAATATGAATTCAGGTAATGAGAAAATATGATTGACATATTTTGTGATGTTTAGCAATTTATAGAATACGAATTAAAAACTTATGTATTTAATATATGTAGTTTGAGTTAACTTTGTGTAAATAATTTAAACTTCATTAAATTCAATATTGTTGGAAAGACGCAATGTAATTTTGGTTTGTTTTACTTTTTGAAGCAAATTCAATTGCTTCATTAGATAGACATTAAAACTACTAACAATCATAAATATAACTTTAAACCAACGTAATAATTTAATTATAAAAAATTGGTTTGCAACAACCTAAACCATAGCTTGTCACATTTTGATATTTTTATAACTATTAATTTTTTCCTTAAACTTCCCTTCAAATATTAAGGCAGATAGATCATGAAGTTTTCCACAAAATTATTTTAACAAGTCTTGGTCGTCTATCATGATTTGATGTAGTCCTTGCTCGCGTAGAGACTTTCCTTGCAAGTTGGTGACAATGACAAGAGAGATTTGATAGCCCATGAAGAAAATATCAACGAATAATTTAAAAATGATTTATTAAATTAACATGAACATTTGCTTAAGGTTATCTCATAATAAATTAATTGATAACATTTATTTTTTAATATTTTATCATTTAATTCAAGTACTTTTATTTGTACGAATTTGATGATAACTTAAAGTTTTGGACTAATAAAAAATTAGATGTATCTAAAAACATTAATATCTTTATTGAATTTCAATTTAGGTTAACACATATTTTTTTAATACAACTAATAAATATTCATGACATTACAAAATTTGGAGATGAGAATACTATTTTAATTGAATTCCTTTGTCCATTGAAGTAAATCGTAATTAGTGATCACAATCTACCTATTCCCTAATTCTTCAAAAGGCATACGAATACTGATTTTTTGTTAGTCCTAATTACCCATTCTTTGAGTAATTAATTAAATATCATTTAGAAAATTGATTTCCTTGTCAAAGGAAGATTTTATTTGCGCTATTAATTTGATTATTATTATATAAGTGTGGAGACTTAATTACAACGTATTTTAATATTCTAAATGGTAACTCATTAGAATTCACAAACTCATGATCATATGAGTACCGATTTTTTTACTAAACATGTTAATCTATCTTATCATTGATTTGTGTTTTGTGTATCTCATCTTTTAATATTTTGAAATAACGGAACCCCACGGCACATTTTCATTAATGTATTTAGTTTTTTTATTTTATAATAAAAGTTGTAAATAAAATAGTTTATTAATATTTTGATGCTCAACAGGTATGAGCAAATTGGTTTATGAAGCTTACCTATTGTAATATATAGAATAATGACTACGTGAATTGAATTAATGAGAATATATGATTGACATATTGTGATCTATAGAATATAAAAACAAATAAATATTGAGGATTGATATGTTTAATGATGAATTGCGTGTTAGTTCCTTAATTGAGTTGTTACTAAATTTGTCAGAATGACGCAATGTAATTTTGGATCGGTTTACTATATGAAGGGATTCAATTACTTCATTAGAGAGACTAAGATCATTACAAATTAAAATTATTAGCAACTATAAATTTATTTTATACAAATATAATATGTTAATTATAAAAAATTTGGTTGCAACATTTTGGGATTTTAAAAATATTTAAAAACAACAATGTTGTAGCTATTAATATATTTTTCCTTGAAAATCTTTTAAGGGGTCGTTAGGTTTGTGCAATTTAGAATAATGATCAAAATTCAATTGCATGTGATTCAATTGGTTGCAATATATGAATGTCATGTTTGGTTATATATAGTAATCTATGATTGATAGATGATAATTTATTATGCGCTAGGTGATAATTAATGATTGTTATGTTTAGGTATATGTTAACTTTTATTGTAAATTTGTGTAAATAACAGAAAGTTACTTAAATACTCTTTTGGTTATATATTATCTAAAAGATATTTTGATGTGTTATTTTAACATTAATTTTTTAATTAATATTTAAATAAATTAATAGTACAAGAATAAATTTAAAAAATATTTTTCATCAAATTAATAAAATAAGATATATTATAAAAAAATATTTTCACCTTAAATTTTTTAAATTTTATTAATATTTAGTTAATATTTTAATTAATAAAATAAAATAATATTTTAATTAATAAAATAAAATAATATTTTAATTAGTAAAATAAAATAGTATTTTATTAATAAAAAATAAATTTTTCATTAAAAAATAAAATAATATTTTATTTTAAAAAATGAATTTAATAAAATGAATTTTTTAATATTAAATAATTAATTTTATTTTTATTTTGATAATATTGAAATAAATAATAATGCTAGATTTAAATTATTATTTTATTAATTTTAATAAGACTTATGTCTTGATTTTATATTTTTTTTGTCAATTTTAATATATTAAAATGACTTTTCATAAAAAGAAAATTGACATTTTAGGTGACCACTGACACCTTATCTCAAGTATTAGTGAGGACACCCTTATTACCCAAGATATTTCAACATTATTTAAACTCCAAGAAAATGAATTGGAACAAATTCAAGAATCTTTAAGAAATCCAACAACTTGTATAAGATAAGATCATATTCAAAAATTTATTCTATTATATTCTCTCTCATCATCTTTGATGATTTTGGAATATCATATTTGAAATCATGAAAACACTGGGTGATAGTTTTTTTCGCAAAGACAATATTTCACTGTGTAATAGTGAATTCTTTTACGTAACAATTTACTATGTAATATTTTGTTCTGACTATAATAGTTTATTCATTGTGTTATAGTTTATTCCTTGTGTAATAGTGTAATGTTTCAATCAATGATTCACTGTGTAATAATTTATTCTGACAATAGGTCATTCATTTCCAGTATTTAGTTATTTTCTGTGTGCGATAATTATCGAGATTAATATTTTGATCTGTATATTTAGTTTCTTTGATAATTTTCTACTTTAAAATTTGAGAAACATTCTCAAATTTAGTATGATATTTGTAATTGTTCTTGACATATGTGATTGTTCTATGTGTTCGTGAATTGTGATTGAAGCTACAAGGCAATGTCTTAATTACATTTACCCACATGATGATTTTTTTTCGTGTGTGACACTTTTAATTCTTTTGTTGAGTTGGTTCTTAACTTTAGTCTTAAATATTTTGAACACTTTCAATAATTCTGATTTATCATGCATAAAAAATATGTAGTTATATCTTGAATAGTGGTTTATAACGTTATAAATATGAGAGACAATTAGTAAATTTGATATATTAATAAGTTTAACATAAATGATGAATGTAGAAATTCTCAGCAACACATAATGCAATTGGAATAACTATCTACACGACAACAACCGGCTCCACATGTACTGCTTGATCCTGGTCCTGGTAAAGGATCAGAAATATAGCTTTGATGTGGTTTGTTTGGTTCGCTTGATTGACCAAGCCTATCACTCTGTTCTTTATCTCCACATGTACTGCTTGATCCTCGTCCACATGTACTGCTTGATCCTCGTCCTGCTGAAGTAGTCGAGCCATATCCTGGTGGGAGCTGGTCTAGTTTGCGTGGTTGCCCAAACCTGTCACTCGCTTCTTTATCTCCATTGGCTTTCTTAATATCCTCTGCAAACACGCAAATATAAAGCCATGCGCTTAGCACTAGCTGTAGCTGTGTGTGTTAGAGAGAGAGGAATTTGCTTTACTTACTTGGATGAGTGATCTCTGAATTATTAGCCAGGCCTTGAATCAGAATTGTAAGAAGAAGAGCAAAGATTGTACAATAAATAAAGAGAAACCTGGAGGACATGATGTTATTGATTTCTATTTTTATTGTGAAAGATTTTATCACTAGAAGATTTTCATGGCACGAGCAAAGCATCACAAGTACCCCTTTTATAAGTAAAATTTTGATCACACAAAAATAGCAAAAAATAAGACGTGTTTTTGTAAGACTGCCGTATAACAAAATAATTGCAAATATTTCTGAAACATAAATATTATAGAAACTTGTATAGCACATAATATATATATTTGCTTATTTTGCTGTACTATTGACATTTCTGAATTTATTATTAGTAATCCACATATATAATGGGTATACGAAAATTCAGCTCATTTCAAATAAATAACTTGAAACTTGTTATTTATTGCAATTAAACTCAAAATACGTACCAGGTGTACATAAAAGTCTTAATAAATAACAATAGAAGTAACATGCTTGTAATTCTAATTTAAATAAATTATTTAATTAATTTTAATTTATATTTAAATAAATTATTAATATTGGACTCAATTGAAAAAAAATTGTAAGCAAAATAATAAAACAAGAGATATAATAAACAAATATTTTAACATTTTTTATTATTTTTATTAATTTAAATAAATTAATAATTCTAAGTTAAAAATTAATAAATTTGATTTTAATTAAATTAATAAAATGAGAGAGAAAATATGAGAGAATATTTCAATGAGGGTAGGAAAGTAATTTTGTTTGACATTAGGATTACAATGACATTGTAAATTAGGATTGCTTCCATTTTATTCTTCAATTCAATTGCCTCAAAAGATTGTAAATTAGGATTGCATGTCAATTAAGGTTGCAACCTTATTTAAGGATTACTCTAAACAAACATGGTAATTTAATTACAAAAGGATTACAATATGATTCTAAATGAAGATAGCGCGAAATAACGGGGCCTAAATGAACGTTTTCCAAGTGTGGAATATATAATGTATTTGGGAAAAAAGACATTAATGCTCCTTACATTGAAAATAGATCACCTTCGACTGAAGAATCTCAACAAAATGTGATATTTAACCGTTAATTCAAACATAATTAACGTTGTATGTGGTCTCGTTCTTAAATATGATAAATGATCATATATAAGTGAACAATTAAACTATGCTATAACAATTGATAATTTTTTAAGTTATGCAATAAGTCAAAGAGAAAATGTTAATTACTATATGTTATGTCAAAAACGACATAATTTTTGTAATTCAAACATGAGTTTAAAAAGATATGAAACTGTCATTTATATAACTATAATGTCATTGTCACCCAAAATTTATATATGAATATGGATGGTGTGAGAAAGGCTCTTGCCATGTATACAAGTAGGTCCGCTTCTTATCATTGAAGAAATAATCTCACATTAGTTAAGTATAAGTATTAGGTAAATAAATATAAGTTACAGCAAATAATAGAAGCTTAGTTTTTTTGATGAGTTAGGTTTAAACAACTTTAACACTTATGTCTTGATTTTATTTTTTTACCATTTTTAATATACTAAAATGCCTTTTAATAAAAAGAAAGTTGGCATTTTGGGTGGCCACTGACACTTTATCCCAATTATTAGTGAGAACACCCTTATTATCTAAGATATTTCCACATTAAATTCCAAGAAAGTGAATTTGAAAAAAACTCAAGAATCTTTAAGAAACCCTACTTGTATAAGATAAGATTATATTCAGAAATTTCCTCTATTATATTCTCTCTCATGCGTTTTTAATGATTTTTGAATATGATATTTGAAAACATGAAAACACTGTATAATAGTTTATTCTGACTATAAGTCGTTCACTTCTCATCTTTAGTTATCTTCTTTTGTGTGTGATAATTATTGAGAGAGAGGGCGAGGGAGAGTTATTCATGCGAAATAAGTCTTAACTTATTTACTATCAAAGAAGGATCTTTTTGTCTTCTAAAGGACAACTCATTAGAATTCACTAACTCATTTTATGAGCATCCATTTTTTTTTGCTAAATGTGTTAAACTATTGATTTGTGTTTTGAGTACTCATCTTTTAATATTTTGAAATAACCGAATTCCACGGAACATTTGCATTAATGTTTTTAGTTATTTTATTTTGTGAAAAATTAGTTTATTAAATGCCTATTCTAGTTTATTAAAGTTGTAAAAATTAGTTTATTAAATGTGTATTCTAGTTTTAACTGACTTTGAAAATCATCGCGATTAAGCCAAAAAATTGATTGAGCGAATTGGTTTATGAAACTTCAACTATTGTAATATATAGAATAATGATCATGCGAATTAAATTAATCAGAATATATGATTGACATATTTAATGATACATTATGATCTTCATAATATATAAATGAATATATATTAAAAATTGATGCGTTTAGCGATACATTACGTGTTAATTATTTAATTGAACGGTTATCAAAATTTTCTCATAATGACATAATGTAATTTTGAATTGGTTTTCTGCTTGAAGAGAATTCAATTACTTCATCGGAGAGATTATTACAAATTAAAATTATTAACTACTATCAAATTTATTTTAAATACAAATAATATGTTAATTATAAAAATTTTGGCTTGCTCTGACTCTTTCATAGCTTGCATCATTTTGGGATTTCAAATTATTTAAAAACAATAACGTTGTAACTATTAATATATTTTTCCTTGAATTGATAGATCATAAAGTTTCCGGACAAATTTTTTTTGACAAGTCTTGGAATCTTATGATGATGTAGTGTAGTCGTTGCTCCTAAAGAAACTGTCCTTTCAAGTTGATTTGATAGCTAATGATAAAAATTTGTATGAGTAATTTAAAATATTTTATCAAATTAATAATGATATATTAATTGTTGAACTATTCATGCAGATTTTGTTCTCTGTTATGAGTTGGTTATTATTGAGTTACTTGATCACGTCGGATATAGATCACCTTATATTCTGTTCTTAAAATAGGAAATGCGGTTAACCGGATCTCTCCATTTTGCTTTTTATTTTTTTTGACAGCTTTTTTTTTGTTTTTCTTTTTTTCTCTCCCATATTTAAATCTCGACCGTTCGTTCCGATTGTGTCTTCTTTACGAGCTGGTCTTTTATATTTGAGGTTAAATTCGTATCGATGGCTTGGACACTATTAAATGGGGTCGTATCGAGCCGGTTGAAGGATCCTTATGTGGCCACACGATTAGTTTTGTTTTATGATATTTGTCTATTTTCGATTCTCGATTCCATGTTTGCACCACTTCAATGTGTTGTTTAGTTTGTCAGAGTGTTTTGGTGTACCTTGATGATTGTTTGAGGTGTTAAACTAGGTAGTGGACTGTGTTGGTTCGTTGGTTGGTTGTTGTGTTGGTTTGTTGCTAGTGTTATTTTCTCTTGATTTAGTTATGTCTATGATCTTTCTTTGTGATTTATGTGTTATATCTATCATGCGGTGTATCTTGTAATTAGTTGCTCTTAGTTTTACAGTATAGTGTGTTTTTATTGTCAATCTAACTTTGAGCCTTAACACTATAATGTATGTTGTATACATGAGGCGCGCCCCTTGTATATGTTAATCTTTTAGTTAATATATAAATAAGAAAATGAGTGTGTCTGATACTTTATTTTTTTAATTTCAAATAAAAAACTATAAAATAAATTAACTAGATGTGTATTCTAATTTTGGTTATTTTAATTCAATAAACATTTGAGTATTAACCATTTTCCTGAAAACGTCATTTTTCCACTTAATTTTCATTTATTGGGACGAGGCCTAAAGTTTTATAGAGAGAAGATCGATGTGCAATTTTAGTGACAATCAATAAAATAATTTTTCAACTTGGTGATGAAAAATTTCAAATTTTTCTCTTCATTATTTTTCATAATGTTTGTAGTATGTCTATTTTTAAGTTTTATTGATTTATTGATTTATTTATTTTTATCGATCATTTTATTTTATTTTAATAATAAATTAAGTTAGGTTAATTGATAAAAGTGATACACCTACTAAAAATCTGCAAACCCTACAAAAATCAAACATAAACCCCTGTTTTTAAAATCAATTATAAAAACAACCTAGAATCAACAGCATGGTCCACGAGAAAACAAACATGGGAATGGAAAGAACAATGGTCTTCTTCTTCCTTTTAACTCACTGCTTCTCTTTCATTCAACCACTCTGCCTTGACGAAGAAAGGTCTGCCTTATTGCAATTAAAGGGTAGTTTCATCATAACCAAGTCTGCATCATGGCATCCTCTTGCTCAACCAAAGACTTCATCTTGGGAAGAAAATGGTACTGACTGTTGTGATTGGGAAGGTGTTGAGTGCCATGAACAAACGGGCCATGTCATTGCTCTTGACCTCAGCAGTAGCTTTCTCACTGGCTCTTTAAACTCAAACAGCTCCCTCTTTAGACTTGTTCATCTCGAAAAAATTAACTTTTCTGATAATCACTTTAATTTCTCACATATCCCATCTGAATTTGGCAATCTCTCTAGATTAACACATCTCAACCTGTCTTCTTCGATGTTTTCCGGTCAAATCCCGTCTCGGATTTCGGTATTGTCCGAGTTATCGGCGCTTGACCTCTCCCTCAACTACGACTTCGCGTTGGGCCGGAAATTGTTACAACTCAAGGAACCCAACTTCGAATGGTTAATTCAGAATCTCACTAAGCTTGAAGAACTTTTACTCAGCCATGTTGACATTGACTCAACAGTCCCTGATAGTTTAGCCAACATTCTCTCTTTGAGGCAGATTTTCTTGAAGAACTGTGGACTAAAAGGAGAATTCCCTGTGAAGATATTCCATCTTCCATATTTACAAGTTCTGAATGTGGCATCCAATCTGGAATTAACAGGTTTTGTGCCTGAATTATCCTCAAGAAGTTACCTTCTTAGTTTTCTGTTGCTTGGTGGAACTAGTTTTTCAGGTGAAATCCCATCTTCAATTGGGAATCTTCAATCCTTAAAATCTCTTGATTTACAGAGTTGTAAATTTACAGGATTGATTCCCCCCTCACTTGGGAATCTCTCTCAGCTTACTTATTTAGATCTATCAGAAAATAGTTTTCATGGTGTCATTCCATTTACTTTGTCTAATCTTACCCAACTGTCTGTCCTAAGTCTTTACAAAAATCGGTTGTCCGGTTCAATCCCTTCGTCATTCGGTAACCTTTTGCGGCTCTCGCATCTGGATCTTTCGGTTAATAACATCGGAAGTGAAATCCCTCCGTGGATCGGTCGGATTAAAAGTCTGACCCATTTGTCCTTGAGCAATATGAATTTGCAAGGTGAAATCCCTGTTTCTTTTGCTAACCTCACCCAACTGTCTGTTTTATCTTTAGGCAACAACCAAATAACTGGTTTGATTCCATCTTGGATCGGTAATTTGACCGCGTTAACGAAGCTTGAGCTCTTGAAGAACCTCCTGCGGGGTCCGATTCCGAGCTCAATCTCGGAGTTGACAACCCTTGAGCATCTTAACTTGTTTGATAATCAGCTAAGTGGTGAGGTGGAGTTATCTGTTTTCCTCAACCTTGAAAGATTGAGTGTACTTTTCCTGTCATATAACAATTTGTCACTGCTGACCAAAACTCAATCAAATTCAAATGCTACACTCCAACAGCTTAAATCTTTGGGATTGGGTTCGTGCAATTTAACCGAGTTCCCGGATTTTCTTCGGAATCAGAACGAGCTCGAATGGCTAGACCTACCGCATAACCGAATCGTCGGACAAGTTCCAACTTGGATATGGAACATAAGCAGAGACTCTATGAAATATGTGGTTCTTTCTAACAACCTCCTTACAGGTTTCGAAAACGCCACACGCAGCCTCCTCGGATGGCCTAATTTGCAGATTTTGGACCTAGCTTCCAACATGTTGCAAGGATCATTGCCAATTCCCACCCCATCTATCAGAATCTACTTAGCCTCGGGCAACCGATTAACGGGGGAGATTCCATCGTCGATATGCAATTTGGATTCACTCTATGCTCTTGACTTATCATACAACAACTTGAGTGGCGAACTTCCTAATTGTTTTAGCAACCTGATCAGCAACTCACTTTCCGTACTAAAACTGCGAAGAAACAGCTTTGATGACATTCTTCTTCAATCATGCGGATCAAATACCTCGTTACAGATGATCGACTTGAGTGAAAATCGATTCCAAGGTGAATTACCGAGATCACTAGCGACATGTAGTAAGCTGGAGCATTTTGATATCAGCAATAATAAGATAAAAGACATATTTCCTTACTGGCTGGCATCTCTGCCTCATTTACAAGTACTCATTCTGAGTTCGAACGAGTTCCATGGCGTAATGAGTACTCCGGAAGGTTTTTCCGAGCTCCGCATATTGGATATCTCTCGTAACCGGTTCAACGGGGACTTGCCGGGGAAGTTCTTCCAAAGTTTGAATGCAATGAAAATTGCTGAGGGAAAGGAGTTTAATTACAGGAAGGCAGAGAATTATGCAATGTACAGTGGGTTCACATGGTTTGGTGGATTCGATTATTCGTTTAAAGTAACGAGCAAAGGAATGAAGAGGAATTACGAGAAGGCTCCACAGTCTTTGGTGGTCATTGATTTTTCTTCCAATAATTTTCTCGGGAAAATCCCTGAGCTTATTGGGACTCTAAAAGGGCTTCATTTGTTGGATTTTTCGAACAATAATCTCACTGGCAAAATCCCGTCGTCTTTGGGGAATTTAACAGAGCTTGAAGGGTTAGACCTTTCTAGAAATAAATTGTCAGGGGAAATCCCTCCACAGCTAACCAACCTAAATTTTCTGGGATTCTTCAATGTTTCTGATAATTTACTTTCCGGGAACATCCCACAGGGGAATCAGTTTGACGCGTTTCAGAATAGTTCGTTTGATGGAAATACAGGGCTCTGTGGAGCTCCATTGTCGAAGAAATGTGATGGGATTGAGGACTTGACTCCTTCAAGCGGATTTGAAGAAGAAGATGATGAAAATTCATTGTCGGGTTTCTTTGAATTTGGTTGGAAGATTGTAGTGTTAGGGTATGGGTGTGGATTACTTATTGGAGGTGTAATTGGGTGTGTTGTCGTTGCAAAGAAACATCATTGGTTTGAGAAAAACATCAAGAAAATTCGGAGAAGTAAAACTGAGTGGTAGTTTTTTTAATGATAATTTGACTAATATAATTTCGAGGTGTAACGTAAATATGATTTCTGCGGGTTCGAGCATGTTATTTTATTATCATTCGTTTGAGAATTCATCCTTTAATTTAACATTTATTAGAGATATCTCTTTATCGAAAACCTGTTCAATCTCAAGATCAATTAAAGAATTACACTCCAAATAGTCATCACTAATTAAGAAAATTACTAATATTGTAAATTTGAAGGCAAATTATCCATATAATCAGGTAGACTAACACCTCATTCACGTTTTATATATTTTATTATCTGTTACATTTACTATCTGTTATATTTAGTATCTGTTACTTTTACGTTAAATGAGGTATAAACGCAATTATTCAATACA
This sequence comes from Datisca glomerata, assembly GCA_003255025.1. NCBI lineage: Eukaryota > Viridiplantae > Streptophyta > Magnoliopsida > Cucurbitales > Datiscaceae > Datisca > Datisca glomerata. The sequence continues at coordinate 100,094 of QANY01008960.1, read as the reverse complement.
GTAATTTTCAGGTACCATAAAAGAACACTAGATTATATTAAATACACCGTACAAACTATATAAAGTAAAATTTCAATCTTATTATTCTATCTTACATTATCCATTATTATCAGTATCACAGTGTCATAGAATGATCTTTCTTTGCTTCTCAATTGTTTCCATCATTTCCTTGCGCTTCTTGCTCTCTCTGTAGTTTCCTTGGACGCTTGCGGCATTTTTTGACACAGTTCCGATGTCTCTCTGAGTAATCAGAATCATTAACATAATCCTTCAATTTTTGAGTGCACTCATCAAAGCATTCAGCAAAAGATTTAGGTGGGACTTTCCTTAAAATGATCTTCAGTCCATCATTAATGGAAGCTGGGAGATTTGGAGGAGGAAGGTGAGAGATACAGCTTGTGTTTTTTACATTCACAACTACAATAACCGACAATATATTGCAAAATATCATCGTCGTCCATCCAAATCTACCCATGTATTCCATCTTTTTTATCTCGATGAAGAGTCTTATGATCGTTAACTAGAATATATAGATAGGATGAGGAGATTTTGAACTCGATGTTTTTTCTTTATTTAATTACTAATTAATTTAAGTTGGAAGACCAATTTGGAGAGTTGTCTATTGAAGCTACATTGGGTTTTATTGGCATTTGGTTAAGTAAATTAAATTACTTGTATTGTATTTGTGGAATTTTGTAATTACTTAAGAGTATTGGTTATGAATTTGCCTTCAAATTGTTGAGTTTTTAATTCAATTGAAAAGCTATTTACAAGATGTCACCTTCCGCGAGATATTTTATTTAATTTAATTTTAATGGTTCTCGACTCTATGGTGTGTTTTGGTTAATGTCAGACTTGGATCATGTTGGGGTCTAATAAAAGTGGAATATGTTAGCTAATAAGAGCTTTTGACTCATCCTATGAATCCCGCATGGGAGCTTCTCTATAAATAAAGATATTCCCCCTCATTATTGTGGACTTTGAGATTCATTTTGTATTTCCCTATTTATTAGACTTGGAGATTTTTTTCTAAATTCCTCCTCCTAAATGTAGGTTACCATCTTCTATAGGCTTGCTCAAAGTGTTGTTCTTCACCCTTTAGATCTCAGCCTTCATGTTCTCAAGCCATATTATCGTTTATTAGTACTAGATCACACCTGTAGCTCCAGAACAAAGACTGAACATTTTTACATAAACAAGGCCTTAGGTTTGATGAAAATCCTTGACAACAAGTTGTACCTTGTATCGCTGAACACTACAATCAACATTAAATTTCAATTTGAATACCCATTTACCGGCTACCAGATTCATAGATGGGCAGTAAGGAACTAAGTCTCATGTGTGATTTATGAGTAAAGCTTGATATTCCAAGTCAAAGTAGTCTTCTAGTTGATATCAGACAATAATGCTTGCTTGCTGAAGATGGTAAAGTCGAAAGGTTATATTTTAAGGTTTAAAATACTTTGGGTTCAAGTGAACCGATTTTTTATCGCGTGACCATTAGGTGAGGAGGTTGAGAATAGGGGGTGGGAGAACGATTAGGGAATAAGAATGGTAAGGTATGAAAGGTATTGAGGTACAATCATGTGAACTAGCATCAGATGAGAATGTAGGTAGGTGAATCTCTTGAGAGGAAGAAATCATACCTGAATCAATTTTGTGCTTAGTAGGGAGTTGAGAAGTTGTTGAGATACATACTCGAGTTGAAGAGAACACTGTCTGTGAGGGTGTAAAAGTAAAGATATCTCTTCAATTATGTGATATAGGTGTTGATGAAGAAATGACAGAATAGAATCCTTTGGTCAATCGAAATATAGATTCATCAGATATGACATCTATAGCAACATATAGACATGGCTAGAAGGATGTAGACAAAGGTAACCTTTATGAGAAGGAGTGTAGCTAATGAAGTCACTGTTCACTCCTAAATTGTATCTTATGTTTGTTATAAGGGCATAAATTGGTATAACGTCCATTACCAAATATCTATATGAAGTAGTAATTAGGAAGCTTATTAAATAATACTTGCAAATGTGATCATTCAGATAAAACAAGTGTAAGAAGTATGTCGATTTGATAAACAGAAAGTATAAAAAGCATGTCACTAAAAGGATAAGGGCATTGCAGCTTGAGCAATAAGTGTAAGTCTTGATTATATAACATTCCATGTTTTCTCTAAACTACTACCATTTTGGTTATGAGTGTAAGGGCAAGGATGTCTAAATTCCATTCTTATTATTTTTTCAGTGCACCATTACCATTCCTACCACAAACTTGATAGACTAACCTGCTACTACTTCTTCCACCACTTCCATGTCTGCCTCTGTTGAATCCTTATGAAAGTTCTGTTGAGGATTGAAACCTCTACCTCTTCCATTATTTATAGTACTAGAAGAACTACTTTTCCTTCCAAGCATTCTCACAATGAAATTTGCTTACATAGAGTTCTTCATGTTGATTTTCATATTTGCATTCATTCTTTCAATTCGACATTCATGTGACATTAAGAGTGCTTGTACTTCTTCAATCTTTATATCTTCAGATCTTGTAGTGATAATTACAACAACAGAGTCAAATTCGACCTACAAGTCAATTGAGAATGTGAAGCAAACAATCTTGCTCACTAGAATTTCCCGCAGTTACTAACCCATCAGCAATTATTGAAGATTTTCCTTCTTCATTTTTATAGTATTTCAACTGCAACATTCTTGCCTTTGACTGATACAAATAAATGCTTTCAAGAGCTTGCACAAATCTTAGGAATAACTATGATGCAACACTGGGCTTGATAGATGATCTAAGCTAATTTGGGATTAGTCGATCGTTTCGAATCCAAGATGTATACTTTGGATTTATGCATCCATCAACTAGTTTTTGTTGTGTTCTTTCAAGATTATCAAACAAATATTCATCGAGGTTGTGCCGAATCATGGATCTGGGACCACTGCTACAAAAACGGGGTTAGATGATGGGTAAAACCTGTCATTATAACTTTATGTTGACTGCTGATCGACGGTCATTTACTAGACTACAATCTTTAGGCATTTAAAAAACAACGTCACTATAATTGTGCATAATGATGGGGAATCCCCATCATCGTAGGTACGGTAAAAAAATAGATAGATGACGGGGTCCCGTCATGTTAGGTACTGTGAAAAGTAGATAGATGACGGGGATTCTCCGTCATTTAAAATCTGGAAAGGCAATGACATCTTTTTTCATTAAAAAACATTCCCACGACAGATTTTTTTATATACATCAAATTACTTGCTCCATACATATTGATTATAAAACAAATCATTTGAAACTTGAGGAAAGTATCTACAATGTTAAGAACACTATAATATAGATGTTGATAAGCCTAAAAAAATTGATAGTAAAATATTTTTGGAGTGAGATAGTAACAAACTAAGGGAATATAAACTCAATTTACACAACATAATAGCAGTAAGCTAGCCTATAAAACCAACATTCACAACTTAGACCAGTAATGTAAAATAAGTAGGAATAAGGGACAAGTACTGTAAAAAAATATTTTATCCGTTAAGTAATGCACTTTTATATTATTGATATTGAGAAAAGAAAAAAAAAGATGGTATAGGCAGTGGGGAGAAAGAAATTCTGATTCGTAAAATGAAAGTTAATTTTTCATTTAAAGATGGTGAACATCCAAATGATCATGTCGTTTATAAGTACCATTGCTTCTCTTACAATTAGCATGTCCAGATGATCATACCAGATGAGCTTATCAAGAAAACCGATGGCCTGCATTTGAAGAGTCAATGTTGATTGAAGAAGAATTTGTGCATTTCATAATGCTAGACGTTCAATCCCCAAAAGCACCCCCCAACAAGCGCATAAAGCTGAGGATCGAGCTCTAAATGATATTTATTGAGGTAAACATTCAACTCATTAGTCCCAAGTACCTAAGAAATGCAAGACCACTAAATTCACATATCGTAGAAAAAAGGTACAATACACACTTATCTACAGTAGAAGTGTCAACAAAATATATTATCTACATTATATTACCTTGGCAATTTTGACAAGCTGGTCATGGTTGTCATGACCATAAAATAATGGCTCATTGTGAAATATCCACGTTAATATTGAGTTCAGTTAACAAAGTATGAACTAACCAAAATGGAAAAATCAACACATAAATTTCATTTAAAAAATCACTACCTTGACATGCATAAAACACAATCCTTACATTCCAGCGAACATGCAACCAAGACTCCACATGTCCAAAGAATAATCGTAATCTTGCAAATCAACTAAAAGTTCAGGAACTTTGAAGTATCTAAGGATAAAAGATAGACAAAAGTTCAGTATTTCTACCGAATTGTGCATACCTCGAAAGATGCATACAAAGTAATGATGGTCTTTATAACCCTAAAACATGCAAGTAAAATCAACAATTCGGCATGCCATATAAGACATGGCATCCTAGAGATAGCAGCATCCTCGTAAATCATAGAATAAAGCAGGACGACATACTCTGTATCAGTGTCAAGGAGATTAAAGTTACAACATGATTTCATTTTTTAATTTAAACTGAACAACATTATATCAACATTTTAAAAGATCTGAATCCATTTCTTTTATTAAAACCATAAAATTATTGGCATCCCAACAACTATTTATCAGCTACACCCAAACAGAGAGAAAATCTGTGACAAGCACAACTCTAAAGATCCCCAAAGCTTAATTACTTAAGTTAAAGTAGGAAACTATGAGAATGTACTAGGGCTACAATGGGTCATTCTGGGGATCTGAAATGGCATGTGAGGAAAAGGGTGAGAAGAGCTCAATCTGCTGCTGCACTGTGAATGAAGAATTTATGTTGATGTTACTAAAAGTAAGCTTTATTATATTTATGTTCAATGAAGAGAAATAATATAAAGTTGCAGGGTCTAGTATGCAAATTGCAACATTGAACTTACCTCATTGGCTAAAATGCGATCTATATTGACGTTCAGTTCGGGATTGACAGTGGCGAGTTTCATTGATTGAAACTGCAAAATTCAATATCGACTTTATAAATATGCAAAAAAGATTTCTACTCTTGTATCCTTTAATATGGTATTCTTAGAAACGCTGAAAAAGCTATTAAAAATGGGTTAATTAGGGACGTGTCTTAAACTTAAATAAGAAAATGATTGAAACTTAATGGATTGCAAAAATGGCCGAATTCTTTCAAACAATGAAATTTGTGTACATGTATATATTTATATACTGTGAGTATAAATTCTCTACAAGTGTAAACAATTATATATATAGGTACATGTTTCTATACAATTGTTATTTGAGGTATGTAGAATTGTACAATGATGTTTTTCCCATGAAGTTTTAAACATTTAAAATTCGGTCATTTTTGCAAATAAATTTTTTTCTCGGCTAATTGCTAAAACATTTTAAATATGGACTATTCACTACAATATTCATGGTAAATATGATAATTAGACGGAGGTAACGATATACTATAAAGAACACATTTTCAAAAAATATACAGTGAATTTACATCGAAGTTCACTAAAAATATATTATACAAACTATTTAGGGGGAAAACATGAAAAAACAATTCAAATTCAAGATAAATAGCCTATAACAGACCATATTGCAAAATATTGTACCTCAACCTGTTGTTGCAGTGATGACATATAATTGATAATTTCATTAAGCATTACAGCCTTTCCCGTTAGCTATCGAAGTAAAGGAGAGTAAACCGAATTAGTATCCAAAATCAACATGGGGAATCAAAGATTTCTTTAGGTTAAAATGTTAAAAACATTAAGAAACAAAGAAACAAGAATACAAGGGGCATTACTACATGTCTTACAAAACAAAATGGAATTGAAGAACCTGACGAACAAAGAAAGCAAGCACTACCCACTCTCTACTTCCCGATCTATTTCTAAACACAATCAGAATGAGTTTTTCAAATCCTTTGCAGTCTAAGATTTGTCTCATAACTCTATATCCATTTTGTATATTATGCAATTATAAACAGTCCTAAATATACCAGCTTTAAATTGTAACTAATAGTAGAAGATGGTTGTTAAATAAAAAGAGCCCAACAAAGTAGAATTTTCACTTTGTCTTTGATTGTAAGAGCAAATGAATGTAGCACACCAAAGTACCATACTAGCACATGCCTTGGTAACTCCTTCACAAAGATACAATTAAAGTTGGAACTAATCCGTAGATTTGATAGTCTCTGCAACAGAAAAATGAGGTATGGACATGTTAATAATAACAATACAAATGCCACTGGCCAGTCATAAAAGCTTTGAGCTTAGAAACTACTAAATCCCCGCATATTCACTACGTAATAAGAAGCTAAGATCAAAGTCTGAATCAACAATTTTAACTATTTCATATTCTGCCAGATTAGCTAACTATGTTAATTTCATCATCCAGTTTTCAAAGAAAATAGAACCCTCTGAAAGATATTTCACCTTAATTTAATTATGTTACCCAAATTCAGTCACAGACAATGCCAAATAAGTGTATGTATGGAAATGGAAACTTATCATATGGTTGAAACAACATTAATACAAATTTTGATAGAAAAATGTTGAGGATTAAGTCGATCCACCAGTAAAGAATGTTCACGGTAAAGAATGTTCATGGTGAGCAATGCAGAATGTTTAGGGCTTCAAATATTTAGGCCCAGAGGGAAAAAATAGGAAAAACATATAATTAGAGCATAGAGAAATGAGAAACGTATAGTGAGAGAAATGATGCCAGTGATAAGGCCAGTCTTAATAACGAGACGAAGATGAGAGCCTTTAAAATGCAACATGTTCCATGAAAGGGGAATTAATCCTTCTTGCAATTTTTCAATCTGCAAAAACATAACAACAGAACAGACACAAGCAGATGATTAAACAACTGAGAGGCTAGTGACTAGTGTCTACTGTTGCACGTATATATAACTATTAATGAAAAATAAAGAAAGAAAGAAAGAGGTTATTTGCACCGACGATAGACCCTCGACCTCCACTTCCTTCAAAGATGACAGACCCTCGACCTCAACATCCTTCACAGACCCTCGAGCCTCTCTATCTCTCGCACATCTCAAACCTCTTACTCTCAAAGCTTTCTATCTCTCGTAGATATCTCTATCTCTCTCTCAAAGCCCTGTCATAAATCTCTCTCTCTCTCTCAACGTTTTATGTCTCTCACAAATCTCTCTCTTTCATAACAAAACTTTTTGTCTCTCACGAAGCTTCTCTGCCATTCCCGTATCTCCTTCGTTTCAGATTTGGTTCTCAAAGATGAATCTTTTCCTTTCTCGTCTCTCCCTCATCTTAGATATGAGATGTTGCCTCTTTCCTCTCTCCCCCTCATCCCAGATCTGAGACATTCTCGAAGCTTCTCTATTTTTATCTTTGTTTAAACATTGGAGAGTCAAATCTCGTTGCCATAGAAGAGTTGGTAATAGAGTTAGAAACAGATTTGGTTATTTTGGTTCTCTTATCAAGTTTAATAAGAAGAGAAGAACATAGTGAATGATTCAAAGACTTAAAACATTAGAACCTGAGTTTGTCTTTGAGCTTACATTTGAAGCCATAGCCATCATAGCAAATTAAACCTAGAGCTCTGATACCAAGAAAAGTTTAGAATAGAGACAACCAAAGTATGTTTTTGGGAAGATGATAGAGAGAAGAAAAAGTTTGAATGATTGTAAAATGTTTAATTCTCATTAACTGAATCAAGATTACACAATAGCTAATATACATAGACAACAATATAAATAATTACAATTGTTAACCATAGCTAGCTATGTCTGTTAATCAAGACATAATTAGATCACCTAATTCTGTTATCATGGCAGCGTGCATGAAGAACTATCAATGGGGTCAATCTAATTGTCTTCAAGTTGTCTATTATCCTCATCTATGTGGATCTTTAATTAGCAATATTCTAACTCTTTACATTGATTCAAACTATTACTAACTTTTTCAGATTAGTTTCTTTGGCAAGATCATCCTAGTTACACTAAAAGTGAGGAATATTTACCAATGTAATCAAGTTTCTAAGAAGACCCCATCGTTGCATCGAAAAATATTTCCAGTTAACCTTGCAAGGGTAAATACAAATGCCTTTAATATCGCATCTTCCACAAAATATTATTCGTTATTTTTGTTGAATGTACATTAGAGTTTCTTCACAAAACATTATTCAGTATTTTCGTCGAATGTACATTAGAGTTTCTTCCATCTATTCTTTAGTGTCTACAAAATAGTCGTTCAAGGAATGTGATAAGATTAATTCTAACTTGTATTGATTTTTTTCTTCATAGACACGAGAAAAAAAAAGCATCTAAAGAATTCCAGTGAAATAATTAATAGCTTATTGCTTAATAAATTGTTGTTATCAACCCTTAGGTTGCATTGCTAGTAGATGATGAACATGACTATTAAGGATGAGAAAATACAAGTATTTTAGTATGAAATAAGAAAAAGGAATAACTAGTTAAATGGATAATTTTAGAAATAATACTATTAGAAGTAAGCAAACAAATCAGTGAAAATGATTACTTTGAATCCTTTTCTCCTACTTGAAGTAATTTTTAAATCAAAAGTTTTAATGATATCATGGGGCTCACAACCCAATTGCTTACTATCTCTTCCCTTTGTCTTGAATCTACATCCTTTAGGAATCAACGCATTCGACGAAGCTCAGCTTCTAATTGTTGAACTTGGTCTCTTACTCCACATAAGAATTTGGCTTCTTGTATGCCTAAGTTTTTAATATTTTCAACATCAAAAGAAACAACAGCCTCATACATGCATTGTGGTTTACCATTTGTTGAATGATAGTGATTATAGATGTTATACCCATTTTTGTGCATTTATAAAAGACTATCTGAGGATAAAGTACTCATGTACCTGATGATGAGGTATTCAAGTACCTAAGGATGAGGTCTCCTTGGACCCGAGTACGGGGTCCCTTTAGAATCGAGTACGAGGTCCCTTGAACCCGAAGAAGAGGTCCTGAAGTACCCATGGATAAGGTCCCCAAGTACCTGAGGACTAAGTCCCCATAAACCCGAGGACGAGGTCCCAAAGTACCCAAGGACGAGATCCCTATTAGACCTGAAGATGAGGTACCAAAGTACCCTAGGATGAGGTGCCCAAGTACCTAGGGATGGGATCCTCAAGCACCCAAGGATGAAGTCCTCCTCTACCTGAGGACAAGGTTTCCAAGCACTCCAGGGCGAGCCCTAACCTTAAACACATCAAATACGAGCTTAGTCCTAGCGCTGAAGACCATCTATAAGGTTACCCTCATTGAACCGAGACTGAGGGTTAGTAGACTCGGTATTTTATTAAGTCTAAGAAGGAAAAAAACACACTTAGATAGAAGGAAAATCCTTAGGTGGAAAAAGTTTCCACCTCCTTCAAATTCAGCTTCTAAACTGAGGCGTGAATCAAGCCGAGGACAAAGTGTCATCAATGACATTAAATGTGCCTCCACGAATCAGGATGCCGGGCTAATGGTGAACATACGAAGCCCGTCAACTAAGGAGCCAATTAGCTAACCATCTTCGGGTGTCATCAAGAGCATTTAATGTGGGCGGTCCAATGAGGGTCGAGATAGTACCTTGGCAAGGACAAAGATAAGTTGTCCTGACACCACACGTCATCACCTATCCCTGTCAATCCAATAGGAAAGGCCCAAGGCCGAAGATTATTCTAAGACAACACCTCATTGGAGGGTGGACTGTAGTTCGTACCTGAGGTTGCCCTGCCCCAACAACCCTAGTTGCCCGAAATAACATTATATAAAGAGAGGTAATGACATTCATTGAGGTATGTAATAAAAGCAACAAACTCCCAACTTACTATTTACTTTACTCTCTTCTACCTCTTTATTGACTTAAGATTCAAAGGGTAAAAAGGAGACGACCACCCCCTTACCTTGGTCAACTACTTTACCTTCTCTCTTTGCAGAATTTGAGAGTGAATTGAAGACATTGCTGACGAAGTTTCACCTCTGAGATTTCACCATTAATAATTGGCACCGCCTGTGGGGACACGACTATGCTTTGTGATCTACCCACTTAAGAGGACTACTTTCTTTGAAAGACATGTGGTCACCAGAAGAATATCATAACTCACCCGAAATGAAATATTTACATCACCGTCTTCTAAAGCCGACCCAAGTCACACTTAATGACCCTCTGGCTGAATCTTGCTTCTGTCATAAGGGGTAACCCTAGGATCAACCTTGCTTATGTGAAATGAAGTAACTTATTTCTCATCATTGCCAAAGTCATCCAAGGTGGCTCCAGACTCCTCTCTTGACCCCAATTGAGGCATCTCGAAGCTCATTTGTAGAAATCATCAAGGTGCCTAAGCTCATTCTCCAAAAACCTCATTAAGTATTTTTTGGTCACCTAACTTATATTCAGTTTGACCTATTAAAAATTTGTTCGCATCAAACTGGGGGCAACTAGTAAAGTGACCACCACAAAGTAATATCTTTCAAATGAACTTAAAACAAAAATAGTATGAGAAGCCAAATCATTATGAGAAAGATGACATTGTCTTCTTATCAGAGGTGACCCCAAAGCTCACCCTCACCTAAGCCATCTTAGGTGACTTGAGGCTCATCCTGACTCACCTAGGCCACCTTAGGTGACCCAAGGCCCATCCTCGCCAGTGACCCCGTGCTCAGCCTCACCTAAGCTCAGCCTAACCTAAACCACCTTAAGTGATGCAAGACCCATCCTCACTAGTGACCCCAAGATCACTCTTACCTAAGCCATCTTAGGTGACCCGATGCATATTTTCATCGGTGAGGGTGAGCTTGCACACCTCCACCTAAGCCATCTCTGGTGACCCGAGGCTCATCCTTGCCAATGACTGCAAGCTCACCCTCACCTAAGACACCTTAAGTGACCCGAAGCTCAACCTCACCAAAGTCACCATGGTGAACCGAGATCATCCTCTTTGAAGTCCTTCAAGGTAACCCCAAACTCACCCTCACCTAGGTCATTTAAGGTTATCCTAAACTTAATCTCGATGAAGTCATCAGAGGTAACCCAACCTTAACTAAATCTTTCGAGAAGAGCATGAGCACACCCTCACCAAAGTCATTTGAGGTGACCCCAAACTCACATTTACCTAAGTCATTTGAGGTGACTCCAAGCTCAACCTCGCTGAAGCCCTCTAAGGAGATCCTAAGCTCACCCTCGCCAAAGTCATCAGAGGTGACCTTAAAATTACTCTCACCAAAGTCATATCAAATGACATCAGGTCCATCCTCACTGAAGTTACCGAGGTGACTCACTAATTATCATTTGAAGTGAACTCAAAGTATGAAACTTGGTTGAACCCTATGGCAATTAAAAGATGTCACACCCTAGTGGCTCACCTCGACTGCAACCTAGTAGCCCTACTTACTTCGGGCTTTTCAACATCTAGTCGAAGTGAACTCAAAGTATGGAACTCGGTCGAACCCCACGATAATTAATGGAAGTTGTACCCAGTGACTCACATCGGTTGCAACCTAGCAGCTATACTTACTTCGAGCTCTTTGACACCCAATCAAAATGAACTCAAAGTATGAAGCTCGGCTACAACCAACAGCCCCACTTACATCATGCTCTTTAACACAAAGCTAAAGTAAAAATGACTATGCATTTAGCTTTAAACTAGAGCTCTAATAGTGTCTCACACTCACAATAGCAAATAGAGAACCCTCTGGAAAGATCTTGCTAAAAAAGAAGGGAATCAATTCGTCAAGTCTCACACTTAGCCAAAAGAAAGGCAATATAAATTTGCTCACGACAACTTCCAAAGTCTTCAAACACTTCATACTGGGAAGATGGGGGCAAGTGTTATACCCATTTTTTGGGCATTCATAAAAGACCATCCGAGGATTAGGTACCCAAGTACCCTAGGACGAGGTCCCAAAGTACCCAAGGATGAGGTATCCAAGTACCCAAGAATGGGGTCCCCTTGGACCTGAGTACGAGATCCTTTTGCACTTGAGGATGAGGTACCGAGGACTAGGCCCCCTCTGAACCCGAGTACGAGGTCCCTAAGTACCCATGGACAAGGTCCCTAAGTACGAAAGGAAGAGGTCCCCATTGGATCTGAAGATGAGATACCCAAGTACAATATGATGAGGTGCTCAAGTACTTGAGGACGAGATCATCAAGCACCCAATGACGAAGTCCCCCTGAGCTGTGGACAAGGTCTCCAAGCACCCAAGGGTGAGCCCTTAACCTTATACGCATCAAATACGAGCTCAATCCCAGCGCTGAAGTCCATCTATTAGGAGAATGCCCTCAATGAACCGAGACTGAGGGTTAGCGGACTCGATATTTCATCTACGTCTAAGAAGGGAAAACATACACTCAGATAGAAATAAAATTCTTAAGTGGGAAAAGTACTCGCCCCCCTCAAACTTAACTTTTAGACTAAGGCATGAGCCAAGCCAATGACAAAGTGTCATCAATGACATTAAACGCACCTCCACCAATCAGCTGCCAGGCTAATGGTGAACATATGAAGCCCATCAACCGAGAAGTCAATCAGCTGACCATCTTAGGGTGTCATCAAGAGTATTTAATATGAGCAGTCCAATGAGGGCTGAGATAGTACATTGGCAAGGACAAGGACAGCCTGTCCTGACACCACACATCATCACTTGTCCTTATCAATCTAATAGGAAAGGCCTAAGGCCGGAGGTTACTCCATGACAACACCTCATTGGAGGGTAGACTATAGTCCGTACATGAGCTGCCTTGTCCCAACTACCTTAGCTGTCCAAAATAACGCTATATGAAAAGAGGAAATGACATTAATTGAGGTATGCAAAAAAGGCAGCAAACTCCTAGTTCTCTCTACTTTACTCTCATCTACATCTTTACTGACTTAAGTTTCAGAGGGGTAAAAATGAGACCACCCCTCACCTTAGTCTCTTATTTTACCTTCCCGCATTATAGATTTTAAGAGTGAAGTGAAGACATTACTGACGAAATCTCATCTCTGAGATTTGACGGTCAACAGTGGACATTATTTTCGTATAAGAGAAAAAGTGAGTTAATTAAGAGTGATGCGTTGAGCAGATATGAAATCTGAGGGAAAATCTTGGGTTTTCCGGAAAAAATGTACCGTGAGACAACATTTTCGGAAAAATATATCAACTTGCTACGGAAAAAAAAAAACTACACCTATCAACTTTCATTTCAGATAATTGAAACAATTAAAGAAACACATATAGTGAGTTAGAAAAGAAATATATAAATGAATGATTACAAAATATAATGATTGTGTTTTCTCAATCACGTTTTGTCAATGGTCATATATTAAATTTGATCATAAAACTGACATCTTTATCACTTATATCGTCCAAGAGTCACTGACATCGGCTCGACCTGACCCACTACCAATCTAAGTCAAGAAAACTACTTCCCCACATCATCAAGTTACTCCCCCACTGGCAGGACCCAATCCCATAACATTGCTGAAGGTACAGATCAACTGCTTTAAAGCGATTGAATCCAAAAGAACCAGCAAATATCTGAGACCATCTGGAAACATTAAATTTCTGCAGTTAACAATCTTTAGATGGGTGAGTTGAGGCATTGCTCCTTGTTGTATCGTCCACTGGAAAACGTTGAGCAGATATGAAATCTCAAAAGAATGAAGTTGGCAAAAATCTCCACTGGTGCATACCATTCTTCTCCCCGTAAATACCGAAGAGTAAAAGACAAGGATTTTGAGGTTAGGCAGCTTCTCCAATATAACCACTGGGTCATCACCAAGCTTACAGTCATTCAATTTCAACTGGACAAGCTTCGGAGAAAACTGATATGCTTCTGGTAACTTGTCTATTTTTCCTGTCAATTGATAGCTTATACAGTTGGGAAGAATAAGATATTAAACGGCATGCATCGAATCTCCGGTTCTTCCTTTGTAATGGGGGAAAAATCATAGCTATCCATTTCATCTTTACTCTGAACAATGAACGACAACGACTGGACAAACTTCAACGCAGCGTTTGCTGATCACATTCTTCCCAATTTTTATAATCCCGTGATCGGACTACTACTAACTTCTTCAGATCAGTTAATTTAGCAAGATCATCCCAATTACACCAAACGTACGGAATATTCACCAATGTAATCAAGTTTCTTAGATCACTCAATCCCTCGATATGACATTCCAGATTAGCATTCATGGGTAAAAATATACTTTTTGATTTTGTCTTCGAGCTTCATTCTTCGTTGATCCGGTACGTGTGCATAAGCCACATTACCGAATACTTTGAGATGAGAAACTGTCGGCTTTTGTCTGTTCCATGCCTCTTGTGGTGTTTGATCATCTAACTTCACATGTGGACATCGATTTTGTACATAGATGGAACATTGCACGGCTTCTGCCCAGAATTCCTTCGGCATCTTCTTGCTCTTGAGCATTGATCGAATCATGTCGAGAATAGTCCGGTTCTTCCTCTCGGCCATACCGTTTTGTTGAGGAGAGTATGGTGCGGTTAGAAATCTCCTTATGCCTTGCTCCTCGCAATACTCTATGAAAGCCGTCGAAGTATACTCTCCACCTCTATCTGATCGTACGGCTTTGATGTGTCTACCAGCTGCCTTCTCCACCATCACTTTGAACTTTTAGAAAATAAACCCAAGTTTTCTGTGAGAAATCATCGATAAAGGTAATGAAATACCTTTTACCAAGCACACATTCTTCACAAAATTTTCCCTCATAGTCCATGTCCGGCAGCCCGTGCACCATGTTCTTCTTTGCTAACTCTTTTAGACCACCTTGATGTAGGTGACCAAAGCGGAGATGCCGCAGTGACGCCTTGTCTTCTACGTTGACTCGCAAATATTTTTCTCACACGCTTCTCAAATTCAGTTTGTACATCCGATTTCTTCCCATCTCGACTAGAGCAACCAGACGTCATTGCTTGTCTTTCAAGGGTAGTACTCGGTCTTTTAAAAGTATCGAGTAACCTTTCTCTGTGAGTTTCCCCATACTTAAAATGTTGGTCTTGGGGTCTGGTACGTAATAAACATCTTGGATTGACCCTATTAAGCCATCATTTTGTAAGTAACAAACCGTACCTCGACCTTTGACCATCTCCAAATGACACATGACCATCTTCAATCTTTTACATCTCTTTGAATAGGTACTCGTGATCGCACATATGGTTGCTTGCCCCCGAGTCGAGGTACCATAGAGTGTCATTGTTGATGTTGACTTCATTTTGAGCCATCAAGAGTTGGTTGGCTCAACTGTCCCTTCTCCTTATAGTACCTCTCATGACTGCTGCCTTGACCACCGCGACCATTTTCACGACTTCCACGGCCACGCCCTCTACCTCAGAAATTTTGAGAATAGAATACCTTTTCGTCTTTGATTGACGCCTTGGTTTGAAGTGCTTGCTCGAGTGTCTCCTCCTTTTTTTTTCTTCTTACGTTGTTCGTGTGCCTCGAGAGAACCGGCAAGCTCGTCGACTGTGAGCGTCGCAAGGTCCTTTGATTGTTCTATTGTGCACACAACATTCTCAAAATTTTCGGTTAATGATCTCAAAATCTTTTCCACAACTCGCGCATTGGTTAACGCTTTACCATTACGAATGAGTTGGTTCACCACAGCTTGTACACGCGTGATGTAGTC
Source organism: Datisca glomerata (assembly GCA_003255025.1). Taxonomy (NCBI): domain Eukaryota; kingdom Viridiplantae; phylum Streptophyta; class Magnoliopsida; order Cucurbitales; family Datiscaceae; genus Datisca; species Datisca glomerata. The sequence continues at coordinate 84,432 of QANY01008960.1, read as the reverse complement.
AGATACACTTTCTGACTCCTTCATCTTCATGCTCTCCAACTCGCCACGAAGAGTTTGGAGACGCACTTGCTTGACTCGGTTGGCTCCTTTGAACACTTTTGCTAAAATGTCTCACGCTTCTTTTGAAGTAGTTGTACCAGCAATCTTCTCAAAACCTGACTTATCAACAGCTCGGAACAACATGTATAACGCCGTCTTATCCTTCGCTCGCGCCTCTTTCAACGCCTTATTTTGAGCCGCCGTATATCCCGTGGTATTTGTTGGTTCTTCGAAACCTTCTTCGACCACCTCACATGCATCTTGAGAGCCGAGAAGAGCTTTCATTTGAATGCTCCAGTTCTCGTAGTTCACCTTCGTTAGTCGTGGTAGCGGCATTTGACCCATCACATTTACCATTGACTCTGATACCAATTTGTAAACTAAAAAACTCACTTGAAATATTTAACTTTTGTATTCCTCTAAGTTATGTTTTCAAATGAAATCAATAAGGCCTTTATATAGACTCTACTCTTGTAAAAAAAAATGAAAAATAATTAAATCTATCATCTCTTGGTTTTTCATCTACAAACATTTCATCTACAAAGACTCTTGACCTTTTATATTTCCACTAACTTCTAAATTATAACTTCTAAATTGTAACTTCTAATTGAAAAAAATCCACTAAAAAATAACATTTAATGTTTATTCAACAATAACATCCGGTATTGCCACTAAATCTGGACTGGATACTCGTAAATCAAATGTTTGTAAGTATCCCAGATTGGCTTTGCTTGAAGGCAACTCGCTTATAAAAGTTTCCTTCATACTTAAGAACCTCAAGTGGATTAAGTTTCCGATTTGCTTAGGTAACTTATTCCCACTAAGACGCAAGTTTTCAAGCTTCAAAACTCTAAACAATTTGAGGATCCTGAATATATTAGATTTTATTGAATTCTGATCTTCTACATCAGTTCCTGAATGGAATGGGAAAAACATTTCGGAACGCATTGAGAAAAACAAAAGAGATCTCAAACGGGAGCTTCTTTCCAAATCAAGGATAGAAGTTATGAGTTCTTTCAAATTTTGATCATGAGAAATGGACAACCGTCGAAGTAACTCAGTAGGTGGGTATTTAATGAACTGGAGGAAATTTTCTTCTCTTTACTTCGACAAGCATACCTCTCGCATGAGATCATGGACGCAACAAGTTTTGATTTTTCGAACTGACCAACTCTTCTCAACCTGAACCATACATCTTTCTACTAATGAATCCAGGTAGCGATAAGCCGCATCCTCCATATTCTCGGCCCCGTTGTGTTCTTGAGACATTGTGATTCCATAACTGAGTGAAGGATTTCACTGGTATTTCAAAGTCCTCAGGGAAGTGGCTTAAATGTTGAAAACACGGTCTTAAGTGATAGGGCAAGTCTTCATAACTTAAAGCCAATATCTTTGATACCGCTAAAAAATCAAGCCCGTGGCCTTTCCCCCTCATAAATAATGTACCAACACTTCGATGCACCAACTCCCACTCCTCTTCTGTGTCTTTCGCTGCCAAAACTCCTCCAATTACTTTGATCTCCGACAGCAAACCACCACATTCATCAACCATTTATCATCCTGATTCATCCATTCATATCTTAGCTCTTATTTCTATAAAGGAATCATATAAGACAAAATTTAAAATATATAGATCTTGTTCTTCACGAAAACAGAAACCATATAAAAAATGGCAAAGGAAGAATTATCTTAGTTGTTATAGTAAACAATTTTGATTGTTTTGCTGGTTGGTGATGAATACGACAAAGATGAGAAAATATAAGAATTTAGTATGGAACAAGAAATTTTTAATATGACATAATGTAATAGAAGAGTTAATTTTATCAAGGAAATATTAACAATTATGAGTTAATTCTACCAAGTATATATATGTTTCATTGCGTCTAGCATGCATTTGCTGAAATTTATGTGCGTGTCAAATCTTTTAAAATCCTTAAAAGATATTTTAAAATGATGATACAATCAGTTAAATTAAAGGTGTCACAAAAGAAGGAACCTATCATGTTTTGAGAAGGAATAATCCTGTGGTGTCCCTCCAAGAGACTGCTATCTTCTGAAATAGTTCCCAGCTTTCAACTTTAGTGAGACGTTTAGGTTCATGAAGAAAAACTCTACCATCTATATGAAAAGCTACCTCTTTGTTGCGTGTTGTTATTAACATTTTGGTTTCTTGTTCCTCCTCTGGAAATGCAGCCTTCAAACAATCCCAGGTCTCCATACTCCAAATATTATCGATAACCACTAAGCATTTCTTCAAGATCTCCAATTTCTGCAACCCAGTTGCGTACTCTCTTTTCCCTTTGTCTTGAATCTGCATCGTTTAGGAAGCAACGCATCCGACGAAGCTCGGCTTCTAATTGTTGAACTTGATCGCTTACTTCATACATGAAATTGATTTCTTGACTGATCAGGTCTTTAAGATTGTTAACAACAACGGAAATAATAGCCTCAGCCATCGTTGTTTACCCACTCGTTGAATCCCGCATCTTATTTATGGTTGATTCTTAATGGTCTGTTTGGAGCACTTCGTAAAAGAAATGATTTCAAATCTATTGAAAGAAATGAAATGAAATGATTTTAAATTTGATGTATTGTTTAGAATGAAATAGATTTGAAATGAAATGAAATCTAATTATTTTTTAAAAATAAAGAAGATTTGGAAAAGAGTTTAAGGAATTTATAACTCTGTCCATAAGTTGTAACTATCCATTTTTCTTTAACTTTTTTAGATTAAGGCAAAATAGTAATTTAAGTTTTTAAATGAATAAGAATTTCAAATTTAAGGAAAATTTTTAGGCTGTAAATAGGATTTGAAATCCTTTTTAATTTAAAATCCTGCAATATTTAATACTATCCAAAACAAGAGAAATGATTTCAATTTCAAAATGATTTGAAATCTCATTTTATAATTATAGAAAAATAACTAGTAAATAAATGATCTTTCTCTAGAGAAAGTTAGGGTTTATACAGAGATAAGAGAAAATTAACCTTTATTAGGGTTTATTACTAACCCTTAGACTAGTCATTTTACATAATAGTCTATTTCTCTAATTTTCGCTTACCTTAACCTACTTTTCACTTAAAATACATTTGTAAAGTTACATGTTTACCATTCACCTTATCCAAATATCCGCCCCACTCTCTCTTTCTCACTTTCTCTGTGCTTTTGCTTTCTCTCTCTCTCTCTCTCTCTCTCTCTCTCTCTCTTTCTGTAAAATGAGTTTTTGCCCGAAGAAGACATGAATGAATCGAAGAAGACGATCGAATCTCTGCAACCCACCTCATTTCTCCTTCTTTATTTTCATTTTTTTCACTTCTTTTTCGTCTTCTTCTTCATCTTCTTCTTCGTCTTCTTCTTCATCTTCTTCTTCGTCTTCTTCTTCATCTTCTTCTTCGTCTTCTTCCTTCTTCATGCAACAACAAATGATTGTTAGTTCGTCTTTCTAGAACATTTATAAGTTTTATTTTCTTCTTTTTCTAGAAAGCTTGAATTTTCATGGGTTTTTCCTATTCATGAGTTTTCTGAACATATTTATTTATTTTCTTCTTTCTGGAACATTGTTTGAAGTTCATTTATTATACAGAATCATTACAAGATGATAGTGTAGTGTAAACAAGCCTCATATAGTCATCATGTAGCCTACACGATGGATACACGGACCTCGTGTACACATCATGTACACTATGTACTCTTCCAATTTGATTACAAAAATATTTAACAAAATTAATCTTCATTTTTTATTTCTTCATGCTTCATTTGCTTTATGCTTCATTTGTTAATTTTGTACTAGACGATGGGGTACATTGGCATCGTGTAGTCTACACGATAGTTACAAGACGTTAGTGTACCCACATCATGGAGACTTCATGATGGCTACACGACGTGAGTGTACCCATCGTATAGACTACACGAGGGTTACACGACCCTAAAGTACTCATCGTGTAGTCTACACGATGCTAGTGTACCCCCATCATGTAGTCTACACGATGATTACACGACGTTAGTGTGCTCATCGTGTAGTCACTTCTACAATTTTGGTCTTAGATGAAGGTAAAAAACCATCATTAAAACCCTATAATGATGGTCGACCGCCTGTCATCTATCGGGAAATCATCTTTGCCTTTCCCATCATTAAAAATCTTGATTTTTGGCCTTTAATGATAAAGAATCCCCGTCATCTAAAGTAATATTAGGTGACGGAAAATTTTTGTCATTAAAGATGCCGTAAAAAGTCATTTAAAGATTCCCCTTCATCGAAGAGACAATTTTTTTGAAAAAAAATGTCATTAAAAGGCAACAAATTGCCTTTCCATGACACTTTTTTTAAAGTCTCTCCCCAATTTCCTGGAATAATGTAAATAATCAACTAAAAATACAAGTAACATAACTTTTGGACAATATGAAACATAAATCTTAAAAAGCCAACAAAATTTGAGTTTCTTATTATATCTATTTTCAAAATTTGGGTTTCTTATACATTGTACAATTATCATAGTATTTTTTGCAATGACTTCAAGATCTGAATTGTTTGATCCAAAAGTGTGGAAAACAGTGGACATGTCCTTTAAGAATAGTATACTAAACAAAATTAGCTTAATTACCTTGACAAAACACCAATGAGAATTTGGGCAACAAACACGATCCATATCACTTATTCAAGTTATTGTACCCATGTATCTGAAATAAGCAAACTTCCACTTGTAAACATGCACGGATGTCATTGACAAGAAAAGATAGGAAAAACAAAATATTTAACAAAAAGAAAGATCAAAATCCAGATAATAGGCGTTAAATAGAAGCAGGTAGTTCCAAATTACTATATTGATGGTTACAAGACACCCTAAATGCAATTTGTCCAACATCACATGCAATGAATAATTCATAAACCAAAAGCCCAGCTGGCAAAATAGGTGTTGGTTGTAATACTACTTCATATACCGTAGAGATTGGGATATGGTTGTCATCACTAGTCTATGCAAGTAGAGAGTTAAGTCACCTCTTTTTGTTACCACACACCCACTCGAAAGTAGTCAAGGCAAGAATATTTGCTAAGGGAGACGTTTTACAGGCTACAAACCATGTGAGAAGAAGCATATTAGCACCATCCAAGTTTTCACCTCAATAGGAATGATCTTTTTGTTGTTCATGAAGCATACAAAAGAAAATACTATCATTTAGCTACGCTTGATGAAAGAAAGACAATGGACCCTATCAATACAAAGTTGGTCAAGACCTATTATGCATAAGACTAACTTAAATGCATGATTTTTTGTGAAGTTACCTGTGTAAACATACAAGTCCATATTGTTTCTTTTCTAAAAGATTTTCCTATCAATGATGAGGCAACTATTATGTGGATAGTGAGACATGATACAATTGTTTGTTTTCTAAAAGATTTTCCCATTCATGATCAATACTCACATGCAAATATAACTTGGGGCACGACCTTATATACATGCACATGTGATAAGAGACATGATACATTTCATGCACAAGAATATAAATACAAGTGAAAAATATGGCATAGTCATGTGGAGACTCAAATATGCATACCAAAAGGGAGATTCAAATGCATAAAAATACACACCAAAATCTAGATGAAACTACAAGTCAGAAAAATAAAGTTTAAACTATACAATACCAGCATAACACAAAAAGAAGGAGCAGTAGAGAACCCAACAAAGTCTAAAGCCATCATCCAGAAAAGTAACAAAAAGAGAAAAAGGGCGATAAAGTATATCATGTCAACCATATACTTTTTCGGTTAAAAGATCAATAGCTTATACGTGTACCTTACTTCCATTAAAAGATCAACAACTTCAGGTTCAACATTATGTTGCAGTATAATAACATATATCAGAGAAATCAACAAATACACATTTAACTATTTTAAGTCCAATCAAAGAAGATAGTTAAAATAGTTTGCACTCTTGATGTATGATAGTGCTAAAGACACACCTTCATGTGAAAATCAATATTTTGTTGTACAAGATCCATCAGGTCATCAATGGGAGCTTCTTCATTCTGCAAAGTTAAATATAAAGAATGAATGTAAGTAAAAATTAATTTTCCTAATAAGAAATCTAAGAGAGAAAACAAAAAAAAAACTAAAGAAGAGGGGATTCTATTTTGGGTAAATAAAATTATAGACTCAAACAAACTCCATACAACATCAGGTACAATGCCAGAGAAATTACAACACATTCTTATAGACAATACATCATAAAACACATCACCCTATTTCTGATTAAGAATATGTTCACGCGCGCGTGTGTGAGCCATTAAGCACTAGACTCTGTCCTTCCAAACACAATGCAAAATCTTTAAGTTGTAAACAAGTTCAAGAGAGACCATTTTGACTTTCAAAGAGTACATAAAACCTTTTCATTCTCCATAATGAAGAACAAAAAAGATCTTTGCATGTGTTCTGATTGAAACTTTCACAAGAATTTTAAAGAGATCTCACCTGTCACTAGGCATACTCTTGAGCAATTTCACCAGCTAAATTCCTGCATAAAAAACCAGTGAGATGGTAACTTTCCAAATTTCACTTTCTCGATTAACGGCCAATTGGAACAAAATCATCTTACACGATAACACCCAATGTACTTCAAACTTTTCTGAAATAGTTCATAGGTTACAAATAACAAATAATAGTTAATTAAAATATAGGGGCAGAAGAAAATGTTGAACATACAAAAGAAGAAATTGAACTGAAGTTCCACATTATAATCACCAAGTGTCCACTATCATGCATAAAGACACATGCAAATCACAGCTTTTTCTATAAGAAATAAGAATTGCTTTAAACTGTAATAAAATTACAATTTACAAAAAATTCGATGGATAAGCTATTCAACCAAACGCAAAAAAAAAAAACAAGTAGCTCAGCCTATACAAATGACTTTCCAGTCAGTGTTAATAAAAAACAAAGGAATTTTTAAACCCTTTAGAAGAGGACACCTATAGAGAAACTGAAAAATGAATCTTATACGACAGAGAAACCACATCCTCAGACAACACATAGAAAATCCTCCTACTTCTAGTCACAGTTTCATTCACATTTTGTAACAAAATGGTGCAGATGAGACATAATATGAATGGAAAAGCAAGCACATGCACATTAAACTAATTCTAATCACAAAGAAGATAATATTATTTTGGTCGGTAACAAAAAAGAAAATATTAGGCTCAAATTTCTATAAGCTCAGCATACTCGTTCTCCCTTTGCAGACATTGTAAGAGCCAAAACTAAGAGTATATCTGCCGAGTACTGCTGCATTGAAGAACAAGTCAAGTAAGAAAGACAACAGTGTTGAACATTACAAAGAACAATGATAACAAACTAATTTTACCTTTGAGTCTGATTCCACCATTGTTTCATAAAATGCTTTCACGATTCCATAATGAGGCCGAAGAAACTTAAGTGGCTTTGGAACTGAGGTCATGGAGCTTGTTAAGGTTCAAATTTCTGCCTACAAGAAAAACCATTTCACTAAGTCAACCTCACATTATCTAAACGATGTACCATACTTGCATACAAGACTGGCTTACCAGACAAATTAGTCGAAAAAAGACTTACACACTCAATGTACAAACATCTGGCCGTGGTATTTTATTATACAAAACAGATTAACATTTAAAATATTCAGATGTCCTTTTAGTTTATTTTTCATCGCTTAAACATGATTTTTTTTCACAGAATCAGCCAAACAAATAATATTAAGTTTTAAAACCACAAAAAAATCAAAATCCTAACTCAAAATTCAAACCCTAAATCCCAATAAAACTAAATCAGAAAAAATAACACTAAATAAAGCTGAAAAAAACTACAAACTCGCCATGAGAGAGGGAGAACCGTCATCTGACGGCTGAGATTCAAATGAGAGAATAGATCAGAGGCGAGCGACTAGTAGAAAGAGAGAAGTATCGAGAGAGAGAGAGAGAAGTATCGAGGGAGAGAAAGAGAGAGAGAGAGAGAGAGAGAGAGATAGAGAGAGAGAGAGAAAGAGACAGAGAGAGAGAGAGAGACAAAGAGAGAGAGAGAGACAGAGAGAGAGAGAGAGCAGTGCAGAGGAAAGCTCGAGAGGGAGAGAAAGAAAGAGAGCAGGGTGAGAGAGAGAGAGAAGGCTGCTTCGAGTTCGTTCCAGAGAGAGGAGTTCGAGAGAGCTTTTGAGACTCAGGTATAAATACTTCTCCTAGTCGACAAGCAAGGTAGGCCAACTCTCCTTTACAAAAATTATGCTAAAATATCGACAATATACTAACTTAAGCATCAGAAGTCCCTAGGCGGGGCAAGCACCCCTTGGTTCCACGTTTACATGGCTCTTTGTTTGTGTTTTACAGACGTTGAGGTTAAGGGATGCCTTAACTGAGAGAAAAAGCACGTGTATCGTAGGGAGGAGAGAGCGTGCGCAAAATTACCTTTGTGGGCACCTTCGGTCAGAAGGATCAACATGTGTACTGTTGAAAATTTTGGTTGAAACAGTTGACACCGTATGTGGGAACGACATCAAAGACACCCCTATTTTAAGGATTTTGTTCCATTTTTCTTCCGCAAGAAGAGAACGCCCCGATGGAATTCGAGACGAAGAGGTAGACCTGCCCGTCTCACTATTGGGGAAGGAACCTTCTACCTCCCTCAAGACTATCTAACCAAGGAAGAAGGATGTGGTGGTTGTAACATCTGATACAACCTGGAGAAAGAGGAAATGACTGTCAGCCACTGCCCAAGTCATGATGGTCTCTTGCACGAAGGCGGTCTCGGAAGGCCAAGTTCCTCCTTCATAAGATTCTGATTGGGGCCACCCCTAGAAAATAAAATAGGAGAATAGAATGAAAAGACCCCCGAGGAACCCTTTGGGGCAGTATACGAGCAGTCGCGGAGGCATCGGCGGGCTGTCCCCCAATCGGAACTTTTAGTGTCCCTTTGGCCACTAGGAAGAAGCCGCACCAGGAACCATCCCCACCAAGAACATGAGGGAGCTCATCACCTCTCCATCGCGGTCGATATGCATGCTTGGGTTTTCTGGTCCCCATCTCTCACGCCCCATTACGGGACAAACGGAAGGACGATGACCCCCGCCGAAGGTGGTATGCCCCCCAAGGTCGAACTTAACTTTACCCCCGGTTAAGAAACAGGGATGGTCAAGTCTTATTACACCAGCCTCCAAGGAGACCAGACTCTCGATATGGGGGGCACGCCTACATAGTCCCCCCCTGATGCCTCTAAATGAAGAAAATGAGTTGGAAATATGGGAGGACCCGGTGAATGGTTAACTGCCTAGAAAATGGCCCAAAGAAGAACTTAGAGGACATGGGTGGTCAATCTTTCTTTTGTCAGAACAGCCGGAGAGGAAGGATCAGGACAAACCCATACCTCTCCATGAGCAGAATGTGAAGCTCAGGAGGTCCGGCCATTGATGTGAATACTCATCTCTAAAGGAAGAATGTACTAAGCCCAGCTAGAGTAGAAGAAGCGGCTCTCTCTTTAAAGCAGTCAAATGTCGAGGTGTAACGAACGACAATGATCGCCATCTCATCAACAGTTGTCAAGTAATAGCTCTCCTTTCTCCCCTTATTCAATTAACATCTTCTAGGAACCCTTTTAATCAAGTTCATTGCTACGAAAAATAGAATGTGTTGCAGGAATATTTGCTAATGATCTTCTGAATATCCTACAAGTCTCCAAGCACCGACTCTCTTACGACATGCTGGATTAAATAAAAAGTGATGACTGGTAAATGCGCTCTAGCTGACCAGTCTATATTAAACAAAAAATGATGACTGGTAAAATCGCTCTAGCCGACCAATCAGGATTAAACAGAAAGTGATGACTGGTACTTGTGCTCTAGTCGACCAGTCGGGATTAAACAAAACATGATGACTAGTAAATACGCTCTAGCTGACTACTCAGGATTAAACAAAATGTGATGATTGGTAGGGCGCTCTAGCCGACTAGTCAGGATTAAAAAGATGGTGACTATTTGTATGGCACTCTAACCCGCTGACTGAGATATCTACAAAAGGGGTCTGCCGAACACGCATGCTGACAAACATGATCAAGTAGGGGTCTAACCTGACCAGACCGTATAGACCAATTCAGACCGAACCAAAGTTGATTAGTTTGGTAGGATTTATAATTAGATATGGTGTTTCTGTCTTAGATTTTGAAAAAACTGAAGATTCGGTTCGATCTAGAATTCTAGGCCCTTTTGGACATAACCGCCCATAAGTATCAATATAAGTGTTTTTTCCAAACCCTAAGCTCACATTCTCCCTCTCCTAACTCATGAGCGCCTCTTTGATCTCGCATTCTCCCTATCCCCGCCTCTCTAAGAATTCTTCCTCTCTTAACTCGATTGAAGAGCGTCTCTGACTCTTATTCTCCCTCTTTTAACTCGATCGAAGAGCGTCTCCGACTCCCCTTCTCCCTCTCCTAACTCAATTGATATGTCTCTCTCCTTCTCCAAGTCCAAGACCCTTTGGCTTCTTCATCTGGCCAGACTGCGAGTAGAGCCATAAGCAACATTGTTGCCTCAAACGTGGGCTTTGGTTACTTCTCTTTTGGTCATGGCTTGTGATTATCGACGTGAAGAGATTTTCCCCTAAGTTTATCTTTATTGCAGATTTAGTTAAGTTATTATCTTTTTTAGTTAAGAGGCTTCTATGTCATAGTATTTTCAGATATTTTTTTTTATCATTTTTTGTTTCTACTTCAATACTATTTTCATTCTTTGGCAATGTTGAATCTTTGTTTGTTAGTGCCTTATATTATGGAGAATACTGGTTTATATTCTTTAGTGAGCTTGATTTTTTCAGTATTGATCACACTCTTTTTGTTAGATGTTGAGGGTAATGGCCTCAAAGTAGGGGTGTAAGTGGTTCCGTTCAGTACAGTTTAGGGTTCTAAACCGAACCGCAAAAATTAGTTTTTTTTCTAACACAAGAACCAATCTGAACTGCTATTTAGAGAAGAACCGAACCAAACCAAACAATACAATAGGTTCAGTTCGGTCGGTTGGGGTTCAGGACAATTATTTGTAACATATGCAAAAAAAACTCCAGAAAATTTGAAGAAACTCTAAAAATTTCAGAATCACACTTTGATCTCAAGCCTAGCAAGATATTCTCAATTTATATTTGAAAATGATTCAACTTACTCTAATGAATGAATATTCTATGAAGAAACAGACTGATTACAAGTGAAACTCCATGAGATTGACTTATAGACTTCTAGTCAAGTCTGTGTGAGACAAAGAATGGAGAGAGATAAGAACTCATTAGTCCAAGTACCGATGGTGGAATTGTGTTTGAAGCTTAGCTTGATAAAACGCATGTTGGCTTCGAGGGGGCTGCTGGGTATGATGAGCAGCAAGGGATTGAGAGACAACGATGGACTGAGAGACATAGACGAAGGTTAGGGACTACGAGACAGAGACGAATACCTAATAGATGGAGAAGGGAAGTGACTAAGAGATAGAGAAGGCACCGAGAGATTAAGATACCTAGAGACGGCAGCCAACAACTGAGAGTGGAGTTGCGAGTTTTAAGACTATGGTTTTTTGGGGAGCTATATTTGAGTGGCGAATTAGAAAATAGAGAAGTCTAGGATTTAGAAAAATTAGGGAAAGTGGTAATGAAGGGTTGAGATGCACATTAAAATATTCGAGAAATATATATATACTCAATTAAGTTTCAGTGTGGTTTCTCTATAAAAACTGTAAACCGAACTGAAACCTCATATGCTTTACTAAGTCACAGTCTAACCGAATCGCACAAACTACTTAAGCTGACCGAACCACTTCGGTTCGGCTCGGTTCGGTCAGTTTGGGCTGTTTTTATAGTTTTCCTTACACTTTTACCTCAAAGTATGTGTATTGATATTTTTATAAATATTTTTTAAAATTATTGTACAATAATTTATATAAATATCTTAAAATTTCATATTTATTAATGAGCATATGATCTTATATTAGTATGAGAGGATTAAGATAATATATAATGAATAAAATTATCAACAACATATTAAAATATGAAACCTTTAATGAATGGTTACTAGTACGGTTCATAAAATATTATGAATGCATGTGATCTAGATCCGAATCATTGATATGGATAGACATCTTAGTGAATGTACTTGTATAAATAAGATTATATATGACATGACCGATGTGAATTAATATCTTTATTAACTTGTTGTTTATCATAAAGATTTAATACATATCAATTTGATGATCATATGTAGATCAGTCTGAATATTGAGTAGTCATGAACCATATACATGTCTATTAGATCTTTTGATTCACTCGCTAACGTTTGTTTGTAAAACAGGCTAATGACTTTTATTTTAGAGATTCAGTGATGTGAATGGATGGGAGCATGATCTTACAAGTTAAAATCCAAGTTTTCCTAACGGATAGTATATTGGTTCTCTTAAGTGATAATTCTAGAACTAAATGGTTATTGAGCTTAAAGTTATAATACGATTATAAATTAGCCATTTACTAGTAAATTAATGGTACCTAAGGATCAAAGGGTAATTAGAGGGGTAAAATGACAACTTTGACAAACTCTAATTTACGAACCAATAATTGGAGGATAGAACTACGTGAAATAATTATATCAATGGACTACACGAGAATACTCTATAAATACATCATATAATCTCTAAGAGTTCAATTTCATTATTTATAGTGGAGTAATAATGAAATTAATAAATAAAATTATTTAATTAAAGAGTTTAATTAATAATCTAGTTTATTGGAGCTTAAGATTATAGGTCTATGATCCTCAAGTCACATATGTACTACAAAGTTTTAAGGTGTGAATATTTTAGGACATGAGAAAATGACTCACGTGCAAAAATATTTTTTATTCTAGGGCAAGTACATAATTATGAGATAATTATATGTGATTGATTAATTTAGAAATTACATATACTTAGAAATAATTATATTGATTAATTTTTTAATTATCAATAAATGAGACAGAATATCTAATTTGTGAAATTAGATAATTATAAATTATTATTAGATAATAATGTGAATCAACTAAATATGTTATTTGTGAACTAACTAATAAGTTAGTTGATAGAGATAATAAAATTTGTTAATTTTGAATTAACTGATATCTAGATATTTATCTGATTAAAAAAATATTTAATTTGCAGCAATTACCATGTGTCAATCACTGATTGAGAATCAGAGATTGACATTAACTATTGTAGTGCCATGTGGCTTAGATTTAATATGTAAATATATAGTGGATCCCGATTGAAAAGTATTTTCAATTAAAATTTTTATTTTGAAAACCGTAGCATAACGCTTGTTTTCATTTTTATTGAAAAACATACGATTCATTTTTTTAATAAATTTTCAAAACCACCACCCTTCCGCCGCACGGGCGCCGCCTTTTCCAACATTAGATTCACTAAAAATGTTACTGATGATTGATTATATTCATGATTCTCATACTTTTTTTGGGGTAGAACATGCATATACTTAGTTGCATTTGCTATCTTGTGTGAATCGATTTCTCTATTAGTAGGCTAAGCAATGATTTTGATCTTTCTCCCTGCTTTTGGACTGAATACCTCGCCCGAACCGGCCAGATGATTTTTGGTCTGTTCGATTTGGTTTTTATAGCTAAGATTGGTCGATCCGGTCCTACAATAGGAGGACCGTAATTTTCGTTTCGGTCTATTTTTTCTGTCAAAAATTGGACTGAACCACCCATGAACACCCCTAGGATCAATGATCTAGCCATAGCAGACATGCCGAGCACTCATGCTCGCAGAGGAGTTTCAAGGATCTAGCTAGAGTAGACACACATGTTTAGATATCCATAAAATGAGTCTACCAAGCACTCATGCGCAAATGATTTTCAAGGATCTAGCCAGAGTAGACATGCTTGGCTAGAGATCTACAAAAGGAGTATATTGAGCATTCATGCTCACAGACATAATCAAGGATCTAGCCAAAGCTGGCCCACCTAGCTAGATATCAACAAAATGAGTCAGCCGAGCACTCATGCTCACAGACAGGTTTCGAGGATCCTAGCCAGAGCATGCATGTCTGGCTAGATATCGATAAAAGGAGTCTGACGAGCATTCATACTCACAGACGAGCTTTAAGGATCTAGCCAGAGTATGCATGTCTGGCTATATATCGACAAAAGGAGTCTGTCAAGCACTCATGCTCGCAGATGGGTTTCAAGGACTTAGCTAGAGCAAGCATGCTTGACTAGATATCAATAAAAGAAGTCTATCGAAAACTCATGCTCACAGAGGGGTTTCAAGGATATACTCAAAGTAGATACACTTGGCTAGATATCGATAAAATGAGTCTACCGAACACTCATGCTCACAGACGAGTTTCAAGGATCTGGCTAGAGCAGGCATGCCTGGCTAGATATTGACAAAAGGAGTTTGTCAGGCACTCATGCTCGTAGACGGGTTTCAAGGATTTAGCCAGAGTAGGCACGCTTGGCTAGATATCGACAAAATGTGTCTCCAAAGCACTCATGCTCGTAAACAGGTTTCAAGGATCTAGCCAGAGCAGACTCGCCTGGCTAGATGTCACGGAAAGATATCCACCAGGCATTATAGCTCACAAGACAAGGATAATTCCCTTTGAAGAGCACGCTTAGATATGTGAAAATAAAAGTCCTCTAGCCAAAACTTGAGGAAATTCAATCTAGTTCACCAGCACCAGAAAAACCTCAGATGAATGCACACTCGACTAAATGACAAAGGGAAAACCCTCCAAAGCGAGTTGAAGGTTCACGCGACCAGACCTCTAGGATAAGAGCACAAAATGATTCTTATAGGTCGTGAGAAGTATTTAAGACCCTTGTCCTACAAAGGGCATAATCCTTTGGACAAGATCAACTCAACCAAAAAGATCAAGGCCCACTCTGACTTAGGATAACAAGCTCGGGTCAATAAAAGTTCATAGGATGCAATGATCGACATAACAGTCATAACAACTGCACAACTCAGGATAAAGGTCTCGACCAGACCAAGTTAAAACTCGACTGAGAAAAATGAAACTCTACCTACTTTAGGTATGATCGTAACAGGAAATAGGTAGAAATAGAGTTAAATAAAAGAGTCAAAGGTAAAGAAAGTTTATTAATAAACACAGGATTACAAGTACGATCAAATGTAAAAAATCTCCTTAGATAAGAGGGTAAGTCGCTCCTAGGCTAACTTAAAAGTAAAAGACCACCCACGTCGGGGCTGGTGTTGCAAGATCTCAAAGGCTTGTGAAATCTTCTAAGGTCTTTAGTCGCTCAACCCTTGAGGACCGTGCCAAGACAAGATGGAAGTAGTTCAAACAAAAGGCAACAATCAATTTCTAAGTTGAGGACGAAAAAACCTCAACTTCACCCACACGACGAACAATGAAGGGGGACACTACCCCATGGTTTGAAACAATCTTGAAGGAAATGATTGTAAGGGCTGCCTTGCCCACTCCTGAAGCATGCTACGGTAAGCGAATTGGAGGTCCGAAAATACAGAGGTGGTAAAAGATACGTGTGGGTCACAGTTAGTAAAGTTACTTCATTACAAATTGGGGATTAAGGCTACTAGCCAGATTATAGGCCACTGTTAAGTGTAAAGGCTTTATCGTGAGGGGCGAGTAGCTAACACAGACAAAAGATTCGCTGAACTGGCTTATCGACAATAAGAAATTTGATGTGAATTGAACATCGATGACTTCGAGGCACGACATTTAAAAGACGACAGAAAGGGAAGCTAAAGTCATAAGAAAGAGGAAAAATCACTGTTTTTCCGAGAAAAAGTGACTGGGGGCAAGATCAATGATTGATGAGAGTTTTGATTCTATGAAGAAAGTAAGGATGAAGGAAATAAGAAGAAAGTTGGGCATTAAATAGGGTTGTGATGGTGACCGTTGATGCTACAATTAATGAGTGGGCGTCAAAAGACCAAACGTCATCCAATCAACTACAAGGATGAAGCAACGTCTTAGGAATGAAGCAACACATCATCAAGTCACGATTCATCGTTAAAGACTTTCACCCTCCTTTATGCTCACCCACGATCCACTAATGCTTCCACTCTCGATGGGGTAATTGCCCTTGAAACATAGTTAGGGTAAAGCGATGCACACGATGAAAATGGCCAAGCAATTAATTCCACTCGGTGTAACGATCTCTAAGGAATAGACTTTGAGCATAATGTAAAGTACTAAGGACAGGCCCTTAGTCTATCATCGTACTGAAGTAGCTCGGCGATGGGATCTTCAGATCCAGATAAATAAAGCCACTCGAGTCCTCAACTGGGGGCAACTGTTATGGATACTTTCCCAACCACCAGTAACACAATGACATATGTCACGATGAATCGGGGAGCTCCAAACCTCAGTGAAGGAATATGACCGACCTCAGTCCATATGGAGCTTGGGACACCCCAACCCAAGCACATGGAAAATAGTTGAGTCCATAAAGTAGAGCACTATTAAACCCGAGCATAAAGTCATCATCAACCGCCAATAGTAATGCCGAACAGGTCCAAACTCCATGGAATAACGTCAATCAGTATTCAAAATATCACCTCAAAAGAATATCAACCATAATTCCCTTGTGCAAACTTATCCCTGCTCCAAGTATTTAGATCTACTTTTATTCCGCAAGGAAAGAATGCCCTGAAAAAATTGGGGCAAAGAGGTAGACCTGTCAGTCTCGCCGGTGGGGAAGGAACCTCCAACCTCTCTCAGGACTATCCAATTAAGGAAGAATGATGTGGTGATTGTAACCTTTGATACAACCTGAAGAAAGAGGTAAGCATTTCAGCCACTGCGCAAGTCATGATGGTCTTTTGTACGAAGGTTGTGGCCCCTCAAGGAAGACGCAGCCACACCGTATCCTTTCTTCGGAAGGCCAAGTCCCTCCTTCGTAAGATTATGATTGGGGTCACACCCAGAAAATGAAGGAGGGGAACAGAAGGAAGAGACCCCCGAAGAGCCTTTGGGGGTAATATACGAGTGGCCACGGAGGCGTCGACAGGTCGTCCCCCGTCGGAACCTTTGGTGTGCCTTTGGCCACCAGGTTGAAGCCGTACCACGTGGTTAAATGGGCTGGAACCATCCCCAGCAAGAAAATGGAGAAGTGTGTCACATCTCTATCACAGTCAGTATGCATGCCTGGGTTTTCCTTTCCTTAGCCTGCATGCCCCATTCCGGGACAAACAGAAGGACAATGACCCCCGCTAAAGGTGGTATGCGCCCCCCCCCCCCCNCCCCCCCCCCCCCCCCCAAAAAAAAAATTCCACTTGGATCCTAATTAAAAAATGAGGATGGTCAAGACCTTTTGCACCGGCCTCCAAGGGAACCAGGCTCTCGATACTAGGGGCATGCCTACGTAGTCCCCTTTTGATGCCTCCAGATGAAGCAAATGAGCTAACAAGGATGGAGGACCCAGTGAATGGTCAACTGCCTAGAAGATGGCTCGAAGAAGTACTTGGAGGAAAAGGGTGGTCAATCTTTCTCCTGCCAGAATAGCTGGAGATAAAGGATCAAGACAAACCCATACTTCTCCACAAGCATAATGTGAAGCTCGGGAGGTCCTGCCATTGATGTGAAGATGCATATCTAAAGGAAGAATGTACCAAGCCCAAATAGAGTCAGAGAAATGGCTCTCCCTTTAATACAGTCAAACGCCGAGGTGTAACGAACAACAATGATCGCGTTCTTATCAACAGTTGTCATATAAGAGCTCTCCTTTCTCTCCGTATTTAGGATTAACATATTCTAGGAACCTTTTTAAGCAAGTTCGTTCGTATGAAAAATGTAATGTGTTGTAGGAACACTTGCTAATAATCCTTTGAATATCTTGCAAGTCTCCAAGCACTAACTCTCCTACGTCATGGCAGAACATCAATTAGTCTTCAAAATGTCACCTCAAAAGTACATCAACCATTAATGCCTCTGTCCAATCAAGGACAGTCTAGGAAGGCTTTGTGTCTCACGAAGCTTCTCCAGCACACCTCTAAGAGGCTTCTTTGACACACTTCCTCCCACCTCTGAGGACTTAGGTATAAATACATCCCCTAGTTGGTAAGCGAGGTAGGCCAACTTTCATTTATAGAAATTACGCCAAAATATCGATCAACTATTGAATTAGGTATCAGAGACCCGGCGTGGCAACAACCTACCGATTCCTCGTCTATAGGGTTCCTAGTCCGTGTTTTACTTTTGCAGACGTTGAGTTGGAGGGAAGCCTTAGCTGAGAAGAAAAGCATGTGTACCACCAAGAGAAGAGAGCGTGCGCAACGTTACAGCCATGGACACCTTCGGTCAGAAGGATCAACAGGTATATTGTTGAAGTTTTTGGTTGAAACACCTATGCTTAGCAGCATAACCAAAAAGGGAAAATAAGAAAAGAAAAAGGATTAATTGTATGATGATATAACTGGCTTTAAATTTGTTCAACATTTTTAATACATGCTAAACTGATAGATAGGAATGACTGAGGTTGTTTTTTATGTTGTTGCTAACAAACTTAAAGACTTGCTCATCCGAGAAGCCAAATTCTTGTATGGAGTAAGTGATTGAGTTCAACAATCATAGACAGAGCTTCACCGAATGCGTTGAACATATTCTCTACAAATTGAAAACTCTAAAGATTAATAGAAAGCTAAACAAATATTTTTGTAATTTTTTTAGTAACAAATATTTTTGTAATTTTTTTAGTAACAAATATTTTTGTAATTTTTTAGTATAGTGCGCGTTTATGTATAATGTTGAAATTGTGATCGATAAATATCTCATTTTCCTCAAATCTCCCAATATCCATTTTTTCGTACTTAAATTTAAAGTTAAGTTTATTAATGTTACTGGATTTGGTTGAAAATATCATCAGTTACTTTTTGGTTCAAGTATTATGTTTTAAGTAATATTATCACATATGACTTGGATTTCGCTATTAAAAAAATGTAAACATTCATTAAAATTAGTTAAAAATTCTACAAATTCTTCAAATAATTGATATGACAACTTGAAGTGCTCAACTATTATATTATAATTAATTTAATCCTTTAAAAATGAGTGAGAAAAGAGATGGAAAATAGAAAAAAACAAATGGAGATAGAAGCGTGAGTTTCATTAGAAATATAAAAAGTTATCAAATTTAAGTTTGATTTGACTAGGGGAACTTAAGTACTGCAAATTGGTAGTTGAGAATCGTACATATATTGTGAGCTGAATAGTTGAGATTTTATAAATTATTTATGACATACTACTTGAACCCTTCAAGTTTTCTCTCAATTTTTTTTGGGTTCTCACCTATTTTTTTGAATGGTTAAATTAATTATAACATCTTATTTGGACCCTTCAAATTAACACATCGATTAATTGGAGGGTGTAAATAATTATAGTACTAATAAAATAAATTTTAAAACAATGAGTAAATGTAAGAAGATGTACGAAAAAGTTAATTGAGACATTGAAAAGAAGGAAAGTAAAAAATTTAGTGGGCCTGGAGTTAGATTTTTGGTTTTTAAAAGAGAAATTGCTTCAAAACTGCCAGAAAAAAAATGAAATAAAGGCACGTTGACTTTAATAAGGAAATTTGATTTATTTTTACAAATAAAAAGACTAAAATATCATTGTATTGTAAAAAATTTACAAACTATAATTTTATCTATTATAATTTGAGGTAGTTTTCATTTTAGATCATCTATTTTAAAAAATAACAGAATAGATTTTATAGTTATATTTTTTAGTTACGTTAATCATTTTGTGGGAATTCTACTTAAAAGTATTAATGAACACGGTTTACTGAGTATTACGTAACAAATAATTTAATGTCACATTAATATTTTAATTATTCAGCAGCTTGATATGATGAATTATCTAAATTACCCCTAATCCCCTTCTTTCTTTTTCCCTGAGTTCCATCTCCCTGTTCGCGCGTACAGACGTCCAACAGACATCCCTCTTCGCGAAAGCCATTTTCACGAAGCTATTGTTGCGTTTTCAAGTTTGGTTGGGTTCTCCTTCGTTTATCATAACCCTATCATTCCCTCTTTGTCTCTCATCTCTCAAACCTGATCGAAGCTCTCATCTCTTTCAACCCTCAGACCCGGAGTCTATCTCTATCTCTCTACGCCTTAGATCACGCCATTAGAGAGGTCTAGCTCGCCACCAGATTCATCAGAGCTCGGTAACAATTAGGGCATGGTACTGAAGCTTTTTCAAGAAAAACCCATTTGAGAATCGAACTATTGAGTTCAAATTTTGAAGAGATATTGAGACCCAGAATCGAAAGATGAAAAGGGATTGCAGTAACCTGAGCCACTGAGAATTGCCAATGGCAGAAAAAGTTGGGCTGCTGATTTTGTAGTTGGGTGGTTTCTCTTTCTTCTTGGTGGGTGAAAGCTCTATCCATAAGGATTCAATTCAACCTTGTCTGATGGTGAAGAGTACAAAGGGGAAAAGAATGAGGAATCGGTGAACATTTTTGTAGTTGGTTGGCTTCTCTTTCTTCTTAGTTTTAGAGGTTGTTGAAGAAGGAAAAGCTGCGGCCTCAGAAAAAATCCTTCATCATAGGTAAAAGAGGGAAGCAGAACATAGACTTTCCCAAACACAGTGGGTGTCTAATCATTTCTGGTAAAAAACGAATTCAGGCTACAAGTAGGCATCCGTTGGAATCATAGGAGATCATAGGCAACCGTTAGAATCATTTGTATATATACATCATCCCTCATTGTAAACAAACATAATTTTTCCTTCAATAATAGATCAGAACCAGAAAGGTTCATCATCTCTGAAGCTCATCACTTTTCCAATATCAGAACCAACAGGTTCATCATTTCTACATGGTATCAAAGCAGTGATTCTGAGAACCAACACAAATGGCAGAACCATCAACCTCCGGCCAGCTTCACCACCATGACACCAACCCCAGACTAACCTCCATCCTGCTCACTGGCCACAACTATATACCGTGGGCCAGGGCGGCTCGGGTGAGCCTGAAAGGAAGAGGCAGACTGGGCTTCGTGGATGGCAGTAAGCCAAGACCGGACCGAAACTCAGAAGAATGGGACATCATGGACAGCCAGGTAATGACCTGGATAACAAATTCAATAGACCCAAAACTCAGTGAAATTTTTTGTTTTTGTGAAACAGGACAGGAACTCTGGGAAGAAATCCGGAGCAACTATTGTGAACAAAACAATTTTGCGCAAGTCTTTGAACTTAAACGAGAGATCTCCCAAGCAAAACAGGGGGACAGATCAGTACCGGAGCTAACCGGGTTTTTAAAATCTAAGTTCAAAGAACTTGAAACCTTGAGACCGATGACCACTGACCTGAAGGAACTCCAAGAACGGGCTGAGCAAGATATGGTTTACCACTTCTTGACGGCTCTCGACTCAAGCTACGAAGCATTCCGAGCTCAGATCTTGATGTCGACAGAAAAGCCAACTTTTGCCACCGTCTCAGCCATAGTTCAAAGAGAAGAAACCAGGCGACGAGTCATGAGTACCAGAGATGAAAAGGGGGAAGCACTAGCCATGGCGACCCGCGGCTTCCTCCGAAACCCTAACCCTAAGGAAGGGGGAAGACACCGCGGACAACCAGGCGAGCAGGTGAGATGCAGCCACTGCCGAAAGGAAGGACACACCCATGATCGGTGCTGGAATCTGCACCCTCACCTCCGACAGAACCAGAGAAAGTTCCAGAACGAGCGAGGGAGCTGCGCGAAGAGTGACGAGCGAGGAGGCTCCGCGAAACGCTCACCCTTTTATACCGAGGGTTTTATTGGCGCGGGTCACGGGTCAGGACCCGACCCAGACCGCAGGGCAAATAATATACATGGACCCGGTTCGGGCAGTGGGTACCGACCCGACCAAATGGAAGAAATAGACCGATCCGGATCCATTAGGGCAGACCTGTCCCCAGACAACAACGCACAGATGGCTGCACTGCTCAAACAATTCGGAGAATTTTTACGCGATACCCCAGGTTCATCTAATTGCAATACTGTCAATTATTTTTCTAAATCTGCAAACTTTTGTCACAACTTAGAACACTGGATAATAGACTCTGGTGCCTCTGACCACATGACTTATAACACAAAAAATCTACACAGTCTCACTAAATTAGAAAAACCACAACACGTGACGGTAGCCAATGGAAATAAAGTTCCAATTTTTGGCACAGGGTCAACCACACTCTTCACAAAAACCATTAACAACGTACTTTGTCTCCCCAATTTTAACTCCAATCTCCTATCCGTCAGTAAAATAACCAAAGACCTGAACTGCAATGTTACATTTTCACCTGACAAAGTAATTTTTCAGGATCGGGTCACCGGGAGGAAGATTGGTGAAGGGAAATTTAGAAACGGTCTGTACTACTTAGAAGATACCGACAAAACATGTCTGGCCACCTCCAGTACAGTACAAAAGGACAAATTACTTCATTGGAGATTCGGTCATCCCTCTGACAAAATCCTAAACAAATTACTTGGTTGTAATTCAGACTCTAGCAGTTGCTCAGTCTGCAAACTCTCAAAACAAACCAGGTTACCTTTTCCACTATCTAGTAGTACGACAAAACGATGTTTTGAATTAATCCATTCTGATGTTTGGGGGCCTGCCCCAGTTGACTCGTATAATAAATTCAAATATTTTGTTACCTTTATTGATGATTTCTCTCGCACCACCTGGTTATATCTTTTAAAATCAAAAAGTGAAGTCTTCAGTCGTTTTCAAGAATTCAATAAGTTAGTCGAAACTCAATTTGAAACAACCATAAAAATCTTTAGGTCTGACAATGGAACCGAATATACTAACAACACCTTTTTTGAGTTCTTTAAACAAAACGGTATACGACATCAAACCACCTGTATCCACACCCCACAACAAAATGGTGTCTCAGAACGCAAAAACCGACACCTTCTTGAAATGACTAGGGCTCTCCTCCTCCAAAATAACGTACCCAAACGGTACTGGTCAGACGCAATACTTACAGCAACATACCTTATCAATCGATTACCCAGTGTAAAATTGCATCTGAAAAGCCCTATAGAAATTCTCAAGGGTAGGAAAATTAATCTTGATCACATACGAGTATTCAGATGTACATGCTACGTACACATTCCAAAAATTGATCAATTGGACAAAACCGCAGTCAAAACCTTATTTTTGGGGTATTCCGCTGAAAAAAAAGGGTATAAATGTTACGACCCAATAAACCATAAACTCTACATCTCACGCGATGTACAATTCTTAGAACTAGAATCTTATTACCCAAAGGACTCCGATAACCATAGCCACCACAAAACACTTCCGCTACCTAACATTATTATTTCCTCCGATATCATAAGACAGGAACAGGATAACACATCAACCACGTCTTAGACAACTACCTCAGGGGGAGCAACTGATGAGGCAGTTGTCACTGATGAAGCACTAATCGTAAGAAGATCAACAAGGCAAACTCATCCCCCAGCAAGATTCAAAGACTACGTGTCCCATCAGGTTCTATACCCTATCCAAAATTTCCTATCTTATGATAAAATCTCTAACATCCACAGGGCATACTTGGGAAAAATTGATGAAACAGATGAGCCAAAGACCTATCAAGAAGCCCAACTCGACCCTAAATGGAGAAAGGCGATGAATGAAGAACTCCTAGCCTTGGAAAAGAATGAGACTTGGGACATAATCCCACTACCCAGCGGGAAGAAACCCGTAGGATGTAAATGGGTCTACAAGACCAAATACAACAGCAACGGCACTATCGAGAGATACAAAGCCCGACTAGTTGCCAAAGGCTTTACTCAAACATATGGAGTGGATTACTAGGAGACGTTCGCTCCAGTAGCAAAAATGAACACAATCAGAGTGCTACTATCCGTTGCCACAAACCTCAACTGGGAACTATATCAAATGGATGTAAAAAACGCATTTTTCCAAGGAAATCTGGAAGAAGAAGTATATATGTCCCTACCTCCAGGACACGAGAAAGCAACACACCCATCTCTGGTATGTAGATTAAAGAAGGCTATCTATGGCCTGAAACAGTCATCAAGGGCATGGTATGGAAAATTAAGCCTGTCTCTTTTAAAGATTAACTTCGTCAAAAGCACGGCTGATTCATCTATGTTTGTCAAACACACGAACAACTCCACCACCATCGTTTTAGTCTACGTAGATGACATTATCTTAGGAAAACTAAAGTACGTAGATGACATTATCTTAGGAACAACTCCACCACCACAATGAAATATGGAGTGTTCAAGAATTTCTAAAGGGAGAGTTCGATATTAAAGATCTAGGAAAACTAAAGTACTTCCTAGGGATAGAAATAGCTCACTCAAAGAAAGGATTGTTTCTATCTCAAAGAAAATATATCTTAGACTTGTTAAAAGAAACAGGCATGATAGGGGCAAAACCTGCTAGCACACCAATGGAAACCAACATGAAAATAGGACTGAATGATAGCAAACCAATAACTGATATAGGCCAATATCAGAGATTAGTAGGAAAACTTATTTATCTAACGGTCACAAGACCAGATATCACTTTTGCAGTTAGCGTTATCAGTCAATTCATGCATGCACCATGCACAAATCATCAGGCAGCCGCAGAAAGGATACTCAGATACCTTAAAGGAACTCCCGGCCAAGGGATATGGATGAAGAAAACCGGGGCAAACTCCGTTGTTGGATACACTGACGCTGACTGGGCAGGTAGTTACGACAGAAAATATACAACTGGTTTTTGTGTCTTTGTAGGTGGGAACCTAGTGACCTGGAAGAGCAAGAAACAAACTGTTGTAGCAAGGTCAAGTGCGGAGGCAGAATACCGAGCCATGGCCTCCACTGCTAGCGAACTCACATGGATTAGACATCTCCTTCAAGACATGAAGGTTGAGATAAGAAAACCGATAGAGATGCACTGTGACAACCAAGCAGCACGTCATATTGCAATGAACCCCATTTTTCATGAGAGAACCAAACATATTGAAGTGGACTGTCATTTTATAAGAGAGAAAGTACAGTCTGGAGAAATCACCATTCCCTTTGTACGTAGTGAAGACCAGCTAGCCGACATCTTCACCAAAGCCCTTGACAAAAATAACCTCCAAAGAATACTTGACAAGTTAGGTTCGATCAACCTATACGAACCCAACTTGAGGGGGAGTGTTGAAGAAGGAAAAGCTGCAGCCTCAGAAGAAAATCTTCATCATAGGCAAAAGAGGGAAGCAGAACAGAGACTTTCCCAAACACAGTGGGTGTCTAACCATTTCTGGTAAAAAATGAATTCAGGCTACAAGTAGGCATCCGTTGGAATCATAGGAGATCATAGGCAACCGTTAGAATCATTTGTATATATACATCATCCCTCATTGTAAACAAACATAATTTTTCCTTCAATAATAGATCAGAACCAGAAACGTTCATCATCTCTGAAACTCATCACTTTTCTAAGATCAGAACAGGTTCATCATTTCTACAGAGGTTAACCCATCTTCGAACTAAAACCACAAATGAACCCTTCGATTTCTCAGCTAAATTGGCTTCCATTAATAGTGACCTTGAGAAAGATTTGAACTAAAACCAGATCTGAAACTTAATTCAGATCAGACTTTTAAAGTAAATACCAAAGATCTGAGCTAAAAGCTCCTTTAAGCTGCTTCAACTTTCTAGAGGGGGAGAGATTGAAAGGTATAAACAACTAAAATAAGAAACCTGAGAAAAACTCCCTTTGCTGTATGTTTGTCTGATTTAGTTAAAGGATTTCCATATCTATTCACGTTTGAAACAGAAACAGTAGCCATGGTTGTGGGTAAAGCCATGCCTTACGCAAAATCACATTAAACATTTCCCTCAAATCTGTTTTCTGTTAAAAAAAAAGAAGATTATCATGTGGATTTCTTTCCTTGGGTATTATTAAATTACATAAATTTCTCGAGTGGGTCTTTATTTTTCATTTGACTTAGAAATATGGGTTCGGGTCGGCTAAACATTACAACCTTTCTAATTCTCTAAGCTGGAAATTGTATTCGGCTATAAATCTTCATGTAGAAAGATGAGAATTATCAAAAGAAGTTCTTCAATGGCGAACCAACAGAGTTGCATAGTGCTTTTCTTAATAACGCCTCTTCTAATTTCATGTAAGTTTCATTAATTTGCTAAAATAGGAGAGAAATAAAAAAGAAAATCTGGGTTTTCCTTATTCCAATCTGATATGGGTTACTAATATTTTCATTATTTTATTCCTTACAATGGCTGGGTAATTCATCCTGCGTTTTCATCATAGAGAGGGAACTCAGGGAAGAATAAAGAAATGGGGGATCAAGAATAATTTAGATAATTCATCCTATCTGGATAATTAAAAAATTGATGTGATTTTAAATTATTTATCACATAGTATCACATTAGTAAACTGTGATACGCCGTTAATATTTTTAAACGAAATTCTTATAGAATGTCTAACATAAATAAAAAATATAACTGTGAGATTTATTCTGTTACTTTTTAAAATAAATGGTGTAAAATAGAAATAACCTAAACCACATAAAACGAAATTGTGGTTTACCCAAAAAATTTTACTAGACTCCATCTAGCAATAACTAATTTTAACTCAAAAGAACTTTAAATCAAATAAACAACTTAATATTTTCTTCTGTAAAAAAAGACAGGAAAATTATAAAGAGTTTCAAAATCATTACTTTCTTTAACAACGAGTTGTTTATGAAAGCTCTTTCTTAAAAAGATACATTTATTCAAAACACTATTTGAAAGACTATATTTTTACAAATTACTGGTATACTTGTTAAACTTATTTCTTCTATAAAACGAGAGAGATGAAATTGTAAGATTGAAGGATGATAAACTTTATCATGTCCAACAACATAGATGTTGATGGTGTTCTTGGCCATGTTTGGAATGTGTGATAAAATGCTTGGAGGCAATGACATGGTTGAAGGTGGATGTGCATGACTTGAATATGATGGAATTGTCTATGGGTTTCTTTGTTAATGAGTGGAATTTGATATCCATTGTCATTGCCTAATGGATCAGCTGTTGGTTTCTTGGGGCTTGATTGGGAGCTTGTTTTTTCCATTGGCTCTATTTAGATTTTATATTCCATAAATCATAAGATCAACATGTTTCTATGAAGTTTCATCAAACTATAATCTCAAATACATATTCTATTTGATAACCTTAATGAGAAGAAAGAAGAGGATAACTTGATTGCAGAAAACTTATCTGGTTTCATGGATAATCGAATGAGAAAGTGATGTCTTAGATCTTATAAATTCACATAAGTTCTTGAATTCTTCTCCATAATTCTCTATTGAAGAATAGAGATAACGGTTCAAAGAAAATAGATTGCTTGTGTAATTTGGGGATCATGACATTTTTAATTGACTGTGTAGTTAATAACTTTTGATATTTTTAATTTGACCCTTCAATAAATTAAAAATCATTTTGATATCTATACATTAATTTCATGATAATTATACCCATTAGTCTTAAAATTTTAATTTCTTAATTAGCTCACTTTAATAAGGTTTATTCAAAGATAGCACAACATATTTAATTTTACATGTGTAGCCATAAATGTTGAATTTTTTCAATAATCTCTCACTCGATCACATATGTGACCTTATAAATGTGTTTTAACTTTATGAGTTCTAAAAATTTGTTATCTCAAACACGATGCATAACAATCTCGTCTATTGACTACATTGACATAGGATCAAGACGATATTCATTACTTTTATTGTAACTAAGCTCATCAATGGTCACATATACCAATACAAGTAAATAGCATAAATCATCGTGGATGCGTAACATGGAAAATTACATGCAATGTGATCTATACATGTCTATTTTCAATTTGTCCTACTTTACTTTAATGAGGCTAACAATAATATAATGTCAGAGAGTGGAATGAAACCACTAAAATTGTATTGTAACAATAAATCAACAGTTTTATATTCCAACAACAACGAGAGCTCATCTAAGTCAAAGCATATTGAGATTAAGTTCCTAGTTGTAAAATAAAGAGTAAAAAGTGGTCAGATGTCCATAGAGTATATTGAGACAAACTGTATCATAACGGATCCGCTCATTAAGGCATAAGTACCCAAGATCTTTCACGAGCACACTACTCATATAGGTGTTATGTTGTTTGAGGATATCATGATTTGGTGAGAGTTTGTTTATTTCTATATGTTGTATTTTGCGAACATTTGCGTATTTGATATTTTCTAATCAAAAATAAAATTCAACGCCTCCATAATAGACTGAGGCGAATGAATTGATCATTTCGTTGATTGACTAATCAATCCATTTATCTCAATCCATTATAGGGTCAATGGATCGATCATCCCATTGATTGACTTGAAATTTTTGGATCAATCAGTGATAAATCATTGATTAACTTATGAATCCATTCATTTTAATCTATTATAGAGGTGTTCGAAACATTTTTCGATCAATCAATAAGATGAGTCAAAGATGTTTCAAACGCCTCTATAATAGACTGGGGCGAATGGACCAATTATCTCATTGATTGACTCAAAATTTTCAAGTGAATCAATGATATATCATTGGTTAAATGATAAATCAATTCGTTCCAATCTACTATAAGGGTGTTTGAAACATTTTTGAGTCAATCAGTGAGTCGAAGATGTTTCAAATGCTTCTATAATAGGACTAGATCAATAGATTGATCATCTAATTGAGTAACCCGAAATTTTTAGTCAATCAATGATATAACATGATTGACTGATCAATATATTCATCTCAATTTATTATAGGGTCAATGGATCGATCACAACATTAATTGACCTGAAATTTTTGGGTCAATCAGTGATATATTATTGGTTGACTGATCAATCCATTCGTTCCAACATATTATTGAGGCAAATAGATCGATCATCTCATTGATTAACCTAAAATTTTCAGATCAATCAATGATATATAATTAATTAACTAAAAAATGTTTGATTTTGATATAATCAATAACAAATTAATTGAATTATTCAATTACTTTAATATATTCTATAATCAAGATTAGTTGAACAAGGAAGGAATTAACATCCTTAGTTAAATGCGGATATAATTAATAAAAAATAATTAATTAAATATTAATAAAATTAATAAAAATATGAAATAAAATCAAATTAAAAATCTATAAAATCAAGGATAATATCATCTCTTCAAATCTCAATTACTCAAAGATTGATGTCGTGATAAAAAAACTTGTCTATTTTTTTAAAGTTGAAAAAAATTACTATTTTTTAAAATGAATTTCAAAACTTATTTATTTGGTACAATTACTTAAAATTAACAGGGTAATCGCAAATGGGTGTGTTAATAAGTATCTTGAACCTTATGAAATGGTTTTCTTAACCGATTATCTGACTCAACTAGATGGATTTGCTGGATTTATCATCTGATCTATCATGAGTTTTCATGGATTTATCAATCCAATTATTGTAAGTATTTATTATTTATACTGTCCCGTGATCTCTGCCACATGAATCTAAATCACGCCTAATATGCATATGAGGAATTCCTCAAATATATATATGGAATTCCTCATATGCATATTAGGGGGCTCTAGTATGCATATGAGGAATTCTAGATATATATTTGCTATTCTATATTGGCCCATAGTCTGACGTCACTATTGAATTTAGTCATGACAGAAAAAAAATGACTTATATTTCTTTAAGCTTCGAAAAGAGGGGAACATATCAATATATACATATTCTCTGTGACGTATTCTACACTATCATTTTCATTTAGAATATCTGCTCTCATAACCAATTTTCTATTTTACTGGGAGATTCTCATTTTGACCAACAATCGAGACAACAAGAATAAGAACTTGTTTTCTATGAGAGTTTTATCGTCCATTGCTACATTATCATTGTGAAAAGGGTTTTCGACCTCTTCTAAGTGTGTCAGTAATAACACATAGTGAAAATATTTTTTATGTTGGTTCTGCACGCCCATGACAATAAAATCACCTAATAGGCGGGTTGATGATTCACCATTAAGTGTACCCGAGGTAACGACAAAATTACCACGAGGAGTGGCATAGGGACTGTTGAGCAAAACGATCATAACTTAAATCTATGGATTGAAGCGCCACAAATGAGTAAACTAAAAAGTGGCCAAGTTGTTTATTTTTCTACCTTGATAATGTTCCAATCATGCACGCCTTGCAAGTCCCTACGATCGTTGGATGGATATTCCTAAATAGAGGGTGCACTCTTGTTACTATGTGATATCTACTATGTCAACTTTACTATGAGCTAATGCATCACATTGCCAAAAGTAGATGAATAGATGATAATCTATCTTTGGGAATATGATACCAATGGCAGAAATACTAAGAAACTAAGTACGAAGGTGTGCATACTACGACGTCTGAGGGCGGGTACACAACAAAGTCTAAGGGCGGGTATACTACAAACATATAAAGGTGGATTTGCCTACATCGGATGCCTGCATGTGACGTTTATCTCTGATGCCTACAATCTGATGCCTACATATGATACAAAGGAAAATTTATGTTAATATGATACTGAGGTAGATTTTCCCAGATGTCATGCTAAGGCGGGTTTGTGTAGATATGATACTGAGGCTGATTTCCCCGGATGTGATGCTAAGGTGGATTTGCGTAGATATGATACCAGGTTGGGCTTGCTTGAGTACAAGGGGATTATAATGTAATGAGAATGCATCGAATAGTCAGAAAGTCGACTACTTCAAAGCCATTCTGACCTGATTGAGTAATGTGAAAAAAATGCAGTGGAAGGCTAGGACGTGACTAGCTCCAAAATCATGATAGTGCTTGAGGAGATTCATCACGATGAAGCACTTAATATACTTGAAACATATATGAGAGCGTGAAAACCTTGTCCCATTTTCTTATGACTAACTATTATAGCACTCATCTCAGAGCCTCATAACATGCTTAGGACGCCCATATGCATAATCAATTTCATACTTTAGAATACAGATAACATGGTGACACTTTCATGATACTAAACATTGATAATTTCATAGCGGAAAGTACATGTAGCATATTAAACAGTCAGGCTTTCATCACCCAAGGCGTCGCCTTACTTTTATGTCCTAGTATTGTCCTTGAAAACTTATTGGATTCCTAAAAAGAATTTATTGTTATATAGGCTTCAAAGCCATCTGGCTCAGAGATCATTATGAAAAGGGCTTTCGACCTCCTCTAAGTGCGTCTGCATTACAACTTAGAGGAAATATTTTTATGTTGGTTCTGCACAACCATAGTAACAGGAAATAACTATGTTTGGTGCCTCAAGTAGAGTATTTAAGGTCAATTTCTATCTCAATGACGAAAAAATCACCTTAACAGGCGAGTTGACGACTCACCGTTAAGTGCACTTATGATAACGACAAAATTACCAAGTGGGGTGACTTAGGACTGAGCATGTAAAGACAGAATTTAGCCGTCGTCACAATTCCCCTCCAAAGTGGAACTTGGCTGTTGAAACATGATTTATTAAAAGGAGAGAATTAGCTTAAACTCTTAAACAAGTTGGTAGGCATTTCACCATCAGGCTAACACATGAAAATGAATCTATGATCCTTTAAGTGTGCCCATGACGGGTGTTTTAGATGTTTACACATGCATGTGCCTTCTTAGGAAAATTCATTATATTTTCATGTATATATGCGCATTCTTAGACAGTATCATGCAGGCTTTTACATATATGCACCTTCAAAGGCTGGATCGTGTGAGGATGACACTTTAGGTAATAATATTTTATTGTTTGGGAAGTCTTGCCCATACTATTATGTTTATCATTGAATGTGCTTCTATGCTTACTTATTTGGAAACTTTCCAAGTAGCTTCACTGAATGAGGTTATAAACGCATTGTCAAACATTATCATTCACATGCAAGTAAATTGGCTATGACATATACCTACTTGATTCTATCAATCATCATACTACATGAAAATGCAAAAATGTTGCAAACATGCACTTGTTACATCTACTGTCATACATATCTACTTGCACTAACGTCATATTTAGAAGTTCATGTTTCCCATTAAGCATTATGGAATATGCTCCTGATATGCATATTCTCCACTGAGCCATTTCTTGATGAGTTTCACCTTGTGTAGGTTTCTCGAGTAATATGTTACCTTGATGTTATACTGTATTAGCCATGCCCTTAATTGGTGAAACTTCTTTTTGGTGAGTTATTCTTGATCATTTCTCCTGAATCATTAATATCAAATGGTGATGATATGTTTATTCGTGACTCTAATGAACTTTCTCTAGTAATTTAAATATGAACACATCATTGAGCTGTGTCTGTCATATATGAGCATGGTATAGTTAGAAAATGTTACTTGGCTCTATTCACTTCTCGTGATACACTGGTATTTGAACACACCATATGAACATTCATATGGTACATATATTATCATGTATACTCTCTTGTGCTAACATTGAACATAAGGTTGTACATTGCTAGTTTATATATACATTTTTTCAGCTAGTCATTCTTCAGTGAATGCCAACATGATTAGACTATTTATTAAGAGAGGTCAGCCGTAGCCAACTACTTCTTGCATCTCTTAGTTGAGGCTAAATAAAGAAATTGATACATCATCACATCCAATTGGGGGCTATAGTAATTAAGATGACCCTAAATGACTAGTTTAGTGAAGAAACATTCAGCAACACAATTGAACATCTCACAATTTGGTGGCTCATCAAGTAAGATCATAACACACACTGAGACTATGTACAAGTTCAAGTGCTACGCATTTGAACTTGCACAAAGGGCTAATGTTTATACATGAATTTTTTTATCTTGGACATACCCAATGGGTCCACCCACCGTGATCAGAATCCTATAATTATTTACCTACAATCATCAAGTCAAGTGACAAGACTTGGACGAACCCTTACCGTGTTGGGAATGAATTGGAGGCATACGACTTTGTAGGATTAGGATGAGGTTTGTTGTGTCGATCCGCCACCACGACCTTCTCAGTAGGTTTTAGATGCGGCGTCCTCTCGTTGATGATGAACCTAGAGACACGTGGCAAAGTCCTATACGTTGGCCTTTACATACACTTGGCAATTATTAATTGGCCATCATAAAATTAGGGTTTACCCCACACTTTCTATATAAAGAGGCTTAACACTCCTATTGAAGGAGTTGTTATATTTTGAAATTTCACACACACATTTGGGGGCTTTCTCTCCCTCTCCCTTTTCTTGGCAACCCCAAGGTGGTGTGTTTGCCGGCAGTTGTCACCGTCAAGGCCGCTAAGGATGCTCATCATTTCCTCCACGCTAGACCCCCATGTTCCCAAGACTTTTCTGATGACTAGACGACTCTCCGTTCATGACCGATCTGGTTCAAAATCCATCCCCAAAACAAAGAGAAAAATATTATTAACCACCCGCATCAAAGAAGTAGTTGTCCATGCCAATAGAAAAGTTTATCTCCATGAACCTCGTTGTCTAAATGAAGGGGAAAGTTGGGTACTATTTGAGAAGATTGCAATGTCTTCAATTGAAGGGACATGTAAATTATCTGCTCAATTTAAACCCTCACCCGAAGATGGTTTAATTATTGTATTTGGGTTCTTGAATTAACACAAACACAAGTAACATACATATATACATTTTCACTTTCTAGAGTTTAAGATAATCAAAATACAACAACTCTAAGAGTTCATTTGGTATAAGATTGCAAATAAATTATTTTCAGAATAAGGTTGTTGAAATATAATTGTGGGAAAGTATATGTCAAGAAAGTTAAGATTACTTTATCTGATAACACTTGAGAATGTTCTGATATAATGGTAGGGATGTTACATTACTTTATTTGTTTTGATGGAATAAGTAAGGGGATAATATAAACATTATTGCTAAATTTCAATATTACCCTTAGACAAAAAATATTTATGAATAGTTAATACTTCATTTATAATAGGATGACTAACATAAGTAATAACAAAAACATAGTTTTTTTATTCAAATAAAACCATGGATTTCTTTCATATATACTTATTGATTTCTCGACCAAATAGTTATTGATTTCTCGACCCTCTATACAAGCCGTATAGATTTTCATCAAATATAGTCCATACACTTGAACGGTGACTGCTCATTCCAAACCAGAAACATATGCCTATATATATATATATATGTTTCAGAAGCAAATCATCAAACTTGTGGTGTATGACCTTTTCAAACATGACATTTCAACATATTTCTTCCTAATTTTCCTTCTTTTTTCTCTTCAAGTAATTAAGCATCAAATCTACATTTGAACTTGTACATGCTGGAAAAAAAAATTTACTCTCGTATAGTCATTGAGGAACAACAGACAGTCTAAAGTAACGGTAAAAATTGATGGGTTTTCGACAGTGGCAAGGGAGGGATATGAATTAAGAGGTGAAGTAATATTTTCATCATATAAAACTGATATATTTAAGTAGACGAATCGATGGGAATTCGAGTTACAACCATGCTACCTATGAAGCTTGAGGAAAGAGAAGAAACCAAAGGAAAATAAGAACATCCCAGATTATTCAAAAACTAAATAATGTTTTAGAACAGAACCAAAACCAAAATAATTTTATAGAACCAAATCTACTCTCAAACCCTTCATTCCTATATACTCCTCGACTCGATGTAGAACCAAATCTACTCTTGAACCTTTTATTCCCGCATAAATCCACCCAAATCTCAGCTTCAAAAAGTACGAACAAGGAGAAACAGGAAGAATCCTTCATTCCCTATAAATTAAGGGGTATCCTTATTCCAGAATCATTAATATTTGTTGTTTTTCATATTTCCTAAAATATTCTCCTCGTCACTTCAGTCACTTCATCTTCTTCCCTCCACCATCAATGAATGGTAAGCTCTATCTCTCTCTATCTCTCTCTCTAATGTAGACTGGAAAATGTTCTAGCTCTCCATATTTTAGATCTCATTTCTCCCCCAACCAAAATTCGACCCCACCCAAGAACAATGGGCAAGTTCATATCGAAGAGGTGGTAGAGGATGATACATATCCACGATGCCCAATAAGGGTGCAATCGGTTCAGTTTGGTCGATTATTTGAGCAAAAATTGAACCGAATTAAAACCCACAGTTTGGCTCTATGTCGAATCGAATCAAACCGTAAGTCTCGTATGAACCAAACTGAACTTAACCTACTTACGGTTTGGTTTTGTTATTTGGCAGAAACATTCTCATTTCTTAGTGAGGGAAATCTCGGTAAGGGATATTCAGGCAACATTCAAGAATTATGTTCAACAACTAAGACATAAATACAGAAAATAGATTTAAGCAAATGTTGTAGAACCAAAATCAGCTAAAGCAAAAACCAAATATGTAGAAGAAGAAAAGACAACATACGAAAGAAGAGAGATCCCTGAAGAAGAAGAGTGAGATCTAAACTAAAGATGAAAGAAGAAAAATGAGAAAACGTACTTCTAAACCAGATTTAAACGTAGATCTAAGCAGACCGTCGACCAAGAAAATAACTAGATCAAAGTAATTTATCACCGACTCAAAAATCAAACCTCTAAACCAGATTTAAACCAAGAAATAACAAGATCTAAAATATAAGCAAAGCATATCTGAAAAATAAGGAAACCAGATCTAAAAAATAAGGAAACCCACGCGGATACAAGGATTTCACGAAGAGGTCACGAAGAAGAAGAGCTCGCTAAGAAGATGAAGAGATTTATATAGGGCAGCCGTAGGTTTTTCTGAGAGAACCTAGAGTGGAGAAGAATGGAAGCTTAGATAGTGTGATGGATAGAGAGAGACTGAGTACGAGAGAGCTGGGAGAGGGAGAGATACTGTAGGGAATGGAAGCTTTGGTTTTCAGGGAATAGAAGGGAGATGGACATAGAGTGGGCAGAGAAGGGAGAGATACGAAGAGAATGTTTTACGTTTTGGGGTAACAAATAGTTTAATATATATATATATATATATATATGATTTTTTTAAAGTTTATTTATACTTCGGTTCGGTTCAAAATCACATGATTTTTAGAACCAAACCAAACTTATGGTTCGATAGAAATATTGAACCAAACCGAACTGAGATATCTTATATAACCGATCGAACCAACCATTTTTAGTTCGGTGACAATTTGTTCACCCCTAATGTCCAATCTCAGACACCCAAATCCGACGAGGAATTCAAAGACTCATGAACAGATCTACCCACTTCTTCTTTTTCTTCCCTCTATCATCAATAGATGGTAAGCAATGAAAAAATCCAACCCCAAGCTGCATTGTAGGAACGAGGGCTCTCTGGTTCAGAATTGAAATTTTTTGAGTCTCTAATTCAGATCTGACAAACTCACAAGCTCTCCATGGTTTAGACCTAGAAAATTTTAACGGGATTTTTATGCCTGAGTGATAATGCCCTTATCTCCCATTCTTTTAACGAATTTCTACGTTAATTCTTTTTAATATGTGTTTTCTTTTTTAGTTGGGTTTTACACTATTAATTTAATCTAGGGTTCTTTTATTCTTGTGTTTATGGATTTCTTTCATTATTGTATATGCTCTGCATTTTGGTATATGCCAATGGCAAAATGATGTTGAGATTGTATTTGAAGCTTCATTTCTAGTTTGGTACATAGTGACCCATTCAAAAGTGTGAGTACAATATAAAGGAGAGGCAGAGGTCAATAGCTAGACAGTTTAGCAACGTCAAAGGTACTTGCTTAAAGTTATGATTACTTGCATCATTTAGGGTTCGTTTGGTTCGCATAATCTAGAATGACTATTACAATTCGATTGCTGATAATTTAATTATTTATAAATTAGGATTGTCATGTTTGATAATACATGATAATCTATAATGTGATGAGAATAATTAATGATTGATATGTTTGGTATAAGTTAACTTTTGTTGTAAATTTATGCAAATAACATGAAATTACTTAAATGCCATTTTAGTTATATATTATTTCAAAAATATTTTGACGTTCAACTTTAAAATTAATTTTTAATCAATGTTAAATAATATTTAAATATATTAATAATGCTAAACTAAATTTACAAAATATTTTTAATCAAATTAATAAAATAAGAGATAAAATAAAATTTTAATATTAATTTTACTTATTTTTATTAATATGTATATAAATTAATATTGCTAGACTAAACTTTAATAATTTTAATTTTAATTAAATTAATAAAATGAATTTTTATTAATATTTTAATGAAAAATAAAAAAAATTAATAAAATAGATTTTAATTAATATTTAAATAAGTTAATATTGCTGGATGAATTTTAAAAAAAGTGATAATTAAATTAATAAAACAAGAGATAAAATAAAAAAATATTTTCAAATGAAATTTTAACATTAATTTTAATTAATTTTATTGATATTTAAATAATCAATAATGCTAAACTAAACATTAATAAAGTTGATTTTAATTTAATTAATAAGATGAGAGCGAAAGTGTGAGAAAAAACATTTCAATAAGGGTAGGAAAGTAGTTTTGTTTGATATTAGATTTACAATGAATTTGTAAATTAGGGTTGCTTCCATTTATTCTGCAATTCAATTGGTTCAAATTATTACAAATTAAGAACAAATTAGGATTGTAACTTTATTTAAGAATTACTCCAAACAAATATCGTAATTCAATTATAAAAAGATTACAATAAAATTACAAATGAGGATAGCGTGAAATAAACAGCCTTAAATCATGTGTTTTGCATTTAGCCCATTTCCCGGAGGACTTTAAGATATCCGTTAAGTCTTTGACTAAGTTATGGATTGCTGAAAACATTGTATCATCCATAAGGCAAGAAGAAGTAAGCATGGTAGAAACATTGGAAGATGCGACATACCGCTATTTATGTGCATTAGTCGAGAGGTGCATGGTTCAAGGTGCATGGTTCAAGTAGAAAAAAATTGGTTCAGTTGGAAGAATTAAGACATGTCGTCTCCATGATATTATGTGAAATTTATGCTTGGAAAAGGCAAAAGAAGAATATTTTCTCCAATTTGTCGACGACATTGAACTGATGATGTGATAAGTCTTTCGCTGGCGCCGGCGACTTTCGACCTTTTTGAGACAAGACGTTGATAAGTGCACACCTTTCATTTAAGAAAGAAGCTCTCACCTACAACCCCTTATGTTTTTCTCATTAAATGAGAATGCCAAAGTTAGAAACCACAAATTGTTAAAATCGTTGTTCAATAATCTCAACATGCATAGAGTGTTGAAGCTTGAATATTGTGTTGATTTTGATAGAGTTTTTCCAGAATAAATCGGAAACTTAATCCATTTGAGGTTTTTAAGTCTCAAGAGAAGTTCGATAAAGGAGTTGCCATCATCCATAGGAAATTTGAGTTTATTGCAGAAATTTGGTTTACGAACTTCAAATCAGAATTGAAGTTCAAGCATACAGCTCAAGGCTCAAGCACACAATTGAAAAACAGAGAAAGTAGAACTTCTGTATTATTGATCTAATTCTTTAGTGTGTACATTATGAACTATGAAAGATGCATATCCTTTTATAGACAAACTAAGCTAAGCTTCACTAGTTAACTAACATGACTGATTAAGGTAAAAAGTTATAGTAGCCAACTGGCAACCAGAATTAACTTAAAGTTACAATCATATAAGCTTAAGAAAGCCAGAGCTTAAGTATCGTACTTTTAACATCCCCCTTCAAATGATATTGGGAGGGATTCCACATGACCTGAAGCCAGTCTCAAAGAATAACTAACTGAGATGGAGCAAGTAAGATTTTTATTAATATATCGATCACTTAGTCATTGTTAGAGGAACATAACAAATTTCAAGTTGTCGCTTATTTAGGACTTTTTCAGATTGAATGTAATTGGACAGTCTCACACAATACTTGAAATGGATCGTCAACTAGCTCTGTTCACATCTGCATAACCTCATAAAACCATTCAGTTAGCAGGTTTAAAAGAAAAACCATATATAACTGATCCCTTAAGATATCTTAAGAGCCTTTTTACATAGTTTCCAGTGTTTTGTTTTTGGCTGTTGAAGATACTTTTTACTTTGTTTTCTCGCTGCAAATGATATGTACTGAAGAGAACCAATATCATGCTTCTATACAGTGAAGGATTTTTTAAAGGAGAACTTGTTGTAGCAGATCTTCTAGCTGCATGGACATATTTGATTTGGATTGTACAAAAAATATTCATGATTTGTCTCTACCAACTAGGGATAAAGCATTAGTTGATCTAATTCATTGCTGAATGGATATCTAATGAATTGAAGGAAAATTTCTTCTCTTGCCTTCAACAAACATACGTGTCGCATCAAATCATGGACTCGACAAGTTTTGATTTTCCTCACTGACTCTCATTTTTCAATCTATACCATACATCTTTCCACCAATGCATCTAAGTAACTATGTAAATAGTGGGTAACATTATTATAAATTACGTGTCGAGATATACACGTGTTGAATGACCGTCATCTAAGTATAAAGGCGGCATATCCAATGATCACACATGTAAGGGTAGTCCCCAGACTTATAAAGGTGGCGAGCCCATTGTTGAGATTATACGTTAAGTGTTGTGTTCCGTCTTTGAGTTTAGATACAAAGGCTCGAAAGCTTTTCTTTGCCTAGGAACAATCTGGGGGATGTGGTCTGGTAGGATTAGGACAAGGTTACGCTGTACCAAGAGAGGAAAACGTCCTTGAAGGGTATGAACTCCTTAGGCACCTTGTCAGGAAAACTCCCATTGTGTCACCTTTAGGGAACCCGAGGACGGGCACACTAGTGCACCCGCCACCGGAGAAGTCCGATGGTGGGTGGGGGTCCTATGCACCGTCTCCGGGATGCCCGACGGCAGGTGGTGTTCCACCGTCGGGGTGGTCACCGGCAACGGGTGGTGTTCCACCACCGGGGGGTCATTGGCGGCAGTTGTCCTATATGGACGCTGCTGGGGAGGCACGACGGCGGGCTGAGTGCCATGGACGTGCCGCTGGGGAGGCCCGACGGTGGTGGCCTACATGGCCCACCGTCGGGGGCAGGTTGAGAACCATGCACCTACGGCCAGGGAGGCCCGACGACTAGTTGTGTCCTTCAAGGTCCTTTGTGCAGTGTAAATCTAAAGTCTATCAGGTTATTATCCGGCTACTCGATGTTGCAAAGGCACGACTAGTTGTGAGCATGAAAGGTGATCACGTGTTATGAATATTATGTCATTTTAAGTGTATGGCAACATTTTAGGCGTGGTCACGTTTTACGCATGATCACATTTAATGTGTGGTCACGTGATTTCTATGCCATTGCAAAGGACGGATCTGTGGTCCCCACTTTACTCCATCTATATAAAAGAGTCATTGGCGTCATTATGGGGACCATCAATTTCACACTTCTCGAGGCCAAACATTAGAGAATATCTCTCCCTTGTAGTTCTCACCAACCTTAGTAGTAAAGGTACTTTGTCACCATCCATCGGTCACCTAAGGTTGCTTGTCTTTCACTCTTCCGGTCACACATCTCCCACATTTTCAGACTTGCTTGTCATAGACTAAATCACTCAAGTCACACATCACCTAAAAACTCCTAAACAAACTATAAGCCACTTCCTCCAAATTTAGACCCTGTTTCATTCTATTAAAACCTTCTGCAACCCACAACTGAGTTAAGGATTTTACTGGTACTTTCAAATCATCAGGGAAGTGGCCTAAATGTAGAAAACATGGTTTCAAATGATAAGGCAATTCGTCATAACTCAATATTTTTATACAGCAAATAATCATCATCTGCTTGGCCTTTCCTCTCATCAATAATGTACCAATTCCCACTCTTATTTTGTGTCTTTTGAACCCAAAACTTCTCCAAGTACTTTGATTGCCAATGGCAAACCACCGCATTCTTTAATCTTGTCTCGTCCTAACTCTTCTATCCATTTAGTATCTCTTAGGTCTACAAAGTTGTACAATGAATCATTATAAGTTCAATTCTAAGACATATAGACGGGTTTCTTCATATAAACAACCACCATATTTTTATAAAAAATGCTAAAGAGTTTTAGTCAACTTATATAAACAAACACCAATTAATCGATGATTTACTGTCAAGCCTTTAGGTTGCATTGCTGGTTGATTGTGAATACAACCAAGATGAGACACTACACATATGGAAACATTTTAGTTATTAAACAGTCAAAATCGCATGACACATGTCAAGATCTAGAAGGATCGATTATGCGGTTATGAAGAGGAGACCAATAAGATAAATGTACTTGGTTTACTAACGTGACAATTCAAGGAGAAAGTAATCAAGACCGTAGACACGATCCAACAAACAGATTTAATCTGATAATTAAGGCTAATATACATGATTTTAGGGGGTATTCGTCTATCCCATGAATGAAGCTGTATCTCCCCAAATACGGGAATATCCCCCCAATATTT
Organism: Datisca glomerata; assembly: GCA_003255025.1. NCBI lineage: Eukaryota > Viridiplantae > Streptophyta > Magnoliopsida > Cucurbitales > Datiscaceae > Datisca > Datisca glomerata. Next base: position 42,925 of record QANY01008960.1, on the reverse strand, counting down.
AGCGATAATTCCATGGATACAATGATATTCTCAACATATTTAGTGATAATTCCGTTATTAAAAAATATATTATCAGATTCTGTAAAAGTCTATAAATGGAGGCATATATAACAACATTGGGAGGACGGAGACACATACCTACACGAAATACAAGAGAATATCAAAAGTTTTCTCATGATTTTTCTTCCCTTTAAAGATTTTTCAGGTAAATTATGGTGTCTTTATTCTCATTCTCTCTCTAAATTATTATCTTTATTACTGGTTCGTAGAGGATTTTTCCATACCAAAAAAATCTTTTACATTTTGGTGCTTTCATTGAGAGTGAGAGAAAAACTCGATAAATCCTTTCCAAAATTCTCAAAACCAAATCAAACGCCCCCCCCCCCCTCAGCAACGAAAGCAAAAATGGAAATGACAACGGGTTGGAAGCAGACATGGAAACGACAAGTACATAACTGGTTCCTTAACAAAAAATGGTAAACTCATTCCTTGCATACTCAATTAGCTTATTTCTTTTACATCATTATCAATTTTTAAAAAAAGAAAAATAGATCCAACAAAGTCATACAAAGAATTTATTTGATTTGTGATAAATACAGTTTTGAATTTTAAATTCTCATTTGATTTAAATACTTACTCATATTTTGAATTTTGAAATACTTCATCCGAAACTTGTTATGATGACAATATTTTAAATTTTAAATTAAATCAAATTTTAGAACCTGATTCAAATTTTGAATTCAAGCTTATCTCAAGTAAAAACAAATTTTGATTTGTATATTTTCGAGGATTTTTCTCTTTCTTTTTTCCATGTGCAGAAGTGCAGAAAAATAAGGGATGAACAAACAATGAGAACGGAGACGTCGGGATAACGGAAACGAAATTGTCTTAGCGACGCGAACAAAATTATCTTGATGACGGAAATGGAATTGTCTTGATGACGAGAATAGAATTATCTTGATGATGGGAACGGATTTTTCTTGACAACAGAAATGGAATTATCTTGACGACGGAAATGAAATTGTCTTGACGACGGAACAAAATTGTCTTGATGATGGGAACAGAATGGAAACTGAAATGAAAAAATTTGGAAGAAAAATTAATGGAGAATCAAATAATTACAAAGATATGAAAATATGCTTTATATAAAATTTTACGGAATTCAATTTGGAGCTCTCGATCAAAAGTTACGGTAATTTTCATACATATTGTTCAGAAAAGTAAGGCTATTCACGTCTTTCAAATTGAATCTTTAAATTGTATCAATTTAGATAGTATTACATGACAATTAATATATTATTAGAAATATATGGATGTCTACTTCTTGTACAATTTTTCAGAATTTAATTTGGAGTTTCCGATCAAAAGTTATGATAATTTTGATGAAAGTTGTTTGGGAATGGAGATTGTGTAGAATGGTAAATTTCAGAAATTACATTGCGCCAATTGAAAGCCAATTACATGGTGATTCATATATTTTAACCAAGATACAAAAGTTAGTCTCCTAAAGAATTTTACGGAGTGAAATTATGAGCTTCCAACAGAAAGTCATGGCATGATGCGTGAAGACTGCTTAAAAATAAAGTTGATCCGAACTTACAAGACAAATTTCTGGTGTCAAATATTTATCTTCTACAATAAAGCAAACAAAATAAGGTCGGCGGTCTCGTGGCCTAAGCACTTAGGAGAGGGGAAACATTCTTCCTAAAATATGGAAACTAAAGGTCGTTGCTATCGTGGCCTAACCCATTGGGAGCGGGGAAACATTCTCCTTAAAATGTGAAAAATAAAGTTGATTGTCTTGTGGCTGATGAATGCATTTCACACTTATATTTTAGATAATCTTAACATTATTTTTATTGGTTCTTTGAGTTTTATTATTTGATTTATGTTTGTTTTACTTTTATTCTGTAGGTAAGACATTTTAGTGCATTTAGATTGATTTGGAAGGGAAAATGTGGATAAATAAAAAAAGAGCGGACCTGGATAAAAGGGCCAGCGTCACGACGCTGGCAAGCAGTAGGCCAGCGCCGCTGCACTGGCTTCCCAGCACCACAACGCTGGATGCTAAAAAATTTGTACTATAAGCCAGCATCATGGCGCTGGCTTCCAGCGCCGCAACACTGCCGTGACATCAAGAGATCCAGAATTCCAACACCGCCACGCTGACTTTCAACGCCGCGACGCTGGCGCGATAATGATTTTGTTATTTCCAATTTTTACTCCAATTTCATCCTTATCAAACCCTAGTGTATAAATAGAATATTTGAGAGTTTTAGAGGACTTTTTGGACGTGGGAGGTAGAGGAGAAAGAATTTTGGACGTGGGAGGCAGAGGAGAAAGCTTTTTGGACGTGGGAGGTAGAGGAGAAAGCTTTTTGGAGAGGAAATGGAGACGGGTTCAACCATGAGACAGATCTCACCTTCAATTCATCCTCAAATCTAGTTTTTTCTTCTCTTTTTCTCTATGTTCATGAACATTGTTAAGATATCTTCTTATTCTAGTATGTTCTAATTTTCTTATCTAGGGCTACGACGTAGCCAAACCATGATTGTTCATATATTTTGATTTTCAATTCAATCGATATTTATTCAGTATTATTGAGTGTTATAATCCGTTCTTATGCTTAATGAGTTTCAATTTATTTAATCTCGACAAAGATGTAGGATTCATATTTTTTATTTAATGTTATCGATGCTTGAGAAAGATTGATAATTACATTAGAGAAATTCGCTATCAATAATTTAATAAATATTTATTAATTGATATTTGGAATTTAAATCATTTTTGGTTTGGTGAAATAAAAACCTTAGAGTTTTAAACAAGCCAAATTTAATTATTTCTCCTTATCAAGTTTTAATTTTTTTTAGTTTAAATTTTCATTCAAAAAATCTCAACTCTTCGCCATTCTCATTTAGAATTAAGCTATAGTTAATTTTAATATTTTAATATCAATCAATCCTGTGGACGTTACTCTATTTTCATAAAAGTTTTATTACTTGATGATGATAGTGTACACTTGCACTCTAAAATAATCATAACAGGTTTTTTGGCGCCGTTGCCGGAGATTGATTTTTTTATTAACATTGTAGTTACATATCCTTAATTTTACTTCGAGTCTTAATTTTCTTTACGGTTGGTTACTAATTTGATTTTTCAGGCATTTTCTAAGATGTATGAGAAAATTTGGAAGCAAAAATTTAACTTCTCTAAATTTGAAAATTGAGCGAACTTGTTGTCGTTATAGAAAAGTAAGGAGATAAGATTCTAAGCAATCTCAAGAAACCATGGAAGACGCTAGAGAAAATTTTAAAATTATGAACAAGCAAAATAACCGGCCAACTCGGGATTATGCTATGCCAGTGGTCAATGAGGCCGCGTATGTCATTCAACGTCATGTTATTGACGCCAACAATTTTGAGATTAATCCGGCTACCATTTACATTATGCAAGCAAATCAGTTCAGTTGCATGCCTAATGATGATCCAAATGTTCACATAGCCACTTTTCTCAAAAATTTTGAGACAGTCAAGCACAACAAGTCTCAACTGATGCAATGAGGCTGAGATTATTCCCTTTTTCACTTTGAGATAAGGCTAAGAGTTGGTTGAATTCTTTAACCGCTGGATCAATCGTCACTTGGAATGGACTTTCTGAGAAATTTTTGGCTACATTCGTTCCACCAGCTAAAATAGCTAAGATGAGGAACGAGATCACTACTTTTGTCCAATATGATATGGAGTCTCTTTATGAAGTTTGGGAGAGATTTAAAGAGTTGTTGAGAGGATGCCCACATCGAGGACACTAGTGGATCGAGTAGTAGGAGAAGTTTAATGGGTAAAACACATGAGAAGGCTTATGCATTTTTGAAGAAATGGCTGTTAATGCCTATCAATGACTAATTAAGAGCAACGTACAGAGAAAATTTCATGGAGTTCATGAAGTCGATGCTAGTGCTATTCATGCCTCACAGGAAGTTTATAATTTGTGCAATAGACCTCATCTTGGTACTGAATGTCAAGTAATCCTTTTGCACCTTCCCAGTAAGATCATGTTAATTTTATTGAGAATTACAGCAGGCCGAAAAACCCATTGTCCAACGCTTATAACCAAGGGTGGCAAAATCAGCCAAATTTCTCTTGGAAGAATAGTCAGAATGTGATGAATACACCAGTTGCTACTCAACCTCAATTTCAGCCTCAACAGCCTAAATTTTCTTTGAAAGGTGCTCTTGCCTAGCTTACAGTCAATACTACTCAACTTATGACAAGAAAAGATGCTACACTTCAGAGGTAAGAAACAAGTATGCGTAGTTAAGCTGCATCTATTCAGAATTTAGAGCTTCAAATTGGTTAACTGTCAAAAATACTCACTCAAAGACCACAAGGTTCTCTACCAAGAAACACCAAGAGGAATCCAAAAGAACAAGTAAACGCCAGTACTCTTCACAGTGGAAAGGAGTTAGCAGAACCTCATAAATCCATTGTTGAAAATTCTCAGCCAATTCAAGCAGAAGCTGAGACAATGGGTGATGATCTTACCACGAGCTCAGAAAATAAATAAGGCAAGCCTAAGTCAAAGATCTTTCCTGATAACCCTCCATCATATTTTCCGCATATTCAATATCTTTAGCAGTTCCAAAAACAGAAATTGAACAAGCAGTTTTTTAAGTTTCTTGATGTGCTTAGGAAACTACATATAAATATCCCTTTTGCTGATGCTTTGGAACAAATATCGAGCTATGTCAAATTCATGAAGGATATTCTTTCAAGCAAGAGAAAGCTAGAGGAGTATGAGACAGTTGTACTTACTGAGGATTGTAGTGCTATCTTGCATAATAAATTGTCTCTGAAGTTAAAAGGCCTTAAGAGTTTTACTATTTCTTGCACCATTGGGAATTCATATTTTGAAAAGACTTTATGTGATCTTGGGTTTTTTTATCAATTTTACGTTGTATTCAGTTTACAACAAGATAGGTATTGGAGAAGCTAGGCCCACGACAGTATCTTTACAGTTAGCTGATCGGTCACTCAGATATTCACTGGAGATTATTGAGGATGTTTTGATAAAGGCTGGTAAATTTATCTTCCCAGCTGATTTTATTTGTATTGATTTTCTTCCTTACCTAAAAGAATAAGGCAAGCCTTTTATATAGAGTACAAAGCTAGGAAAGGAGAAAATACAGAAGATGGAAAAACGTAAGCATGAAGGAGAGCTGAGAAGAAAAATGTGCGAAGGGAATAAAAAATGGTTAGAGGTAGAATGATTCTTCTCCCCTTTACACAGACAAGAACAAGGTAGATTAAGCTGCCAATGAGAGGATGCCACTGAGGTAAGAGGAAAGCAACTTGTAGTCCTACTTTGACTACTTGTGGTTCATTTCTTCTTCTTCAATTTTTACTGCCCCCGTCAAACGTAGAGGAGTTGGCAACACACCCAGTTTATCTATGAGAAGCTGAAACCTTGAGTGAGAGAAAGGCTTTGTTAGGCAGTCTGCAGTTTGGTCTAAAGAAGGTACATCTTATCTCTAACTCCTTTCTCAATTCTTTATCTCGAATGAAATGTACATCAATTTCAATGTGTTTAGTTCGAGCATTATATATTGGATTAGAATATAGGGCACTAACACTTAGATTATCACACCAAATGACATGCACTCTGTCTAGTGGAAAACTGAACTCACTTAGAAGTGTCTGAAGCCAGGTCAGTTCAGCTGCTAGGAGAGCTAGAGCCCTGTATTTTGACTCTGCGCTAGACCTTGCAACAACATGTTGCTTCTTCGAAGACCAGGACACTAGAGTGTCACCAAGGTAAACACAGTACCCAGCCACTGATGTCATTTAGGCAGCTTTCCCAGTCTGTATTTGAGAATCCAACTACATTAAGATCTTCACTGTGTTTAATGTGTAGTCCTAGGTGCATTTTTCCCCTTTAGATACCTTAAGACTCACTTGACAGCTTACGATTGAGTTACAATAGGTGCTTCGAGAAAGTGACTCAGCTTGTTCACAGTAAAGGCCAGATCTAGTATTGTATTGGTTAAGTATTGAAGTGCACCTATGACCTGTCTGTATGGTGTTGGGTTGTCAAGAGATTCTCATTGGCTTAGTGTTGAGTTTGACCAGTGGCAATAGGTGTAGGACATGGTTTGACATGCTTCATTTCTGTTTGTCTCAAAAGATCTTGAATGTACTTAGTTTGAGTCAAGTACAGTCCAGTTTCATCTCTGACATCTTCTATTTCGAGGAAATAGTGTAAGGGTTTTATATTCGTCAAAGAAAATAAGGAGTTAACTTGGTGATGAAGGTTTCCAGTAGCTTTTTGTCATTACCTATCCAATTATGTAATCTACATAGATGAGGAGCATAAGAATCTTGGTTTTGGACTTGAGGAAGAACAGAGAAGTGTCTCCCTTTGAGTTCTGAAAAAACCAGTTTAGAAAAGTGTTCCTTAGTCTGTCAAACCATGCCCTTGGTGCTTGTTTTAACCAATATATTGCCTTGATGAGCTTACAAAAATGTGTAGGCCTTTTTTTATCCACAAACTCCTCTGGCTGGCTCATATAAACATTTTCTTCTAGGTACTCGTTTAGGAAGGCATTGTTTATGTCTAGTTGTCTCACACTCCAGCCCTTTGACACTGTAATAGTGAGGATCACTCTGATGGTTGAGGTTTTTATAACTGGACTGAAGGCCTTAGAGTAGTCGATGCTAGGGGTCTAGTGGAAACCCTTGGCAACTAGTCTAGCCTTATACCTTTGTAGTCTCCCATCTGCATTGTGCATTACTTTGTAGACCCATTTGCTTCCTACTACATCGTACCTTGATGAGTAGGGAACTAAACACCAGAATCTGTATTTTTAGTAGAGCATCCAATTCAGTTTGCATAACTTCTTTCCAATGTCTACTACTTAAAGCCTCACTCACTATCTTGGGTTCAGTTTCGGTCAGATCTATTTGCTTATCTACTAACCCAATGTAAATAACCTTAGGCTTGTAGTGGTGAGCATGTTGTGGTCTACTCCCTGTTGGCTTTCTACATTTCTTAATTTGTTTCCTACACAACTTCATTTTGAATGTGAAAAGAAGCATTTTCTATTGCACTTCCTGATTTATGACTTGTCACACTGTTTTCGTGCTCAGATTCATAGTAAAGATTGTTATTAGAACTAGACTCACCTTGTTGAGATGATCTCATCTATGTCTCCTATGCCATTCCTCAGCTTTAACAGAACTTAGACAGTTGACACTAGGACTTGATTCTTGACTAGTACTGCTAATTACATTTATTGAAAGATTGAAACTAGATTTATACTGACACTGTAGGCTGGTTGAAGTGAATCTTTGCTTGTGAAGAGGGATGTCAAGCATGTACAAACCATTCCTAAGATTCCCTTGCAGGATCACCATACACGTCTGCCAGTCCTTCACAAAACAGTAATTTGAGTAAAATTCAACAAACAATTTATTACTAATAGTGAGTTATGAGGCACCTAGTAGATTCTCAGTCACATTAGGTGCAAGCAGTGCTACCAGTGTGAGTTATGACCAATTTGTTTCCATTAGCAAATGTGCGACTGTTCTTACCACTGTATTTTATCTTCTGATTGAGGTTGTTCACATCATTTATGACATGATTGTTTGCATCAGAATTTGCATACCAGGATGGATCATTCAAGGTGTTAGGAGAAGCAATGTAGCCATTGAAAGGCTGAGTTGGTTGACCTCATTTGGGTCTTCATTCTAAGTAGGTAAGGATGGTTTGCAACTCTATCCAAGAGATGGTCTCTCTGTTGTCCAATTGAACTACAATGAGAGTGTATTCAGAGTCTAAACCAGTAAGGATTTGACTGACTAAGTCACTCAGAGGAATGAGACTCCAAGCTAAGGTGAGATTATCAACCAGATTCTTCATGACAGTGAGATACTCTACTATTTTCATTGAACCTTTTGATGTCCTTTCTAGTTCTCCTTTGAAATATATGTCTCGGGCTCTAATGTGAGCTCCCGGAATTTTTTTTGCTGCATTCCAAAGATCTTGTGAAGTTTCCTCCCATTAGTTGTGAGGTTTACATCAAAAGTCATTGTGCCATAGATCCATCCCAAAAGAAATTGGTCATTGGACACCCAATCTTCATAATCTAGGTTGGTCACTATCTCTAGTTTTGCTGTTGTTCCAGCATTTACTGTGGGTGGTGGACATTCTTTGGTCCTCGTGATATACCCTTCTAGTTTATGTCCTCTGATAACAGGGAGGACCATGGTTTCCTATAGTAAGTAGTTGCTTCGATCCAACTTGACCGAGCACACCTGGGTTAGGGTAGTTCTGCTGCTCACTTGTAAATTTGGAAGAGATGCAGCTGGGCTTGATTCTGGTGCTTTGCTTGTTTCAGTGGAGCGAGTTGGCGAATCGGTGCGATACATGCTGGTGTTGGCCTACTATGGCTTTGATACCAAATTAGAAATGCTAGAAAATGTATATATTTGTATTGATTTTCTTCCTTACCTAAAAGAAGAAGGCATCCCTTTTATATAGAGTACAAAGCTAGGGAAGGAAAAAATATAGAATATGGAAAAACGTAAGCACGAGAGAGAGCTGAGAAGAAAAATGTGTGAAGGGAATAAAAAATGATTAGAGAGAATGATTGTTGTCCTCTTTACACATACAAGAACAAGGTGGATTAGGCTGCCAATGAGAGGATGCCACTGAGGTAAGATGATTAAGTTGACTACTTGTGGTTACTTTCTTCTTCTTCTTCAATTTTAACAGTAACATGTTTATGTTTACTTCAATATATATGTAGCTTATTTAGTTGAGAACAAGTCGATATCAAATGACATTCATCCATCGATATTGATCTCTGATTCATCCTTTGTACCAGTGTAATTATAACAAAAAAACAACTACCCGCTGAGGAAGCTTCACCCAGATGGCTGGTAACCAGTGATAAAGACCGGACACGCTCTAGTACCACGTTAATTAGTGACAAAGAGTCCCAACTTAGATCATATTCTTTAGGTGAGCGAAGTAGTACTAACTTTTTCAGATGAGTTAGTTTGGCAAGATCACCCCAATTACACCAAGTCAAAGGAAGATTCACCAATGTAATCAAATTTCTTAGATTACTCAATCTTTCTATTACATCACTTTTCCCACTAGCATCCCTGGGTAAATATAGATGCCTTAATTGTCTCATCAACTTCCAAAAAACATAATGGTATTGTGACTGTATGTTGAACTCGTAAATCAAATATTTGTAAGTTCCCCAAATTGGCGATGCTTGAAGGCAGCACCAGTATATCACTGCCCTTTAGACTTAAGAACCTCAAGTGGATTAAGTTCCCAATTTCTTTAGGTAACTTCTTTCCACTAGTTGGATGCAAGTTTTAAGCTTCAAGACTCTGAGTAGATTGAATGAAGATTTAAACAAATTCCAATCTTTGATGAAAACTGGTCCCCCTATTGGGAAAAATGAAAGAGATCTCAAACGGGAGCTTCTTTCCAATTCAAGGACAGAACTGAATTCTTCAAAATACTTGTTAAGTGAAACGGAAAGCCGTCGAACATCATCATCTGGGGGTAAAGAAGTTTCAGTTTTCTTGCTATATGAAACTCTAATGAATTTGAGGAAATTTTCTTCACTTGCCTTCAACAAGCATATGTCTCGCAAGAGATGGTGAACTCGACAAGTTTATATATTTCTAACTGAACCTCTTTTCTCAATCTGAACCATACATCTTTCCACCAATGCCTCTAAATAACTATACGCCACTTCCTCCATATTTTCCTCAACCCCATTGAATTCTTTTGACAATGTGATAAAACCTTCTGCAATCCATAACTGAGTCAAGGATTCAACTGGTATTTCAGAGTCCTCAGGATAGTGGCCTAAATATAGAAAACATGGTTTTAAGTGATACGGCAAGTCATCGTAACTTAAAGCCAATATTTTTTATACCGCTAAGTAATCATTTGTTTGGCCTTGTCCTCTCATAAATATCGTACCAATACTTCGATGCACCCGCTCCCACTCTTCTTTTGTGTGTTTTGAAGCCAAAACTCCTCCAACTACATTGAGTGCCAACGACAAACCACACATTCTTTAATTATTTCTCGTCCTAATTCTTCCATCCACTTGTTAACTCTTAGGCCTACAAAGTTGTACAAGGAATCATATAAGTAATTAAGTGCAATCCTAAGATGTATAGAGTATAAACTTTTGTATCATATAAAAGAAAGAATTAACAAAACTAATTGATATCTTTAAGGCTTAGAAATAAGCATGAGCGGTAGTTAATCAGCACCGAGTTAAATGTAATAGACAGTTAATTTTACAAAGGAAATTATATGAACAATGCTGAGTTAATTTTACAAACTATATTTTTGTCCTTAGGGGGCCATGGTTCCTATAACAAATACAACCAAATTTAGTGTGTGTGAAATTGCGCGGCTTCAATGGCAACTAATGATGAGTTTTCCATTAACGACAACAAGACATGGGTGAGCAATCAAATGATACTGATATTATAAATTCTCCTTTTGATTTTTGTGAAGATATTGTTGAAGAACGCACATATAAAGTTTTCCACAAATTGAAAGTAGTGATTGCCTTGAGATGGAGTCAATAAAGAATTTAGATGATGTTAGGTCTGAATTTGAGATGTCATTCCATCAAAGTATGTGAATTCTGGGCTTGGTTCAATGTTTGGGTTCTTGTCTGTGATAAACCAGGCGTGGCTGAACCTCTCAGGACAACCACTACTCAGGGTGATTCTAGTGATGTTGTACATATATGATCACCATGTGGGTCTCAATCGTTGTTCTGTTCTTAGTTTTGGGTCACCCAACCTCTGCTTTTCTAGGTCGATGGTTGTTTGTCATTGTGCACTGTTGAAGAAAGAGAAACGGAAAGTATTTCCTCAGAAGGAAAATCTTCAGCACAAGCAAAAAGGGAAAACAGAACAGCAACTTTCACCAAACACAGTGGGTGTCTTACCACTTCTGGAAATCCGATCAATAGACGTCCGTTGGAGATCATAGGCAAATGTTAGAGATTATATGTATATATACATCACTTACTCATTGTAAGGAATCATAATTCCTAATAAGAAATCAGAACAAGAAGTTCATCATCTTTCTTTAAGATCAGAACACTAAAGTGTTCATCATTTCTAGGGTTCATAATTTCTACATGGTATCAGAGCAACGATTCTGAGAACCAACACATACAACAGTATGGCGGAACCATCGACCTCCGGCTAGCTTCACCACCACGACACCAATCCCAGACTGACCTTCATTCTGCTCACTGGCCACAACCACATACCGTGGGCCAGGGCGGCTCGGGTAAGCTTGAAAGGAAGAGGCAGACTGGGTTTCATGGAAGGCAGTAAGCCAAGGCCAGACCGAAACCCATAGGAATGGGACATCATGGACAGCTAGGTCATGACCTGGATAACTAATTCAATAGACCCAAAACTCAGTGAAATCTTTTGTTTTTGTGAAACAGGACAGGAACTCTGGGAAGAAATCCGGAGCAATTATTGTGAACAAAACAATTTCGCGCAAGTCTTTGAACTTAAACGAAAGATCTCCCAAGCAAAACAGAGGGACAGATCAGTATCGGACCGGGTTTTTAAAATCTAAGTTCAAAGAACTCGAAACCCTAAGACCGATGACCACTGACCTGAAGGAACTCCAAAAGCGGGCTGAACAGGATATGGTGTTCCATTTCTTGATGGCTCTCGACTCAAGCTACGAGGCGTTCCGGGCTTAGATCTTGATGTCGAAGGAGAAGCCAACATTTGCCACGGTCTCAGCCATGGTTCAAAGAGAAGAAACCAGGCGATGAGTGATGAGTACCAGAGATGACAAGGCGGAGGCACTAGCCATGGCGACCCACGGCTCCCTCCGAAACCCTAACCCTAGGGAAGGGGGAAGGCACCGCGGACAGCCAGGCGAGCCGATGAAGTGCAGCCACTGCCGAAAGGAGGGGCACACCCACTACCGGTGCTAGAACCTGCACCCTCATCTCCGGCAGAACCAGAGAAAGTTCCAGAAGGAGCGCGGGAATGACGAGCGAGGGGGCTCCGCGAGGGAAACATTTTCCTTTTATACTGAGGGCTTCAGTGGAGCGGGTTACGGGTCTCGACCCGACCGAGACCACAGAGCCCACATGACAGACGGACCCGGTTCGGGTAATGGGTATCGACCCGATCGAATGGAGGAAATGGACAGATCCGGATCTATTAGAGTAGATATGCACAAAGACAACAACGCACAGATGGCTACACTGCTCAAACAATTCAGAGAATTTTTGCGCGATACCTCAGGTTCATCTATCTGCAATACTGTCAATTATTTTTCTAAGTCTGCAAATTTTTGTCATAACTTAGAACACTGGATAATAGACTCTGGTGCCTCAGACCACATGACTCATAACACAAAAAAACCTGCACAGTCTCACTAAATTAGAAAGACCACAACACGTGATGCTAGCCAATGGAAATAAAGTTCCAATTTTTGGCATAGGGTCCACCACACTGTTCACAAAAACCATTAACAATGTACTTTGCCTACCCAATTTTAACTCCAATCTCCTATCCGTCAGTAAAATAACCAAAGACTTAAACTGCAATATTACTTTTTCACCTGACAAAATAATTTTTCAAGATCGAGTCACTGGGAGGAAGATTGGTGAAGGGAAATTTAGAAATGGTCTGTACTACTTAGAAGATACCGATAAAACATGTCTTTCCACCTCCAGTACAGTACAAAAAGACAAAATATTACACTGGAGATTCGGTCATCCCTCCGACAAAATCCTAAACAAATTACTGGGTTGCAATTCAGACTCTAGCAGTTACTCAGTATGAAAACATTCAAAACAAACCAGGTTACCCTTTCCACTATCTAGTAGTACGACAAAACGATGTTTTGAATTAATTCATTCTGATGTTTGGGGACCCGCCCCAGTTGATTCATATAATAAATTCAAATATTTTGTTACATTTATTGATGATTTCTCTCGCACCACATGGTTATACCTTTTGAAATAAAAATATGAAGTCGTTTTCAAGAGTTTAACAATTTAGTTGAAACTCAATTTGAAATAACCATAAAAATCTTTAGGTCTGACAATGGAACCGAGTATACTAACAACACCTTTTTTGAGTTTTTTAAAAAAAAAGGGTATATGACATCAAACCACCTGCATCCACACCCCACAACAAAATGGTGTCTCAGAACGCAAAAACTGACACCTTCTTTAAATGACTAGGTATCTCCTCCTCCAAAACAACGTACCCAAAAGATACCGGTCCGATACTATACTCACAGCAACCAACCTCATCAATCGGTTACCCAGCGTAAAATTGCATCTAAAAAGCCCTCTAGAAATTCTCAAGGGTAGGAAAATTAACCTAGATCATATACGAGTATTCGGATGTACATGCTTCGTACACATTTCAAGACTTGATAAATTGGACAAAACCTCAGTCAAAACCTTATTTTTGGGGTATTCTGCTGAGAAAATGGGGTATAAGTGCTACGACCCAATAAACCATAAACTCTACATCTCGTGAGATGTGCAATTTTTAGAACCAGAATCATATTACCCAAAGGACCCCGACAACCATAACCACCACCAAACGTTTCCGCTACCTAACAGTATTATTTCCTCTGATATCATAAGATAGGAACAGGATACCGCATCAGCTGCGCCTGAGACAACTACCTCAGGGGGAGTAACTGATGAGGCAGCTATCACTGATGAAGCGGTAATCGTAAGAAGGTCAACAAGGCAAACTCAACCCCCAGCAAGATTAAAAGACTACCTGTCCCATCAGGTTCTATACCCTATCCAAAATTTCTTATCTTATGATAAAATCTCTAACATCCACAGGGCATACTTGGGAAAAATTGATGAAACAGTTGAGCCAAAGACCTATCAAGAAGCCTAACTCGAACCCAAATGGAGAAAGGCGATGAATGAAGAACTTCTAGCCTTGGAAAAGAATGAAACTTGGGACATAATCCCACTACCCAACGGGAAGAAACCTGTAGGATGTAAATGGGTCTACAAGACCAAATACAACAGCAACGACACCATCGAAAGATATAAAGCCCGACTAGTTTCCAAGGGCTTTACTCAGACATATGGAATGGATTACCAGGAGACGTTCGCTCCAGTGGTAAAAATGAACACGATCCGAGTGTTACTATCCGTTGCCACCAACCTCAGCTGGGAACTATATCAAATAGATGTAAAAAACGCATTCCTCCAAGGAAATCTGGAAGAAGAAGTATATATGTCCCTACCTCCAGGACACGAGAAAGCAACACACCCATCTCTGGTATGTAGATTAAAGAAGGCTATCTACGGTCTGAAACAGTCACCAAGGGCATGGTATGGAAAATTAAGCTTGTCTCTTTTAAAAATTAACTTTGTCAAAAGCTCTACTGACTCATCTATGTTCGTCACACACATGAACAACTTCACCACCATCGTTTTAGTCTACGTAGATGACATCATCATCACCGGAAATAACCACGATGAAATATGGAGTGTTCAACAATTTCTAAAAGGGGAGTTTGATATTAATGATCTAGGAAAACTGAAATACTTCCTAGGGATAGAAATAGCTCACTCAAAAAATGGACTGTTTCTATCTCAAAGAAAATATATCTTAGACTTGTTAAAAGAAACTAGCATGATAGGGGAAAAACCTGCTAGCACACCAATGGAAACCAACATGAAATTGAACTTAATGATAGCAAACCATTAACTGATATAGGCCAATATCAAAGACTAGTAGGAAAACTAATTTATCTAACGGTTACAAGACCAGATATCACTTTTGTAGTTAGCATTATCAGTCAATTCATGCACACACCCTACACGAATCACTAGGCAACCACAAAAAGGATACTCAGATACCTTAAAGGAACACCCGGTCAAGGGATATGGATGAAGAGAACCGGGGCAAACTCCGTAGTTGGATACACTGATGCAGACTGGGCAGGTAGTTATGATAGAAAATCTACAACTGGTTTCTGTGTCTTTGTAGGTGGAAATCTAGTAACCTGGAAGAGCAAGAAACAAACAGTTGTAGCAAGATCAAGTGTAGAGGCAGAATGCAGAGCCATGACCTCCATTGCTAGTGAACTCACATGGATTAGACATCTCCTTCAAGACATGAAGGTTGAGATAAAAAAAATGATAGAGATGCACTATGACAACCAAGCAGCACGTCACATTGCAATGAACCCCATTTTCCACGAGAGAACCAAATACATTGAAGTGGACTGTCACTTCATAAGTGAGAAGGTACAGTTGGGAGAAATCGTCATTCCTTTTGTACGTAGTGAAGACCAGCTGGCTGACATCTTCACCAAAGCCCTCGACAAAAATAACCTCCAAAGAATACTTAACAAGTTGGGCTCGATCAACCTATACGAACCCAACTTGAGGGGGAGTGTTGAAGAAAGAGAAACAGAAAGTATTGCCTCAGAAGGAAAATCTTCATCACAGTCAAAAAGAGAAAACAGAACAGCAACTTTCACCAAACACAGTGGGTGTCTAACCACTTCTGAAAATCCGATCAATAGGCGTCCGTTGGAGATCATAGGCAACCGTTAGAGATTATATGTATATATACATCACTTACTCATTGTAAAGAATTAGAATTCTTAATAAGAAATCAGAACAAGAAATTCATCATATTTTTTTAAGATTAGAACACTAAAGTGTTCATCATTTTTAGGGTTCATAATTTCTACATGCACCTTGGTGTCACTTTGAGGTTTTCAGTTATGATAGTTAGGTGTTTTTATTGTGTTCTGTTTGTTCATAAGTTTTTTCAGTGTTTTGGTTCGTTTCGTGTGGTCCCTATTAGTGATTTAGTATCTGTGATGTATCTCTCTTATGTATGTGACCTCTCATATTACTAATTTGTCGTGTCTTACTCCTTTGTTTGCAGTATAGTGTTATATGTATTGTTTATCGAGCTTTGAGCTCCTGCACTATAGTGCTTCTTGTATGCATGGGATATGCCCTTGTAGGTATGACTGTAACTTTTGGTTGAAATATATTTACAATTTAAATGGACCAAATTTTGTCATTCTTAGTTCATTTATTTATTTTTAAATGTCATTCTTAGTTCGCAAGGTAATCAATTTATTGACATTTCGTAATAAATAAATAGGCCAAATTTTGTTTAATTAACTAGTTTACATACGTGAGTATCTAATAAATACATCCGCTTAATTGAAAAAACTACTAATCTTACTTACACCGCAATATGTAAATAATTTTTTGCCATCTCGACGGTGAAATAAATTATTTATAACTTTTCATTGTGTAAATAATTTAAATACAACACATTGATAAGAAATAATTCGATTACTTATTTTAGTAACTAATTGGTTAACGTAAAATAAATAGATGTACTAATTTATTGATGTAAATCATTTAAAAAATTTAATCTCTTTTATTTAAAAAATAATAATTCGATTACAGACACCAGCTGTGTCGGCGCAATGAACAAAAAATAATAATGATTGCAAAACAAAAGAATAAGTAAAAATTAGGGGTGTGCACGGTTCGATTCAGTCGGTTAGTAAGACATTTTTGTAATTAAATCGAATTCACCAGTTATCTAAAATATTGAATCGAACCAAACTAAACTGGTGTAACCAAAAGAACCAAACTGAATGAAACCGAAGTAATCGCTTCGGTTCGATTACTTGTAACCGGTTCAGCTATAATTATAAAATTTCTAAAAAGAATAGAAAAATCATTAAATTGAAAATATCAGCACTCAACATAATTAATATATATGTCTAATTAATAATTATGTTTAATTTTTAATAATATATCTAATTTGTGTCTGATTTATTAAGTTTTTAATAATTTATGTCTAAATTATATATGTATATTAAAAAAATTGTAATCGGTTTGAACCGATTACATGTTTATTGTAAAATATAATCGAACCGAAAGTTCGGTTACCTAAATTAACCGAACCAATTATAATTACTATGAAAAAAATCGACCGAACCGATTTGATTTGTAAAAATTTTGCACACCCCTAATAAAAATATATTTTCACTCCACAACAATCCCAAAAAAATCGGTAATTCTCATTAAATAAAAAGTATTTGGCCATATTTTTAAAACGAGAATTTAAGAGTGGTGAATCCCGTAATTTTTTTATTAGACTGATCCCCTATCTAAAGTACTATCCCCATGGGCTCTCTGCATGTTCTATTTTCTAGCCCATGGTTCTCTGCCCATGTTCCTTCTTTGTAGGCAACAAAGAAGGAACATGTTCTAGATGTTGTATATAAATGACGTAAGCGGAGATGGACGAAAATTACCCCTACTAACTCATGGAATATTTGGCCAGCTGTACTTCATAAATATTGATATTAAATATAAATAATTTTAAATTAAATTAGATAGTCGACTCCGGATACTCAAATCATATGACAAGAGACAAAGTGAAGTTGCAAAACATGATAAGTATAAAGGAGGTCGTCTGGTAGTCACAACTAACAACTCAATATTGTCGATCACCCCATGCCACGATCTAGTTCAGACAAAGTACCACTCCAGGATGTCTATCATGTACCTGGAATGAAGAAAAATCTGTTGTCAGTGACGCAACTTACGGATTCAGGAAACCATACTGTATACGACCCCCACAATGTTAAGGTATATAGAGACCTTAAGATCTTTGGAACACCAACAATGGAGGGACAACGTTTAGAGTGTTTACGTAATGTCAGTAGAATCAGCTTATGTGAATAGGACTTGGAAGAACGAAACAGTAGATTTGTGGCATGCAAGGTTAGTACATGTGGGTTATCATAAACTCAAGGTAATGATGAAGAAGTCTATGTTGAAAGGTCTTCCTCAACTCGATGTTAGTGCGAAAACTGTCTGAGCTGGTTGTCAATACGGTAAGGCGCATCAATTACCATATGAAGACTCAAAGTTTAGAGCTAAGGCACCATTGGAGCCGGTACATTATGATGTATTTGGGCGAGTCAAATAACCATCATTTAGTGGGATGCAGTACATGGTTACATTCATTGACGACTTCACACGCTACGTGTGAGTCTTCTTTATGAAAGAAAAATCTGAAACATTCTCAAAGTATAAGGAATTTAAAGAAATGGTAGAAGGAGAAATCGGTAAGAAGATTCAATGCCTGCAACCAAACAATGGTGGTGAATACACATCAGACAAATTTTAATAATACCTAGGAGAATGTCGCATATGCCACCCATATACATGCACAAATACACCACAACAAAATAGAGTAGCTGAGAGGAAGAATCGTCACCTAGTAGAGACTTATCGAAGCATACTACATGCAAAGAGTGCCAGGAAGATTTTAGGAAAATGTATGAGGATAACTACTCATATGATAAACAGACTTCCCCAACCAAAGTTAGGGTTTGCTTCACCCTTTGAGAAACTGTGAGGTTGTAATCCTACACTTTCACGTCTTCGGTTGTGTGTGCTATGTGTTCATGCCAAGTCATCCACATAGCAAGTTTGATTAAAAAATGCAATATGGTGTATCTTTGTAGGCAACATTAAGGGAGCCCAAGTCCAGAAACCATTCCTTATACAAGAGCCGAGAGTAGTGAGAGATAAGCCAGTACTTTCAACAAAAGCTATACCCCCTACATTCAAAGGGATACCACTTGGATGCCATGAATCTGTAAAAAGAGAAAAAGAATCTCCCCTCCCAATTTGCAACGAGCAAAACCCTACAATTTTATCCCTCATACGAACTAGTTTCCTCTAGGATCAAGAGGGACCAGCAGGTAGCTTCACAGTAAAGATAGAGTGACCTTTGAGGAGGCTAAGGTAACACCAAGTCACCCAAAGGGAGTCTTGAGTCTTACAAACAATCGTCCAAAACAGTTTAGCCACATTCCATATAGCAATATCTCTAATGTTGAGACCTCATGCAGTATAAGAAGAGCAAACAAAATTCGAAGCTACTTCAGTACCAGAACTCACATCAACTTTACTTGTCTAAAGAAAATTTCTAAGAGTGGCATTAATGACCTTCGTAACTTTCTTTGGAAGGATTAACAAGCAAGCCCAAAAGTTATGAATCGCAAGAAGAATGGACTTAAAGAACTTCATAACTTTCAGTTTCTCTTTGCAAGGACCTCAACTCTATTATGGCTTGCTTTTGGTGGGGTTCCAATTGCCAATACATGAAAATGCATTGGCTAGCTTGGAAATGCATTTGCAAGCCAAAGTCTGTGGGTGGCATTGGCTTTCTATTTCCTTGAATGTTCAGTCAAGCTCTTCTTGGTAAGTACTGTTGGAGAATCATCCAGAATTAGGAGTCTTCGGCTGCTCTGGTTTTAAAAGCCCAATATTTTCCTAAAAATAACATCCCCACAACTGAGTGAATGGATGCTCTTTCTTATGGCGAAGTCTAGCGCGTGGGGTACAGAAATTTTGCTTAAAAGGGGTTTGTTGGTGCATTGATGACGGCTCTTCAATTCGAGTTTTTGATGATCCATGGCTTCCAAGTAAGAGTACTTTTAGGCCGGGAGTTCGAGCTTCCACTAGTCTGGGTTTGCTTGTTTTAGACCTGTTGGATAATAATGGTCAGTGGTGTAGATCTACGTCGCCTCGTTTCCTTTCCCTAGAGGTTTCTGAGCTTGCTTTGACTATCCTCATCCTGCCCAGAGGTGGAGAGGACGTCTTGTTGTAGCACCATAATAATAAGGATGGTTGTTATTATGTGAAAGTAGCTACAACCTCGGTATCTTTATTTTGTTTCAAGATAGTTCATCTTTGGGATCTATCTATTCCAAGTGAGGTCAAGGTCTTCATGTGGATGGCTTCTCTAGACTTCATCCCTAGTTGTGAGGAAAGTTTGGGTCTGATGGGGTTGTGCAATACCGTTACAGTGCATGCTATATGCACCGAACAAAGAACAGGGGGAATGTTGCAATTCACATCTAACTACGAATAGTAGAAATCAAATTTGGGGAACAATTTAAAGTGAAACCTCTCAAGTTCGAGGATAGAATGATTTAAGCGCAACAAAACCAAGAAGTCGAAGACAAATTGCTTCAAAGGTCATGAGAAATAAAAACGTAACGGTACGGAAGGGAGAGTAGGAGCTGAAAGACGTTGACCGAGGAAGGCAACAACGCACGACAGCGCCAACGATTACGGCAGTGCCCCTACTCCAGTTCTTCTGCTTCGCAGCACGACGACAGCTGCTCTGCTTCTCACCTTTAGCAAATAAAAAATGGGAAATTTTGAGTATGTGAAGGACATTAAAAAAAATTAAACTAAATAGATTAGTTTAGGTTTAACATAAAGAATAATTTTAGAATAATTAAATAATTGATCAAATTTTAAGTGATTAAATGATATGATAATTATTTATAAATTAATTTTTTATGACTCATTTAATTTAATAAAATAATTTATAAATAATTATCACGTTATTTGATCACTTAAAATTTGATCTTAGAAATACTAATTTCAATAAACAAGTAGTTTATTTTAACAAGTTAAACCAAACACACCCTAAAGTAAACTAATAACTTATTTATGTTAAAAGTTAAACTAATAACTTAATAACTTATTTTCATTTTTGGTCTCTAAATTTTAGTTTTTGTCAATTCAATCCGCAAACTTTGAACTCCATTTCAACGTAGCCTTTATATTGAACTCTGTGAGTGTAACGTGCCAGTGGTTAGGTATTGGAATTATCCCATATTTTCTGAAGGGTCCAACATGATCAATTACATTTGGTGATTCTCACCATTACATTACATATACCGGTCCTGGTCCTGATATGCATTACTATTAGAACCAGTTTTGTGTACTTGGGTACAATATTTGCGTAAACTCTAACACAATTGAAGTACCCAACGCCAACAGACTTTTTGTCCGTCCAACAAATAAGAATATATTACACGTAAAAGGAACATCATGAATCGAACCAAAATCATTTCATTCCCAACGTAAAACACCTCATAATACTTTCACTTAATACTTTCACTTGCTGCAAATTAATTACATATCATCACTCAGTCGTACAAACTTATTTCCTACTGCAGTGCATGACCCTCTAAATCATCTTCAGTGTAATCTTATTACCAAGTTGGTCATCACAATCAAGAGCCTATATCATTTATTTGATGTCTCATTGACCGCTTCATTAAATGAGGCAGCTAGGTACTCTGCAAGGCTTGGTTGAGAGCCGGACTTGCTCGAAGTTTCTGAAGCTCTCGGTCTTTTTGAACCAAGAGATCCTAATTGTGTCCATGACATTGAAGAGTTGGAGCCATTCAAATTATACGATGTGGTATTTACAGTCTTCCATATAACCGGTTTCAAAAATTTCCAAGGGTCTTCTATCATGGATTCATCATAAAATCGCCCCAAACCTGCTGTTTTATTGCCCCCTGACGGATGGCTGTGAGAACCCGACCCTCGTCCACTTGCCCATCCTGAACTGGGGCTCATATTGCTTCCAGGCCAGTGGCCCCGACCTCTTCCAGGACTAGGACTGGGACCAGGGCTGCCTCCATATCCTGAACTAGGGCTCGGACTATGGCCAAACCATTGTGCTCTGCCTTGCGCAGTGCTACCAGTTGGTCCAAAACCAGGGTTTGGAAAAACGCATCCTCTTGCTGGATCAATTGGATAATAATGCTGAGCTGCGATTCCAAATCCGTTCAGAACATGGGTAGTTCCTTGGTGCAATGGAAATTGGTTTGTCATTCCCATTGGGTTTCCATTGGGACCAGAGTTGTAACTAAAACCACGAGCTTGATACACCCTTTGGCCTGAAGGATTCAAAACCTTAAATCACAATAAAAATATACATAAATTTTAGATGAAAAGAAAAGATGATTGACTATCATTCAAGTTGGGAAGAAACTTCAGGTGATTAAAAATAGAAGTGTTAGTAGGATGATGACAAAGTCACAGAACTTCGTGCAACCTAATCCAAATTCCATCCATATCAGAAGCATAGGCCCAACTTGTCGCAGAATGAAGAATATTAGGAAAGCTAACATTTACCGATTTCAGGAGCTAATATATTATTTTCTAATTTAGTAACCTAGTTGAGAGATTTATCTTCAATATCATCATATCAAATCATATATTTATCTATACTGTATAAAAAAATGTAGAAGTAGGGAAAACAACTTTGGACAATATTACCCCAACTAACTACGAAATTTTCTACATTATTTTTTAACTCAAAATTAAACATAAAAAATTACATGAAGAGTTTTTCAATTATTTTGTTTAAAGACATTTTCTCCTCACTATTACTATCTAAAATAGTCAAAGCAAATGATTAGTCTCAAATTAACTAAGTATTTCTTTAGCTAATTATTTTAGGTAGCATGGATTACAAGACTCTTTTAAAACTTAATGATATAAAATTTGTATTAAGCACATCAAGCAAATCTCTTATTATATACATAATTTGTTTTACTTCATTTTACTCGATTTATTTTTCATGGTCGTGTATATCACATTCTATAACTCCATGTAAACAAAATTTGTGAATGAGTTAAAATATCATAGGTCAAGACACATGCTTCGCACGTGATACTTGACTAGTATCCTAAAAGTGGCAATCTTCAATTATTATTATATATGAAGTATGTCCGTAGAGAGATTTACATAATTACAAAGAAAATACAGAAATATGATCAACCTGCCAAAATTAGTGCTGCTCAAATCTAAGCATGGGAAATCTAAATTTCCAGGCTACCAAGCCAGTCAAACAAGTTTCATTAATCCATTTCTTTCGGAATGCTCTAGTCCATCAACTAGACATTTGAAAAGTTATAAGCACAGAGCAAGAGCAAAGACAAATAGTACTTAAATACCTGGTAAATTTGATGACAACTGTGACGTTGGAGAGCCACCATAGTTGGAAGGTGCAGGATTATGTGATACAATCTGGCTACCTACATTACTTCTCCTCTTGTTAGAAGAAAATGCTGCCATGGGGTCAGTGTAAAAGTCAAACCGAGGAGCAGAATGAAATTCTACCGACTCTGGTGTTGTTGCAGAGGTTTCGATCAAAGGGTTCGAAAGACCACTAGGAAAAGCAGGGGCATGAACATTATCACAAACTTCAGCCTCAGCGGCTTCCATGCGCATTGCTCTCAGCCTTTCCCTCCTTTTCTCAGACTCCTCCATTTAACCTGATAGTTTCAATAATGTCCCCTCTTTTATCACCTAACACGACAATTCTGATCTAAAAATCTAATAAGTCAGAGGAGGCTAATATCTGTTATCACCAATCAACTTTCCACAATTGGAAATTCTGAAGTATAGTCATATTAATATCTACATTCTACACAATTATTTGAGGAGAAAAATATTCACATAGTAAAGATGCTTTGATGCGAAGAAAGTATGTCGGGGTAAAAAAAATTATACAATGAAAATAGGATAACACTTCCTAGTCGGAAAAGGATGATGGATCTATTAACATAACAGCAAGCAGCTAAGTAACAATGTACAAGAAATATAAAGATAAGTGCACTCGACAACTATCAAAAGGAGAGAGAGAGAGAGAGAGAGAGAGAGAGATGAATAATATATGTTATATTATTCTAACATATATGCACATACACACATATGTATGAGAGAGAAATACCAAGATATATGACTGCACTCGACAACTTTTCATTAAAATTCAAGTTCTAAAAAAAAAATTTGCATCGACCAACCAAACAAGTAGTCAACAACAAAACATAACAAGAATAATTTACATCACACAACGAAAAACAGAAAATTTTCAGAAAAGGAAAGAGAAAAAAAAAACTAAATAGACAGATGTGGAATAAATAACCGCCAGTTATGCACTCGATCAATAACTTGTTGTGAATCGGTAGCTTCCATATTTCTCAGCAAAATCGTAACAAGATAAAAAAATTCATCACACTCGTGCTTTAACTTCTTAAATTTTCCAGGATCCCAGCATAAAAGATTAACTCAAGCTATCAGATTAAGATAAAGATTAGAACAAAAAATTACAGATAAGCTAAAGTTAGAATGAGAAAGTTGAGCAGCAATACTCAGCAAGCATTCATCACGGAAATTACTGGAGAGCAAAAACATATTAATACGATGGAAAGTCGAGAAACCCTGAAATATTTCAGTAACGGAAAGGTAACAGAAAAGCAAATAGAGAGAGAGAGAGAGAGAGAGAGAGAGTACCTCGCGGAGTAGCTCGGTCGGAACTCGGACTCGCAGGGACTCGGTCGGTCGCAACACGCAGGGCTCCGTCGCCGTCGGGCTCGGGGAGGATTAGTTTTAGGGGAAATTCGGGATTGTAGGAAATTTGGGCAGTTTTAGGGATATTAGGGTTTTTTGTTAAAGGGCTAAAAATAAAATATTTTAGGGTTAAAACTGAAAGTAAAGGCTAAAGCTAAAGAAACAGTAGTCATAATTGAAAAATAAGTAGATTCAAAAATAAAAATAAGACAAAAATAAAAAATTCTCTCTACTAAAAAATAATCATTCTTGTTTAGTGCGATCAATCACCCTCACCTCTTGACTACACCACCGTCCCTAGGTCCTTCCTCGGGGTTTCTGTGAGTAGTACTTCTAAACTTCTAAGGATCAAAAGAAAAGCAAGTTTCCCACATTAGCATTATAGACCAAAAAGAATGTTTCCAAAAAAAGACCAAAAGGAACAGAAAACAGAGGGTATTACTGTTGGTTCTTACTAGATTAATGGGAATTCTCAGAAACGGAATCTAATGAGCTATTGTTTTTGTCTCGAGGTAATTGTATCTAAGCAAATAAAATAAAAGTATGAGAAACCAGAAACTGCAGACCTTATTCCCACGAAAGACTACAATTCACAAGAGGGCTAAATGGGGGAAAGAGATGCACGGAATCGAGAAAGGAATACAGTGAAGCCACAAAACCCCACCATCCAACCATCCAAGCAAAAGCAAAAACCAAAAACCGTTTATATTAAAAAGGAAAATATTTCTTCACTCTCGAAATAAGAAAATAAATGAGGGAGAATAAAAAACTGTGTGTTATTACTTGATTATTGACCTCTATTTATAAGTTTTTAAATGATTACATAAAATATATTTGAGTTCATCTATTTCCACCAAAAAGATAATTAACAATATATTCTATAAAATTAAATCAATAACAACAAACGAATTGATCTCGCCCCCTTTAATTAAATCAACAGTCTTTACTTCTTCTTCCAAATTGTCATATCAACTATCTATGTGCCCTCTTCTAATTGGTCTTTTCTTGAGTACCTGCAAATGTCCTTTCACTGAACCGTTTCAAAATAAAACATTTTTCATATTCTTCCTTCCCCTTCTTCTGTGTTTTCTGGTTTTTCATTTCTTCTTAGAGTCATGGAAGATGAAACCGTTTTCAAACCTACAGATTCCCTAGTTATAACTCCGGATGAGTTTAGGTAGTTGATGGATCATTACCGAAAGGTTTTCTCCCCGATGTCATATGTGCGTTAGGAGAGAGTACTTCCTTAGGGGTCCGTTATAGATCTCCATATCAATTACCCTTAGCCTTATGTACATCCTTAGGACTAAAACTCCCATTCTTACCCTTATTTCAGGAATTTTTCTGCACTTTTAGCCTTGCCCTATCTCAGTTCACCCCGATTTCGTATAGAGTCCTCCTTTATTTCAAAGTTATAAATAGGAGGTACAATCTAGGATTGGGTATCGACGAGCTTTGAACTGTATACATAGCTAAGTGTCGCGAGAAGAGTTACTACCTCGCTCCTCGCCCTGGAAACAAGAGGGGGGCCATTGATTTTGGACCTCGCAAAGGAAGATAAAGGCTGGGAGTAGGACACCCTTCTTCTTGATGGAAATTGGAGCGGTGATGGCAGATAAAAAGTAAACAAAAGGCCTTACATTTTGAAATTCGTCATTGCACAGGTGTCTGCAGCTTACCGTTGCCCGAAGAGGAGGTGGTTCGAGCTTCTTGATCCACGGAGGGAAATCAACATAGCATTTTCCCCAACGGTAGTTCCCGTTGCCCCGCCATCAACTTCTTCAATCCTAAGAGGTATTCTTGTTCCTTCCTTCCACTCAATCTCTATCAACTCTGATTCAGGCTCCACCGGGTCATTGGATATGGAAAAGGAGCAAGTCTTGTTTGACATAGCTACTGCAAGCATTGAAATGTCGAAGAGGCTGCGCAGCGCCCTTGTCGGGAATTTTGAAAGAAGCGTTCGTATGAGGACGGACTCTTTAAGCTCCTCCCGAATGACTCCCCCTCCTTCTACTCCCCATGCTCGAGATGTCTAGAAAGAGGTCCATATGTACACTCTGAATCTCATCCGCCTCATGCACCCGCTGCCCCGCATGAACCTGCTCTCGCAACTGCTTCTGGTTCTCAAGGAACGGCTGTAAATCTCATTCTCTAGAGATGGAGAAGGTTTACTAATGCTCTCGTTCTGGCATCAGTTAGCTTTTTTGATGACGCCCGACTTTCTCATATCGTTTTGCATGGCATCCAATCTGATGTGAACACAACTACTACCCGCAGCACCAGTATGGTCGACCTCATCAGCTCTCTAAGACATAATCTGATGAGAGCGAGTTCACTTTTTCTCTTTTTCATTTTTTTTTTTGAAATTTCGCTTACCCACACTTATGTATTTTTATCCTTCTTTCAAGTTGTTATCCACCAAAACGTTCTTCAAGAGCATCACCTAGCTCGAGACTAGGATCTGGTGAGTCTTCGTAAAGAAGTAATGGAATGTCACACCATTTTTTACCGTCTTTAAACCTAGAACGAATAGTTAAAGAAATGTGAGGATGTGCTTCAGAGTGCTCTTGAAAGAATGGCTCAGGATGACGCTGTTGCGGTGGCCGAACAACAGAGGTTTATTGAAGCCTTGGAAGTGGCTAAAGAGTCCCTACCTGCGACTGAATGGGCCAAGGTTGAAGATGTACCACCCTGATCCTCGAGGGTTAAACACGCATGTAATTTCACAAATCAAAGTCCCAATTCATTTGAAAACATTTAATGAAATTCTCAAATTGAAGACCCTAATTTTGCCCTAATAGAAAAACATTTATCATTAAATGGCAGAAGCATTAAATAGTCACAAAATCTTAATTAATAAACCATAATAAATGTCATATAAAACTTTGTAATAATGTCAATATGAGAAATCCATGAAATATGAGAATCTAACACCTGGTCGTAGATTTTAAAACATGGTAAATCATAAATTACTAAAACAACTGTAACTTAATGAAAATCCATTTCTACTGTCTTATAATTGTTCATAAACTGAAAATTTCAAGAACCTTGTTACTAGATTAGCTTATTTTGGCACTCTCTCACTCCTGCTACTCGCCACAACCTGCAACATAATCAACTGTGGTAGAGTGAGTATTTTAAAATACTCAGTGAGTAAACTCACATACTGATAAGCATCACATGTCATGAACATAATCAAATGACATATGTAATTATAATTTAACATGACTTACTCATAAATAATTTATTGAAGTACTTGAACGTGTCTTGGATAATCATAATTCATGGTTGACATGTAACTTGACTTGTACTTATATTTGTACTTGCTTGATCATAATTTGACTAGACATATCCACTAACTAAAAACATAATCAGAACTGATTCATACTTGAACTTGAACTTGAAATAACTTGTAACATGAACATGAACATAAACAGAGTGGGTGCCCTGAAGCTGGTGTCACTTAAGGTTATCTGAACCTTATAGACGCTAACATGAACATGGTGACACTCAACCGTATAACTGATAATATTACATGAGCAGTCTGGTTACTTGATAGCCAAGGGACACGTCTAAACCTACCTCTTGTTTTCTTATCACTTTACTTGAGTTAACTTCATGATTCACATTATTACATGTGCATGAGTAAAACATGTAACTTGTCTTAAAGACATATTATAACCAATCCATGTAACTTAAACAATCTTAATCCATACATCACGCGGTAGTTAACTTGATCACAACGTCATTATACATAAAATATGTAAAAAGTACTTGATCACCATATCATAAATAATAAAAACAAGTCGTATGTACTACATATAAAATGTTACTTATCATAACATAGGAGTCATATCATTATGTAAGCCCACTTACTTGGACTGCTACGAATTAAAATCAGCAACTATTGATCTGAAATCCACAGATCTCATATCACTAAATATTCAAGAATAACGTATTATTTTAGTATATTTATCTACTAAATAAGGAGGGCGTATGGCATTACTACAAAAATAAGATACAATGACAGTCACCTATTTAGTACAATAACAGTTTTACAAAATCTGTCAAAGGAAAAAAAGTGTTGGGTGAGGTAATTTTGATAATATGACAGTTTTTTATTAATTGTCATAAATGTCCTACCTACGATGACAGTGTAAAAATAAACTATCATTGTTTTATAGTATAAAAACTCGGTTATTAGCTAAAGTTCATTTTATTTTCGAAAATGCCATCTTATCTAAGCCACCATAATTTCAACTTTTACACTTCTTTTTCCCTTTCCACATCTCTCTCTCTCTATCTCTATCTATCTATCTATCTATATATATATATATATCTCGCTCTCGATCTCTCTCGAACAGTCGCAAGAGAGGACAAACTCACTAGGATCTTGAAGGAAAATGATGTATTTGGCAATGGGTTGAGCTTTGACCAAGGTGCTATGCCTTGGCTTTCGTCACTTTGTGCGCTAATGACGAGCGTGAGTTCTTGTACCGTAACCCTAACATAAATCGTTGGGAGAGATCTATCCTGATACATTAATTTTTAGGCATTTTATCTTCTTAAATTTGTCTAATGTGCATCAAGTACCGTAACCCTAGCATTGTGCTTGTGCAACCTCTAGGGTTAAGAATCAAATTGTCTAAGGCTGTTTTTTAGATGTCGTAATTGGATTCTTGTGAATTTTGACTTAAGCTAAGAAAACAATCAAATGTTACACCCAATACCCAATTTTCATATCATGTTTCTTCGAAACTATAATTTTTTATTGGCAAGTGAATTTAATCTCTAATTTCTAGTGATGGTATTGTCCCTTTTTGAGAGAGTAATAGTTTAGTAGTAACTTTACACCATCTATAAATAATTCACTTCCTCGTAGAAGGGTAAGAAAAATCTTGGTTTGCACATACTTTTCTAGTCTCCTAGGTTACTAAGATAAGTGGATTTAACATTTTGTATTGATCATTCACTCATCGTTCACTGGGAGAATAACCTAAAACCAAATTATGCATTTATTTTGCTTCTCAAGCATCAAACACATATTCTGTCTATCATTTCATACTTTATTAATAAATTAGTTTTGATGCTCTTGTTGATGTAAAAGGTCTTGGATGAAATTCATCGATAATCCAGATCACTTGCCAGTTCTTGTAATCCGACTTTAGCTGGTGCTTTAACTCGACTTCACAGATGTGCTTTTAGTGAGAGCTCTGAGGTATTAGTTACCACTTGAGAGGTCTCATTCGTAATTATGTGCTTACACCCATTTTTATATTAAACATGATTTGCTTTCCAACTCTTGATGAAAGGTAGCAAACTACTGCTTGTTATTAAACAATTTCTAACTATTTCCTTGCATGATTATTTCTTCATTGAATGTACAAAATAGTTTCTCTCTTATTTTTTTTTTAGGGGGGGGGGGGGGGTAAATGAGGGAACATAAGATATTTCCCTTGACACTTCTTTTGCTACGTTGTTCACGTCTTTTGTTTTAGTAGCCTTATGTATTTATGCACGTGGAAGTTGGAAGTTTGATAGGACTATCCATGTTTATTTATTTTATTTTTTTGGCAAGGGTGGGGGTACATTATATGGTTTTCTTTTTGGCTCCATGCTTATTTAATATTTTTTTTAAAATTGTCATGCAATTTTCCACATGGCTTATTTACCACTGCATCAATAATCTATATAAGCATCATAATTGTCTACCATTCAACTGAAGTTAGATGAAATATCTGAACTTGGTAATCGAGTTATCTTTTTATAATCACTATTCAGATACGACTAGTGGCTGCTCAAGCTCTTACGACAGTGGCAATCAGGTCGGGAGAGCCATATAGGCTGCAGATCTATGAGTTCTTAAATGCTTTGGCACAGGGTGGCATGCAGTCTCAAATTTCAGAGATGCGTCTTAGTAATGGGGAAGATCAAGGAGCCAGTGGTACAGGCCTTGGAGTTTTGATAGGTCCCATGATAATGATTCTTGATGAAATTTATAAAGTACAAGATGACGTGATCAAGTTAGATTATTTCTCTATTTCTTCTCCTGCCTCTCACTCTCTCTCTCTTTGCTTTTTTTCTTTTTCCAAATTCTTATTTTGAAACTCATGACTTCTTTTCTTCTCTTCTTTTCCTATTTCTTTTTTTTTTTTAAAAAGTCTTATTTCTAAGCCTTATGAAAGGTTCATTTTTAGATGAGCAGAGAAATATGAAATCATGATATGCTAAAAAAAGAATGGACAGATGAAGAGCTCATGAAACTATACGAAACCCATGAGAGATTGCTTTTTGTTCACTGTTTTGTTATGTTCCTAGAGCAAAGTACCTACCGCTTGGACCAATAAGGTAAGTCTTTTTCAGAATGCTTTCCTTGAGTTCATTATAACATTACCTTGGTTGATGCCAACTTGCCACTAACTCACTAAACAGTGGCAAACATCTAAAAAATTTCAAAAACTAAGTGGGAAAGTCGTACGTTAAAATGTTCTCAAGGTCTTCAACGCGAACTTGATCGCACCACGAAGAATGGTTTAAAAGCGCCCACAGCGGTCCTCTCCTCAACGTGAGAATTTTTGGAGTTGTGTCGCGCTTAGCCATCTAGTTGCTTGAGAAGTTAAGACTTTTAAAAGAAGTGGTGGGGCAGGACAGTCCCATAGACAGATTGTTAGTCCATAACAACTTTTAAGTGTCGATGCGTTGGTTAAACACTTAGAATGAAGCACATTGGAATCCCCCTTAGGAACTAGTCAGTGGGGCCAAGGTGACCAACACCATTGGTAATTGGTTAAGCTGGATGTGGAGACATTTGAGCGTTAACCAAACAAGAAGAGTCTCGATGCAATAGGAGATAGTTTGGACTTCATCCTTGGATGAGACAAACTATCATTTTTATCGTAACATCATGGGGAAAATATTTTTAATAAATTTTTAAATATTTAAGTAGTTGCATCATGCATCATACTTTCTTAAACGATTGAGCATTTATTTACACCATTTTATTCATTCTTTTCGATAATCATGTCAATGTCCCCATTATCAACTATCTTAAACGCGAACAAGATTAACTAGTGATAATAACGGTGATTGGAAACACATTCTTGATATCGTACTGACGATTGTAAATCGACTTAAGAGAAAAATGATGCTTATGCTTTCTGACTATGTTTTGATGAGATAGTCATATATTACATCTTGGCTTCTGTTACTATGTGTTGCAACAACAACATCAAAATTTGGAAACCACCGCCGATATGATGTTGAACATAACCGAAATTTTCAGAGATCATCATCCATATGAGGAATAGAGCACTAGTATTGGTTGTATTAGTTGGAACTTGATAACAGTTATCTGATTTTACATGATGTTTATTATATCTCAATTTTTTGGAAGAATCTTATTTCTCTTGGTGCATTAATTGAGCAAGGATTTGATCTTAAATTCATTGATAAAAATATTGCTATTTTTTTAAAAATGAATGTCTAATTATTGTTGCACGCATGTTTAATAAATTGTTTCATGTAAAAGCAATAGTTCCAATGATATGTCACACTGAAATGAATAATGATTCACAAAGGGATAGTAAAAGGTTGAAGTATGACTCAATTGATCTAACCTATTTGTAACACTTACGCATTTGACATATTAGCCTGGAAATGATTAAAAGACTTATGAAAGATGGTCCTTTGTAAACTTTAAGTGTGGGATCACTACCCACATGTGAATCCTGTCTTGAAAGCAAAATGACCAAATTTAGCAAAAGGTGAAAGAACCACTCAATGCCTTGAACTCATACATAATGACGTATGTGGGCCAGTGAATATCCAAGCAAGAGGTGGTTATGAATACTTCATAACCTTAACAGATGACTACTCACGTTTTGGTCATGTTTAATAAATGCGTCAAAAGTCTAAAACCTTTGAAAAGTTCAAAGAGTATAAGGCCTTAGTTGAAAAGCAATTAGAAAAATAAATCAAAATACTACAATCCGATCATGGTGGAGAGTACTTGCTAGGAGAGTTCGAAGACATTCTTAAGGAAGAATGTATTCTTTTTTAGCTTACAACACCTGGTGCGTCACAACATAATGATGTGTCAAAGAGAAGGAATCGAACTCTGATGGATATGGTTAGATCTATGATGAGTTACTCATCCCTCCCAGATACCTTTTGTGGATATGCCTTAGAAACAACGACATATATTCTGAACCAAGTTCTATTGAAGACAGTGCCTGGTACACCATATGAAAGATGGTATGGACGAAAGTCATCTATCAACCATTTTAAAATATGGCGGTGCCCAGCACATGTTCTAAAACCGAAGACAGGCAAGCTGGCCAGTCGTTCAGAATTATGCATGTTCGTAGGATATCCTAAAGGAACGAAGGGGTATAACTTCTACAGTATGACTGACCAGAAAATATTCGTTAGCATGAATACTAGTTTTCTTGAAGAACATTACATTAAAAGTGTACATTCGAGAACCACAGTTATGCTAGAGGAATTATTGAGTGTGAAGCGACCGACTCCGTAATCAGAAATTGTTTCTGATTCAATAATAAGAGAACCACGACAAGAGCCAGAACCTATGGAGCCTCGACGTAGTCAGAGGGTTATGAAACAATCTAAGAGGTATATGTCATATGGAGAAGCTTTGACAGCTGTCTCAGATAAGGACCTTGATGAACATGTCTCATACTTAGAGGCCATGGATGGTCCTGAAGTAAACTTATGGCAAGAGGTCATTGACATTGAGATACATTCGATGTACTTAAACGGAGTCTGAAAGCTTGTAGATCCACTTGAAGGGGTAACACCCGTAGGATGCAAATGGATTTATAAGAAGAAAAAAGGTCCAGATGGGAATATAGAGACATTCAAAGCTAGGCTAGTAGCCAAGGGCTACACCAAAAAGGAAGGAATAGACTATGAGGATACCTTCTCGGTGGTGGCCATTCTTAAATCCATCCAAATTGTTGCTGCCCTTAATTATGAAATCTGACAAATGAACGTCAAGACTGCTTTTCTCAATGACAATCTTGATGAGCACATTTAAATGGCTCAACCAGACGGGTTCATGGAGAAATGCCAAGAGGAAAAAGTTTGCGAACTGCAGAAGTCCATTTATGGACTTAAGCAAGCGTCACGGTCGTGGAATATTAGATTCAACGAAACCGTTAAGAACTATGTTTTTGAATAGTTAGTGGATGAGCCCTGTGTGTATAAGCTGATACACAAAGGGAATGTGGTTTTTCTAGTCTTGTACGTAAATGATATTCTACTCATTGAAAATAATGTAGAAACATTATGTTATGTCAAGATTTGGCTTGCAAAGCAATTTGATATGAAGAATCTTGGAGAAGTTGCATTTGTCTTAGGTATTAAAATCTTTCGAGATTAGAAGAACGAATAATTGTCACTTTTTCAAGCATCTTATATTGATAAGATGTTGGATCACTTCAATCTATAAAACTCCAAGAATGGAATTTTTCCTTTTAGANACTGGTGGGCTGAAACTCTTGTAGTTGCTTCTTGAAACTCCAGAAGTTTTGGGGTATCAGTTTTGGCGTTGAGGCACTGCAGAATCAATTGCATAACAATGCGGTATGAAAACCATCTCTATGCAGAGCCCAACAAATATGTTTCTTGAATCACGAGTTTTCATTTTGGACTGGTATGATGATGGGGATGTCGATGATGATGATAATCTCTCTACGATGCAATCACTTAATGGAATATTCATTATTATCTTTAATAAAAGACTGTTTTTGATAGAAAGTAAATTAGTGCTTTCCTTTTCGCCTTCAAGAAGCAGATTTTCTCGGTTTTGAAAATTTTATGTTTGTCCAGATTGGCTACCTTCTATGTGCTAAATGGATGCAAATGGCATCTTAGTAAGAACAAACAAATAGCTGGATTATGACATTTTTCTATCTTAACCTGGCAAGTTCTGATTCTTGTCTCTAGTACTCATCCGTATCACTATTTCTTAATTGATTGGATCTTCTCTCCCATTTGTCTTTTATGCATGAATATGAGTCAGTGTATTGCCCTGAGGAAAAGAAAAACAAAAATGGAAGTTGATCACATGTCCGAGAGATGTCTGATATCTTCACCTACAATCCTGGAATTTAATCTAATCCTGGAATCAAGCATTGAAATGCCATCAAGCATATCCTTAAGTATCTGAGGAGAACAATGAACTACATGCTTATGTATTCAGGTACTAACCTGAATATGACGAGGTATACTAATTCTAATTTTCAAGAAGACAATGACTCTAGGAGGTCCACTTCGGGACCAGTGTTCATCCTGAACGGTGAAGTAGTTATATGGAGAAGTATCAGACAATCTTGCATTGCTGATTCTACCATGGAAGCTAATATATGGCAGCTTGTGAAGATGCAAATGAGGTTATATGGCTTAGGAAGTTCTTGAAGAATCTGGAAGCTGTTCCAGATGCTAATAAGTCCATGACACTTTATTGTTATAATAGTGGGGCTGTAACGAATTCTTAGGAACCTAGAAGCCATTAGAGATCCAAACACATAGAACGTAAATATCTCCTGATTAGAGAAATTGTTCAGCATGAAGACGTGGTTACGCATATTCAGGTCAGTACCTGAATACATAAGCATGTAGTTCAAGTGAGAGATTGTTGGAATGTGTCCATAAAGTAGCATGTAATAACTATTTATTTGTATTTAGTTATTTCTCAGACATTAGTATTATTAAATTTTTATGAATAAATTGAAAGTTTTATTTTAAATCAAAAGTGTGTTTGTAAATTACTCAAGTCTTGAAATTTTCATCAACGAACAAATAGTGAAGACAGAGGCGTCTCTAGACGAACTCTTCTGAGAAAGTTCAGAATGATATTCACAGTCTTAGGACTGACTGGGCAATCGAATCTGACTACGACTGTTAGGTTGGATCAATGGATGCCAGTCATGAGGCATGAGAGTGGAAACTCAAACAGTTAACCTAGACATGTTATGAACATGTTGAATAGATCGGTAACAATTTAGTTGAGTCCAAAACCGTTTACTTAGCTCTAAATCTAATTGTTACACCTTAAGGATATTTTCATAATTACCTTAATCATGAGGTGAATACATAGCTTGACTTAGTTAGTTGCAATATTTGATATGTCAAATGAGTGAGTTTGAATTGGAAGGCAATACGTCCACTGTTGGGATTGTAATTCAATTAAGTTGGAGTTACGTGATTCACTAATATGAAAATTCGTAGTTGGATTGTGAAAACAACAATATCACCTTATATTTTATTGATGAGTGTTTGAATAAATTAACCTGGCCATGTATTCAATGAATTGAGTAATTGATTAAGACTTGTGAATTGTACGAGACAATTCACTATTAATTCTTTCTTATTCACAGTCAATGAATGAGTTAAAGAAATAAGAACAATAGGGGTAAATGGATTTTATATTCCACTCTTGTTACTGATATCTATGAAAGGTATTACGTTAAAATATTTTATGGACCGTGAAAATAAAAAGGGTTTTATTTACACCAACAGAAAAGTAACGCACATGAATCGAGAGTTAATTCGGCATCGAACCTATAATGGAGTAGTATGATATCAGGATTAAATAGATAAAAAAATTTATGGAGATAAATTTTCCAGGTATTTGAATCCTTGCCTATGTTGATGTGAGTCCTCCGGTCTCAGGGATAGCTCATGAGAACATAAATAGAGAAACAAAGTAAATTGGATCAAAATGTGTTTTGTGCCAAAACATATTTTCTACACCTATATGTGATGGATGATGTCACTTAATTAGCTAAGTGTGATTATTTGTATTGAAATTAATTAGTTTATTATTTTCTAATTATTGGATAATTAGGAAATAAAAATAAACTAATTAATTAATTGATAATGATCAATTTCGATACAACTCTAACACTGTGGAGATACACTGATTTTCGATAACTTGAATATATGGAGGTAAATTTTAGAAAATATAAAATATATGGGTATTTTATAGATATAAAAAATTAGATTTTATAAA
Source organism: Datisca glomerata (assembly GCA_003255025.1). Lineage (NCBI taxonomy): Eukaryota > Viridiplantae > Streptophyta > Magnoliopsida > Cucurbitales > Datiscaceae > Datisca > Datisca glomerata. The sequence continues at coordinate 6,581 of QANY01008960.1, read as the reverse complement.
TATCTAATAGCAATTTGATTGTAAAGAGAGATATAGATCTCATATCAGCTACATAGAAAAAGAGTTTTCTCCATTGTCGAGAGGCATCTGAGGGGTAGTCCTGAAAAAGATCTCATATACAGTTTCCCATCAATTAAAGTATACTTGGCACTCCGTTGTTGAAGCTTCTAGGTTTCCATTTTGTTGGCTGGGAGGTCTCTATTGAGAAGGTAGTGGACAATATCTTCTAGCCAATCGTGTCCACCATCTCCCGTTGTGACTTCAGCTTCCATCTGTATGGGTGCTTTCGTTGTAGGCTCACTCAAGTACTCTACAGAAACATTTCTTTTGAAGGGAAGTATTATCGAAGATCTTAATCCGACAAGTGCGTTAGCTTCAACATTTTTTATTCTCGGTATCTGGGTGATTTCTATAACTCTTGAACAATTGCAACATCTCCTTGGCGTATTGTAAGTACACTGTCATCTGCTATATTTGGCATTGCACTTAACGGAAACTTGATTAGCAACCAACGTTGAATCACAAAAAAATTTAATGTTGGTTGCCTTAAACTCGTTCATGAAGACGGAGCTCGGCTAGAAATTCTTCGTACTCTGACTCATTGTCGGATGCTTGGAAGCCAAAGGATAATGTGTGTTCAAAGGTCTCGCCGTGTGGAGTTTGGACCATAATTCCCGCTCCCGCTCCGTCATGATTGGAGGCTCCGTCTACGAATAAGGTCTAGGTCTCTTCATTTGGCTCCACTCTTGATGAATCATGCTGCCCGTCTTCATCCTCATAGGTGAATTCGGTAATGAAATGTGCTAGGACTTGTGCCTTAATCGCAGTCCGCGGCACGTAACTGATGTCATATCCCTCAAGCTTAACTGCCCACTTTACGAGTCTCCCAATCATCTCTGGAGAATGTAGCTGGCTCGTTAAGGGGAATTTCGTTACCACATTAATCGTATGTGCTTGAAAGTAATGTCTTAGCTTCCTTGCGGCTACAATCAATGCCAACACCAGTTTCTCCATTTTCCCGTACCTTGTTTCCGCAGCTATAAGACTTTTACTAACGAAGTAAACTGGCCTCTGCAGTCCTCCTTCTGTCCTGATTAGTGTCGCACTGATAGTCGTTTCTGAAACTGCCAAGTAAAGAAAGAGTTCTTCGTTAGGCAGTGGTTTAGTCAACAACGGAAGGGAGGATAGGTATTGCTTAAGTTTCTGCAATGCTTCCCCATATTCTTTGTCCCACCGTTGCGCTGAATTTTTCTTCAGTTTGCCAAAAAAATGGCTTGCACTTATCAATTGATCTTGCCAAGAATTCTATTGAGTGCGACCAATTTTCTCGTTAAGCTTTGAATCTCTTACTTTGGCTATGGTGACTTGATTTCTATGATTGTTTTGATTTGGTCAGGATTTACTTCAATTCCTCGGTGGTTGACTAGGTGTCCAAGAAACTTTCTCGCCGCCACTCTGAATGTACATTTTTTTGGATTCAACTTCATGTTACTCGTTCTGAGAGCAAGGAACACTTCTTTTAAATTAAAGATGAGATCCATTCTCTTCTCTTCTTTGACAAGCATATCATCGACGTAGACCTCCATTGTCTTTCCAATCTGTTTTTCAAAAAATTATTGACTAGTCTTTGAAATGTTGCCCCTGTATTTTCTAAACCGAACAGCACCACAGTATAGCAAAATGTTCCAAAATCAATAATAAACGATGTCTTTTCTTGATCAGATTGGAACATTGTCACCTGGTTGTAACCGGAGTATGTGTCCATAAAGCATAGAAGCTCATGTTCGAACGTCGTGTCACCATCTGATCAATCCTCGTCAATGGATAATCATCTTTTGGGCAAGCCATATTTAAATAAATGAAATCTACACAAGTTCTCCACTTTCCGTTCTTCTTTTTCACCATGACGACATTTGCCAACCACTCTGGGTAGCTGACTTCGCTAATGAATCCAACTTTGAGCTATTTCTCTACCTTCTCCTTTATGGCTGCTTTTCGTTCGGGTGTAAATGATCGTTTCTTTGGTTTCACAAAAGGATCTATGTTTAGTTTATGACAAATTAATTTTTCATCAATTCCTGGCATCTCGGCTGTCGTGGTTGCAAAAGATATCAACGTCGTCTTTGAGAAATTTAGTGAGTTCAATTTTTTTTTGCTTCGGTCAGTTCTGCACCTATATTGGTTGTTTTTCCATTTCCAATGTCAACAAATTATGTCTTACTTACAGCCTTGTACCTCGAGATTGCTCTCACCCGGCTCGTCTTCATTTAGTTATTATTTTTCGACTGTCTCTTTCCCGTTGTTGTGAACATGCACATCTTTCTTCCTCGCGGAATCAAGAACCATTACTGCATAACAATTGGCCATGGCCTGATCTCCCTTAATCATCCATACTCCCTGTGGTGATGGATACTTCAGCGTTTGATAATATATGGACAAGACAACTTTCATTTTATGCACCCCACCTGTGTTCTTCATAGTTCGTACTCCCTGCGGTGTATCCATTACCACAAAATTCATGATATAGTTGAACGGGTCCGCATGTACATGAAGAGACAAGATCCTTTCTGAGTAAGTTATGGTTCCGTTGAAACCAATAAGTGGGTTTCCTGCACTGCAAAGCTTTGGAGCGTCTATCTCCATCTTTTCCAATGTTGATCGATATAGGATGTTCACAGCACTCCCGTCATCAATCAAGACACTTCGTAATAAACATATCTCAATCTGATTAGTAATCACCAATGCATCATTGTATCCATCATAACGCTCGTTGTCTTCATCAAAGATAATGTGGGCACTATCACAATTTGCTTCTTCAGACGCTTCATTCACCTCGGGAGTTGGCTTTTTACAATAGATTTTTCTTTCATTTCTCGAGGTGCCTTCATGCTCCGTGAGAGCTATGATCATATCCATGAATCTCATATGTTTCTTCTCCTTGGGGCGTTCTTCACTCCTATCTTTTGGGGTTGACCTCTTCTGTCAACAAATTCCTTTAGATACATTTATTGCACAAGCCTTTCGATGTAGTCCTTCAGCTGGTAGTAGTCCTTGGTGTAATGGCCAGCACCCTGGTGATAAGAAAACTTATCTTTGTCCCTTTCATTTAGCTCATTGGTAAGTGGAGCGGGCCTTTTCAGCCAGGGTTTATCCTGTATGGTTTTTAGAATTTAGTTGACGAGTATGGCTAGAGGGGTGTAGACTTTCTCCCTCGGGTGAACTTTACCAGCCAGTCTTAGTCTCTTCTCAGCTTCACTCCTTCTTTCGTCCATCTTCTATGTCTTGTTTGTCCCGCATTTTCTCGTTCTGGAACTCCCCATTTTCTATCATTGGGTGGGATTCCGTTGTTCCGTTAATTTATGCATGCTTTTCTTTTCTTCCTCTAGGGTTATATACATCTATGCCTGAGGGAAGTCTGTGTGATAGTAAGTGGTTTGTTCTTGGGAAAATCTTTAAATAAGGGTGAATCCAGATCCAACCCTCGTTTGAACGCTAGTAGTGCCATGCGGTCATCACAATTATCAACTTTTGTATCTCATATTTAAAAACAGTGGGTGTAATCCTGTAGAGATTCGCCCTTCTTTATAGCGACCGTCAACAGATATTTTGAATCCTCTATTACCATTCGGTAGGTGGAATACTGTTCCAAAAACACAAAAGACATTCTAGCAAAGTTATCAATTGAACACAGGGTACAAGATGATACCATTTCAATGCGTTGCCGTCCAGGCTCGTTGAGAACATTTTGCACATAAGCTCATCTCATGCTGGAAACGCCATTACTTGCCTGAAATGGTGTAAGTGGTCTACATGATCCATTTTCCCTTCGTAGTACTTGAATTTAAGGGAAACGAATTTCTTTGGCACTGAGGCTACCAAATTCTGTGGACACAAAGGGGATTGTGTTAGAGTTTTCTGATCTGCTACCCCAGTGCCACCTAGCTTCCTTACTTCTAGCATCTTCCTTTTGAGCATCTTATTTACTTCCTGTTCGTCATTAACTCTGCTGGGCCATTCTCGCCCGCCACCTTTTTCCCGTAGTCATGAGAACTGACTTCCGGTTCATAACATTTTGACTTTCATCCGGATTTGGTTTCCTGGCAACCTGTTCTCTCCGTACTTCATCTTGCAGGTTCTCATTTTTCCGTTCTCCAGCCACGGTCCTTTGACTCACCTCCACTTTGGTCTCCGCTACATCTCGTTGTAAAGCAACAATTTGCTATGCATTACGTAACGCTTCGCTAGTATGATTTTCATTCCCTGTATTCCTGTCAGAATGGTCTGGATCATTTCTTGTACTCCAGTGGGATGTGCGGGTTGATCAATGGGGTTGTTGGCAGCATCAATGTCATTTCCCGCGCAGCGTGTGAGCTAGTTTGAGGCATTTTGGAATTATGATCTCGAGTTGATTCTTAACTCTCAATGAAAACATCAAAATGTAAATGAAAAATTTCTTCGCACTGAAAATAAGAAAATAAATGAGAGAGAGAGAGAATCAAAACTTATTTGTGTTATTACTTGATTATTGAATGCCCATTGGTGTTACAATTGGCTTCTATTTATAGACCTTCAAATGATCACATAAAATCTTATTGAGTTTATCTATTTCCACCAAGAAGATAACTAATAGAATATTCGTTAAGATTCAATTTATCAATAACAATAAATGAATTGATCTCGCCCGTCTAATTAAATCAACGATCTTTACTTCTACTTCTAGATTGTCACATCAACTATCTCCGTGCCCTCTTCTGATCGATCTTTTCTTGATAATGTGTCAGAGAGTGAATTTATGCTCATTCAAGATGCATAGAATCAAGAAAGAAATACAGTAAAGCCACAAAACCCCACCATCTAACTATCCAAGCAAAAGGAAAAACCAAATTATATTAAAAAGGAAATCGAACTTAGATGCTCAGAAAAAAAATTGGGATAAGAAAGGATGAATTTTGTGAGTGAAATGAAGAGAGAGAAAGAGATCGGGATTTAGGGAAAACGATACCTGATGTGGATAGAAGCTACGAACCCTCTACTTTGTTTAGGGAAAACATTTTTTATGTGACAAAATATTAAGTTGTCTCTTTAATTTAAAAGATTTCAGTTAAACTTAATAGTTGTTAGATCGTAGTTTAATGAAAATATTTTGTTAGATTTTGATATAGTGAATTTTAACAGGGCATAACCAGTTAAATTGTATTGTATCTAAGCAAAGTCTATAAGCATTTTTTTACTAGACTAGTGACCAGTGGAGTGTATTTTAGTTTCTCTCTGATAAAAAATTGTCATATTTTGTCATAAAAATCAAAAGGTCTTGAGTCTTTTTTTTTCACTTTCAAAGTCTTTTTGGAATAATTTCTCATGAAATGATGGGAGATGGATCAAATATTTTCGGGAAGGGAGAGGGGGAAGTGTGATGAAGAATTGTGAGTGGGGATGACTCGAAAAATGGTCCCTAATAGGGTAATCATTTGGCTGAAAGTTTTAAGAAATTGCAGTGCATCATACACTGACGAGTAATGAAAAACGAAATGTAATCTTTTTTATAGAAATAACAACAATAACATTATATTGTAGAGATTAGCTATTTGTTAGACATTAGTCTAATAAAATATCTTAGCTAAACTATGTTTTAGCAACGTTCAATGAAAACTTATTTAAATAAAAAAGGCAAACTAAGTATTTTTCCTTAGTGCCAAATTTCGTTTTTAAATCATTTTTTTACTGGTCTGTCGGTGAGATTTTATCTTGGAAGAGCAATAATTTTTTTTTGTTGATTTTGGGTGTACCCACGACTCCTTAATGTTTGTTAATTTTATCATATGCAGTCAGCAAAATATGTAAACTATCATTTCCACCTTTTTGTTTATCAAATAGTAAACATATCGAAAATGGATTACAGAATGTTTGAAGGGTCACTTGGTATAAGATTATAAGTTAATGATTTCTGAAATAAAATTGTGAGTATATGATTGTGGAAAAATAAGATGTCCATAAAGTTAAGATTATTTTGTTTGATAATAATTGAAAATATTATGATATAATGGTGAAAATAGTGATTATTTTATTTGTTTTAATAGAATGTGCAACATAATATTATATATGCAATTGTCAATTTTATCATTGAACCAAAATATACTTTAAATGATCTATTGCTTATTTATAATATGATTACCTAAAACATATTATTTTTTAGTTTTTATTGTTTTTATAGTTGACATACAAATTATATTTTATATTTGAATTTTAACAGTATTTTGATTTACAAAAAACTAGTTAAATCTCAGTTATTAATGAAAAATTGAATATAAACTAAAATAAAATAATAAAATATGATTTTCTTAGTATATTTCATACTTATGATTTGTAAATTAACAGAATTATAGATATTATATTGATAATATCTCATTTATTTAAATTAATGCATCAATATTAGTTGTCAATATCTACAAATAAATAATTGTCAAAAGAATAGTGAGAATGTATGTACACCTTGATTTTGACAAAAAAAAAATATGTACACCTTGCAACATACAACCAAATCCTAGCCAAGAAATATATATATATATATATATATATATATA
>QANY01008959.1:0-60430 GCA_003255025.1 Datisca glomerata | reverse complement strand
AGAAGAAGGAGGAGAAGAAGGAGCAGAAGAAGGAGGAGAAGAAGGAGCAGAAGAAGGAGGAGAAGAAGGAGCAGAAGAAGGAGCAGAAGAAGGAGGAGAAGATGGAGGAGAAGAAGGAGGAAAAGAAGGAGGAGAAGAAGAAGAACAAGAAGAAGAACAAGAACAAGAACAAGAACAAGAACAAGAAGAAGAAGAAGAACAAGAAGAAGAACAAGAACAAGAACAAGAAGAAGAACAAGAACAAGAAGAAGAACAAGAACAAGAACAAGAAGAAGAACAAGAAGAAGAACAAGAAGAAGAACAAGAACAAGAACAAGAACAAGAACAAGAAGAAGAACAAGAAGAAGAAGGACAAGAAGAAGAACAAGAAGAAGAAGGACAAGAAGAAGAACAAGAAGAACAAGAACAAGAAGAAGAAGAACAAGAAGAAGAACAAGAAGAACAAGAATAAGAACAAGAAGAACAAGAAGAAGAACAAGAAGAAGAAGAACAAGAACAAGAACAAGAATAAGAAGAACAATTTGGGTGGTTTTTTCCCTATTAAGTTTCCCCACATTACACTCAATAATTTTTATTGATGTGTAATGATGAGGACTCCTTGATTCGCATGCGCTTTTTCAAAGATGTATTGTCTTCTCTCGGGAACCTGCAGTTCTTTAGAAATAACAAACATATATATATATATATACAGTTAATTAAATCAAGGGAGGCACGGGTTTTACCTGCAATGGCGCTTCATTTGTTGACTATTTTAACTCCCAACAAACTCCCCCTCCCGACTAGCTGGAGGTGGACATCATGTCTGACATCTTCCTGCATATCTCATGCTTCTCCTTGGGTAAAGCTTTTATCATCATGTCTGACCCATTAATCATATGCATGGACTTTCTGAATCTCTAATAGCTTTTCATTTAACGTATCATGTGTCCAGTGATACATCACATCAATGTGCTTCGATCTCGAATGAAATGCTAGATTTTTAATAAGATGAATGGCACTCTAACTGTCATAGTACAATATGTATTTCTACTGCTTGAACCCCAACTATAGCAAAAATGTCTTTATCCGTAAGATTTCTTTGCAAGTTTCAGTAACTGCTATAAACTCAGCTTCAGTGGGTGATAACACAACACATTTTTGTAATTTAGACTGCTAGGATACTGCTCCCTCTGTGAAAGTAATCAGATATCCTGATGTCGACTTTCTGGAATCAAGATCACAGCCATATCTGCATCTGTAAACCCATCAAGTATAGGTTTTTCATTGCCAAATAAGAAACAAAACCTTGAAGTACCTATGAGATATCTTAGAATCCATTTCACTGCTTCTTAGTGTTCTCTACCAGGATTTATCAAAAAAATTGCTGACAACTTCAACTACATGAGTTATGTCTGGCCTCCTACATACCATGGCATACATCAAACTACCCATTGCTAACGAATATGAGATTCTATCCATATTTCTTCTATGCGTTGGTAGAAGGGTTTTGCTTCGAACTTAGCTTGAAATGACTACCGAGAAGTGCGCCAACTGGTTTTGCTTTGTCCATGCGAAACCTTTTCAGCACCTTTTTGATGTATCTTTCTTATGATAACCACTGCTTCTTTGCACTTCTATCAAAGTAATCCTCACGCCAAGAATTTACTTTGCGTGCCCCAGATCTTTTATTGAAAATGATTCATTCAATTCTCTCTTCAACTATTGAATTTTACTAGTATCTACACCAAAGATAAGCATATTATCTATACAGAGTAGGAGAATAATGAAGTTACTATTTGGGAATTTCTTGACAAACACACAATGATCTGAAGCCATTTTCTTGTACTCATGCTCCCCCATAAAGGATTCAAACTTCTTATACGACTGTCTTGGAGCTTGCTTTAACCCATAAAGTTTTCTTCAACTTACAAACAAAGTCTTCTTTCCTTTTGACCTCAAAACCCTTTGGTTGCTCCATATATACCTCATTCTCTAAGTCACCATGGAGGAAAATGGTTTTGACAGCAAGCTGCTCAATCTCCAAATCCATGCTGGCTAAACCCAGAACAACACAAATGGATGGAATTTTCACTATAGGCGATAAAATCTCTTCAAAATCTACACCATTTTTCAAACTGAAAAATCTTTCACAACTAATCTTGCCTTGTACCTTAGATGTGAGCTATTTTCTTAAGTTTTCAATATGTACACCAATTTGTTCTTCCACGCTCTTTTGCTTTAGGGAAACTTCACCAGCTCATAAGTGTGATTCTCATGCAAGGATTTCATCTCATCTTGCATTGCTTGCAACAATGACTCTTTCTTAGCATCAATGACAACTTTTGTAGAAGTTTATCGCTCACCCATATTAGTAAGCAATAAGTATTCATCTGGAGAATACTTGGTGGATGGCTGTCATTCTCTATTGGATCTCCATACCTAGGTGGTCTCATCAATTGTTAGCTCTAATTCTGATTGATCAGCATGTGCTACTGGCTCGTTAGTATTTTCATGATCAGCATGATCATGGAAATACCCATACCATAACCATACTTTGTAGATATAGGAACTGAATCTAAGTCAATCAAATCATTAAAATTGGACTGATGCTTCTCAACTGTTTTGAAGTCTTTTAATAGTTTGATCTTCAAGGAATACAACATCTCAGCTTATGACAATTTTTCGATCAACTGGATCCCACAAACGATATCCAAACTCATCATGCCCACCCATGAAGATATATTGCTTTGTCTTGCTATCAAGTTTTGGTCTTTCATCCTTCAATATGTGCACAAAGGCTTTGCAACAGAACACATTCAAGTAGTCGTAACAAACATCTTTTTCTGTCCATACCTTTTATGGCACATCATAATCTAACGATGTTGATGGAGAATAATTAATCAAATCGACCGCTGTCACAACTACTTCACTCTAAAAGGATCTTGGTAGATTTGCATTTGATAGTATGCACTTTGCTCTTTCTACAATGGTGCGGTTATACCTCTCCGCTACACCATTGAGCTGTGGAGTCTTCGGAACTGTCATCTAATGATGAATACCATAGCTTTTGCAGTTCTCATGAAAAGGACCCCTATATTCACCATTGTTGCCTGTTTGGATATACTTCGGTAATCTTCATGTCTCTCTTTCAACTCGAGCATGGAATTATTTAAAGACACTAAACACCTGGTATTTGTATTTTAAAATATAAACCCACACTTTCCTGGAGTGATCATCTATAAACGTAATAAAATGATGTACCCTAAGAGATTTAATATTCATGAGACCACACACATCAAAATGCACGAGATCCAAAATATTAGAACTTCTGTCAAAAGTTCTTTTGAATGACACCCTATGTTGTTTACCAGCTAAACAATGTGCAAAAGTCTTAACTGGCGTACCTTTTATATTTGGGAGGAGTCGTTTCTTGGCTAAGATCTCAAGCACTTTCTAACTCATGTGTCCAAGCCGTTTGTGCCACAATTCATCCCTGGGATCACCCTCCACAACATTCACCGAGCCAGTACTAAGCTTTGTAGATGTCGCATAGAGCGTATGATTTTTCATTCCTCTTGCCACTATCAGTGAACCTTTGGTGAGCTTCCATTTACCTTCACCAAAATAGTTGTGATATCATTCTTCGTCGAGTTGACATGTCAAAATCAAGTTCAGTCAAATGTATGGCCTATGTCTCACATTTCTGAGTACCAACTTGCACCTAGTATTTGTCTCTAGACGCACATCTCCGATACCGACAACTTTAAAGGTTCCCTTGTTACCTATCTTCATAATACCAAAGTCACATGATTTGTACATTGAGAAAAGATCCTTTCTGGATGTAACGTGGATGGTGTCAGCACTATCAACTACCCAATCTGTGTCTAGGCTCGTGACACTCACAACATTTTCCATTGCAATAATAAAGATATCTTGGCTGGTGGCAGCTAGTGTTTCTGATCTGTCACTTTTCTTATCACTATTTTCCTTCTGCTGTTCAGCTTTCATTTTTCGGCAATCACTTCTCTTGTGACCCATCTTCTTGCAATGATAGCACTTAACACCATGTTTCACGAATTTGCTTCTCGAACGACCACGATTACTATACTTGTTCCTACTCTGGCTTCTCCCCTGACTTTCTGTAACAAGGCCCTTTGAGTGACTGTAGAAGGACCCAAGATTTTCCTTCTTATTTCTTCGTTCAACAAAATGCTTTTAACTGAATTCATCGACGCTTTACCATTAGGAGAGGAATTACTCGATGACTACCAACGTTTCGCAACTATCTAGTAAGGAACTTAGAAGAAACAAGGCCTGAGTGACTGTACAAGGACCCAAGGTTTTCCTTCTTATTTCTTCGTTCAATAAAATGCTTTTAACTGTATTCATCGACACTTTACCATTAGGAGAGGAATTACTCAGTGACACTATCAACGTTTCGCAACTATCTAGTAAGGAACTTAGAAGATACAAGGCTGAAGCTCATCGTCTAAAGCCATTTTCATGGTCGAGAGTTGATTCATAATAATCTGCATCTCATGCAAGTGTTCTGCCATTGAAGCCCTCTCTTTGTATTTCAACTTAACAAGCTTTCTTATCAGAAAAGCTTTATTCCCAACTATTTTTCTCTCATACAACTCTTCCAATTTGTTCCCCAAAGACTATACATGAGTCTCATTCGAACGATACACATTGTTATCCACCCACTGAGGTATAAACCCACAACTTGTCGTTTCAACAATTCTTTATCATCATTACTCGTATCCTTCAGTTTCCCCGAATGGCCTTTAATCAGAGTGTGATACTTTTTACGATAGAGGAGATCTTCTATTTTTCCTTTCTATAACTACTAGTTAGCCCCATTCACACTAATCATCCTGGTTGTATTAACCGCCATAACTAGTGACTGTAAACTGATACCGAACCAAACTCTGATACCACTTGTTGGAATTTTAACAAACACCAATAACAGAGATCATTATTATCAAAGCCTATGGAATCAATTTATTTCATAGAAACATAATTTATCGAATAGATTAATAAACCAAACATAGGAAAGCCGAAAATAGGACACCAGATTTAACATGGAAACCCATTTAGTGTGAAGGAAAAAACCACAAGACAAACTCCAAATTAGATATTCAGTATAAAAATAATGAGGTTATACCAAGTTCTTCTCTAGATAAAACTAGAAGATTACATCAATTAAATAACTTGATCAATGTCACCAAATAAAAGGTGGATTACACAAAATTAAATTCCCCAATAAATAGAACTAAAACCACAATGGTAGTGATAACGAAGAAATTATCATTGAAGATGACTGTTATAAATCCATAAACAAACCTTCAGATTATCGAGACGATGATAACAAAAATTGTCGTGATCGCGTCACCAACTCACGTCCTCTTCTCTTGAGGAATGAAGCAATTTTTCTTCTTCGCTTAATTGTGATTTTTCTGGTGGATGAGAAGGCTTGAAATTCTAAGCCAAAAAGATGCTTCTGGCGGCTGCACAATCAATTGAGACTTCAATCTCAATTAGAAGTCTAGCGGCTGTGTGAAAGAAACTCTTTCACAATTGGGTTTTAATTGTGTGTTTTGCATACACAACAATACCATACACCTAGCTTCAATTTGTTATTTATCATTTAGCAAGAATAAGGTCAAATAATTTGGTGCAATGCTTCATTGGGCCAAAGAATAAGGAAGCCAATGTCTCCTCCAATAGGAAGGACAACCCAACTCACCGCAATTTTGACTTGACATGTAACAGTAAGCTTTCTTTTTTAAACTAAAGATATTCATTAACACCAAAGTGAATCTTCAAACAATACCTCCCTAATAGAAGGGGGAGAATCCTCTAACCAAACTGAAAAGTTGGCTTCCAACAAGGTTAATTTAGCCAATCTATGAGATACCTCATTAGAACTCCTAGGTACATGCCTGATAGAGCAATTTAAAGAGGATAATAAAAAAGAACAGTCATTAATGATGGCAACAAAATCATTTGAGGGGTTTGTAGTGCCTAAACAAGATTTAACAACAATCAGGGAATCAAATTCAACCAAATTAACCGGAATACAAATAGAGGACGCCAACCACAGACCTTCCAACAGAGCAATGGCTTTGGCAGCCTCAAACGAGAGCCTTCTGGGGAGCCTCTTCATCATCACAGCCATAAACTCTCCCATATCATTCTGAATGATAATACCCAAACCACTGCCAAGAGGAGAACCGCACGCAGCATCAATGTTAAGCTTAAAATCTCCCCTTGAAGGATGAGATCAGTGGCTCGGGGGAATTCTTGTCGGAATTCTAGCAGTAGCCTTCAACCAAGAATTACAGTTCTCTATTTCTTCAAAAAATAAGTTGGCCCAGCTTAAAATTCCATCCCCAGAACAGGATTTGCGCCCATTAAAAACTCTATTTCTGTTCCACCATAAAGACTAACAAAGCACAACAAAAAAGAAGAATTCAAATATACTAATAGAACACTTGACCGCCAGGAACACATCCAGCCCAAGTAGACTCAAAATGGAAACGACGAGTGCTAACCCATTCTCCTATTTACACTAACCCTTTGTTGCAAATGAATGAAATTAGCTCTATGATCTGAGGACGTATAGTAGCCATGCTTGAAAAAAGCCAGAGGAAAAAAGGATCTCCATATCAGGCACCACATACCTCGATCTAAGACCTCTCGAATATTTGCTGACCCATGACGTCTGTTATTCCACGTGAATTTGGATCCCTTGTACTTTATACCCATAAGATTACAATCATTAATCACCTCACGGAATTGGGACATTTTATTTTCCTCCTTGGCAGCTCCCCCTAATTTCTCGGATTAGTCTACAATCTCATTGAAATCTCCGCAAATCAGCCATGGAAGATCCGACATTCTTTTTAATATCCTCATTAAGTTCCAAGAATGGAGTCTTTCCCTTTGGATAGGATAACCGTAAAAATCCGTGAACCTCCAAACTATTCCATCATCCATTTTAACAACCGAGTCTATATGACCCACTGAGTAAGACAAAATTTCCAAAGAAATAAGGTATTTCCAAAGGAATCAGACATGCACTAAGACCCCTACTAGGAACCTCAAACACTGAATCAAACCCAATCGAAACCGTAAGTCATTTTAATGCCCGGCGGTTCCCAAGCCCCCGAGCATTCCAGCTTAAAATTATCATTTCAAGTAGCGGGCTCCCTCGGGAAGACCCGTCGCTGGAATGCTTGGTTGAGAGAATTGAGGTGAAGGGCAAATTTTCTTACCACTCCCTGGAGAAACTTCTTTCTGTGCAGGGCGTTTCTTGATGGCGTCAGTCTCCTTCGAGGAGGTCGGGTTCTTTTTTCCTCCATTCTATTTCTCTATTCTTTTCCATTTCTTTTCTTTTCTTATAAGGGTTGTTGCTTAATTAATGTTAGAACTGTCCACCCTTGTAGTCTGTCTAGGAAGGCTCAAATTATCTGCTGAGATTGGACTTTCTTCTATCTGAGGAAAAACTTAGGTTGGCTCCTTTCGTTTTGGCCCAACAAGGGGACTTGGGCTTTTGAGGACTCGGGTCTCCACCCGTTGGATCCCTACTAGTTCTTTATTTTTCATTCTTGGCGCCTCCCCCAATTCTTCCCACATCATCGCATCAATAGGGGCTGACGTGGTGCTGTGAGATTAGGGAGCATTCCCGTCACCCCTCCCTGCCAGATTAGTAATTCCAGTTTCATTTAGTAATAGTGCTGTGTTTTGGGTTATTTGTTGCTTGTATTTATATTGGGTTTCAATGTCTTTTAAACAGACGAGAGAAAACTGTATCCAACCCTGTTCTAGAAGTGTCGATTTCCTTCGGTAGGTTTGAGAATGATGCGCTTTCTTGGGAGAAATGGTCTACTTTCTCACCCAACAAATATATCGAAGAAGTTGAGACATGTGCAACAGCCGGATCAGTTGCTCAGAAGAAGGGTTACTTTGAAGCCCAATACAAGAAGATAGCTGCTAGGAAAGCTGAGATACAGGAGCAAGAGAAGCAATTAGAAAATAACCCATTTAGATCATATGAACAGAATGGTTGTTCTAAATGTAGTCCCGCTTTTCATATTCTAAGTCCTGCTTTTCATATCCACCCTTTCTTTTGTGAACAGTATATTTATAGCCCTGACTATGATTCCCTCCTTTTCTGCACATCAAAGCAGGAAACTTTCTAGGAGTTGCAGCGTCATGGTTTGTCCAGGTCGGTATTGAAATTTACAGATATTTTTCTGCTATCCTTAATCCTGAAGAAGAGAGCAATCTGACTGATGAAAGAGAGAGAACTAAAATACTTGGAAAGAAGGTCGCCTGTACTACAGTCAGGTGTGGTGCATCATTAGTTTCTTATATGGATAGAATAACTTGTGGTATTCGGTTGGATTCAACCTTCTCCTTTATCAATATAATTTCTTTTGTTTCTTATAGAAAAACTATTCATAAAAAAAGACAGGTAATGTTGGATAGTTGGTTTTGCATGTTTCTATTCTATATTGCATTTTCTATATGCATATGGAAAGGTATGGCTGGGGTGATTTTGGAACAACTACAGGTGTTTCAAATAGTAATATTATGCAATGCGATAATATATTTGGCATCGATCCGTTCTACATTGAAAAAACTAATGTTATTCTATTAAAACATCTTTTTTTGTTTATGTATCTTGAGTTAATTGTCTTAAAAGTTTGATTATCTTTCTCATAGATGTGGGTCGCACGACACTATTTGTTTAAAAAAAATTATACATTTTGTAGCTAAGAGTTTCATTGATTGTATCTACAGGTTGTGAAGGTTGTAGTACTGGGAAGTACGAGTTTTTGGCACCAACCACTTGCAAAAATGCCTTAAGGGTGCTGCAGGCTATGCAGTGAAAACTTAGATGAAGAACAGAGAAGAGGTAAAGAACAGAGATGAGAAAAATGAGAAATAGAAACAAGAAGGAAAGAGAGCATCGAGGAGAAAGACTTTGATATTGTCATTGACACAAGCAGAGAGAGAAAACCAAGTTAATATACAACATGGTTAGTTGGGAAAGGATAACAACCTACTAGTTAACCTAACCAAACTAAACCTAAAAATAACCAAAACAAAGAGCTAAATAGTAAACCAATATTTAGCCCTTAATTGCGCCCTCAAACTGATGCTAAATGATGGCTAAGCATCAGTTTGCTCCGAAAAAAATTAAACACAGAAAAGGTTAAAGCTTTGATAGATATGTCTGCTAATTGATCAATAGAGCAAACATAGTTGACTATCAAATACTTCTTGACCATTTTTTCATGAATAAAGTGGTAATCTATCTTTATATGCTTCGTTCTATCATGAAACACTAGGTTAGAGGCCAAGGAGATAGCATATATATTATCACACCAAATCTGTGAAGAAAGATTCAAGGGGATGTGCAAATCTTTTAATAATTACCTTATCCATGAGATTTCAGCTGCAGTGGATGCTACAACAAACATGTGCTTCTATAGCACACTACCACCACGTTTTTTTATTAAAACGCTAAGGATCTAAATTGGCGGGTTTAATTCGCTGGGCGTAGGAACAAAAATGTACGAACCCACTTAGAAAATTGGAGTCTCACAAAACTCCGTCTTTCAACCTCTCTCTCTCAGCTTCAACCCTCTTTCTCTCAAAAGCTCAGTGATCTTAGGCCTCACGAATCTCACTTTTCCATCTATCTCTAAAAGCTCTATCTGGCGGAGCTTTCTCTCTGGTGTATCTCTCACAAAGCACCTATGTTGTTCAACCCTCACTTCTTTTCGCAGCGAAGCTCATAAACAACTATCTCTACGATGAAGCTCAAAGAGCTTTCACTCGCTAGGTGAAGCTTTCTATCATATCTTTCTTGCATGTGTCTCTTACAACTCTCTATTTCAAGTGTCTATCACGGATTTCTCCACAGCTCTCGATTTGAGCTCTTTCTCACAGCTTCCTCACTCAGCTATGTGAACTTGTCGATTCCTCAGGTAGTTCGGAACGCTCTCTCCAAATCTTTCTCTAAGCTCTCTGATTTTCATTTACCAGCATCCTCCCGGTCCAAACTTCTCTTCATTTTGGGTAAATCCCTAATTCTTTGTTATGCTTTAAATTTCCTGTGGGCATTTAAATTTAGTTTGTTTTGTTGAAATTTGTTATCAAATGAAAAAAGAAAAGGAGATAAAGAAACAGAGGGGTTCTCAGGTTCAATTTGATTGAGGGAGATTGAGAAATGAATGGAAGATTAATAGATTTCTACTTTTCGGTTAAGCTTGTGATTATGGTTTCCTTCATCTCTTTTTTTGGTTGTTGAAAATTTGATTATTTGCATGATGAAATATGAATATTGGTGAGTATTGAGATGTACAGTTCAGTTGTCTGAAATATCTTATCTGAAATCCATTGATGCCGGAAATTAAAATCTTGGGTGTTCAACATGTTTCTTGAGTGCTTTTAGGGTGTTTGATATGTTTGTTCAATGCTTAGTATTTATCGTTCTTATAAACTGTTGATAATTGATACCAAGGATTCTGCTCAAGTTCTTAAAATTCATTTTAGCACTTGTTGTTGGGTAATTATTTCCCACTTGCTTGAAGACTTACATTGATGATCTTCTTTGCTGTATAATTGTTGATCATATTAAAAAACACTTGACCTCTTCCTTTTGTGTTGCTTTGCTCTATTTTCCTACTCTTAGAGACTGAAGTTCTTTTGTTGTCTTTGCTTAGATCACCACGTCATACCAAATCACCCTTTGTATTGTTTAAAAGTGTCTACTTTGTCTTTCATTATATGTGTTGATTAATATCATATTGAAAATAAACTCCGTTGGTGAGGCTCCTTTTATTTCTTGTGTTTTGTTGTTTTGGGGATACTAAAGTGGTACTCTGTAGCCTATATAAATTTTGACTTAACAACCAACTTAGCTCCATCCAAAATTTACCAGTTCTGAAGGCAGAGATAGAGGCAGTACCTGGAACTCTAATGCTTGATGAGGAGAGGCTTTTGATGTGTTGATTGGCATAGAACAAACGCATAGTTTTCATATCACTTTGTTTTATTTAAAAGGTTGATTATGTTATTTATTATTCAGTAGGTTTGTTATGGTGTCTACATTTATATTTTCATTTTAAGATCCGTAAATAAA
Organism: Datisca glomerata; assembly: GCA_003255025.1. Classification (NCBI taxonomy): domain Eukaryota; kingdom Viridiplantae; phylum Streptophyta; class Magnoliopsida; order Cucurbitales; family Datiscaceae; genus Datisca; species Datisca glomerata. The sequence continues at coordinate 49,290 of QANY01008959.1, read as the reverse complement.
GAGCATTCATGATTTCTTTGACAATAACATTTCATTGCACCTTTCTCATTAGTTTCTCACTTAGATCTATTTGGTTCTGTGTTGAATATGTCTAAACTTGTTATCTACTTTCTTAACAGTGTCAATGACATGTTTGGTTACGGTTGTGTTTGGATCTTACAACTTAATAGGGAAATGAACGATAGTAATTTTTTACATTTCCATTGTTCAGAGTTCTTGGTAAAATCATTGATCATGTAGAATAACATGGTCTGGTGAAAGGGCAGAATGTTAAATTCTTTCAAAATGGACATTTGTTCTATACTAGTTCAGAATCTGTAGTATGGTTTCATGGTTTTTCTGTAGTTATTGTTTCCAATAACGAGAAGATGACAAGGTTTCTTTCTTTGTTAAGTATGTGGTGTATAGCATCTCATCTTCTATTGATATTCTGCTTGTCGTGTATTTGCTCAAATTTTAAGTACTTCAAATTTTTTGGTATTTTACTTCTCAATGTCTTTTCTCAATTTTTTGTGGGTTAAGCACTTAAAGAATTTTCTTTTAACTATTCTGTTTGTGTAATTTTCCAGAGTGCAGAGAAACATGCTTAAAGAATTCAGAGTGTGAATTCTCTAAAGAGCAGACAGTTTGAGGTATATTTCATAAACACCAATTTTCTATTTATTTTGTAGCTCGTGAGAGGCTGCAGATTTTCAACGATACCTTTCATTATCCTTTAGTTTTCTTAATTCATGTTTTACCTATCGAAAATAAAATTATCGAGTGTTACTGATAAAAAATAAATTATCAATTATTATATATATTCTACTTTCTGTTTGCTAGTTTTGCAATTTTTAGGACAATGAAGTAGAAGAAACCTGGTGCAACTCATTGTTTTCGGTTGAGGGACGAGTCTATAATTAGAATGCGTGAAGTTGAATCTTGTCATCATAGGTTAGAGTTCTCTGATTTATTGTAGTAAGATGTCTGTCAATTGTTGCATTTAGAAAAAGATCGAGAGGTTTTTTTCTATTGAAATATACTTTTTGCCAGGATGAAAGCAATTGCATGCTGCAAGTTTTCTGTAACATAATTACAGCAGGTCTTAGGATTATTCATTCTTTTGAGAAAGTCACTTGCTATTTGTCAATTATATAAAGAGAAGATAATTGAGAGAAGAAATCCTATAGATGTTTGTATGAATGTTTTGTGTGTCTTACAATCCCGAGCATGGCCATATCCCTCTGATTTTGTAATTTAATATCTCTCTAATAAGCTACTTGGTAATTTCAATTAGAATAAGTTGTCTTTCTTATGTTGAAACTTCATATTTCATATTATCTGCAGGCATCTTTTGTCCTATGTCGTATTCTTGTTAGAAGTCATAAGAGAAATAGCTTGTCAGAGAATGGCTTAAGTTCTTGTGGTAAGGAAGGTTTTTCAGCTGTACGTCACATTGGCATACATCATGATGGGCTTCTTGTAAATGGCGTTGAAGCTAAAGTGGATGATGGCAACTCTATTAACGGGAAGAATGAAATATCGACAATTCAGATAAGATATACTGTTGATGTACATGGTCCATCATTACTAGGCCTGCTTCTGTTACCAACTTATGGTTTCCATCAGGTCACCAAACAAATATGGTAAGATACTTAAATTTTATTATCTTTCTTCAATTTGTTAAGATACTTAACTTCTATTATTACCGGTGTGCATGTGACATCCTTATGGCTACATCAAGTGTTCCCACTTTTACTAATGCCACACCTGCTGAGCAAATACTTTCCATACTGGAGGAGGAATTCATAGAGCTGAATGATCTCATAGATTAGCTCCTAGGGTACCTCAACCTTCAGTATCTAGATGTGAATTAATACTAGATTTTAGTTTTCTGGATAAATTACTTTTGCTTGCTTTATGTAAAAATCAATATGTAATTATCATTTTGAGATCTGATTTCTACTAGACAATTGTATGTAATAATTTTGATTAATTAAATAAAATGATATGTGATTTTGTTATTTCGTGATATTTTCTGAAAAGTTATTTATTTTTATATTTGTACAATTGTAAGTATAAGTAATAAAAAAAGTTATAAAAAAGATTTAATAACATTAACAAAATAATAAGTAATGAAAATTGCTACGAAATACGTACGATAGTATTTATAAAGCGCTATGAAAAACCTACGATAACATTTATAAAACGCTGTAAATGGCCTACTACAACATTTAGAAAATGTAATGAAAATTTTTTTATAGCATTTTTAAAACGCTATGAAATGGCTTTTATAGCATTTTTTAAACGCTATGAAAAGTGTTTAAAAATTATATGAAAAGCCTTTCATAACGTTTTAAAAATGTTATCGTAAGCTTTTTTATAGCGTTTAAGAAATGCTATCATAGGTAGAGCATTTTTAATAACGTCGGTATACATAACTTTTTCAGAAACGCTATCGATATCCTATGATAGCGTTTTTTGACCTCTATCGTAGCCTTTTTTGTTGTAGTAGGAGACTAAGCTTCAATATTCTGATTCAGTTGAGGATCTTGAAACAGTAGTTTGCTTTTTCGCAGAACAAGAAATTTGGTTATTTCCAAGAAAAATAATGAACCCTGATGTAGATCTACAATCGTGGGAGTCTCCTGCCCAATCTACATCGCTGAAAGCAGTGACATTGAGTTGTCCTTTTTGAAAATTGATGCTAAGATCTGAACTGCCTATTAAATAGCATTGGATGCATTTTGTAGCAGCAAGATGGACAGTAGTAGGGTTATGCATAAACTGACAGACTTTCTTAACAGCAAAGTTGATGTTAGGATGCAAAAATGTGAGATATTGAACCCCTTTAACTAATGTTCAATAACCTGTAGGATCAGAGAGAGGAGCAACATTAATATCTTACAGATTTGCTTTAATGGAGAGAGGAGTTTTGCAAGGTTTAGCATTAGATAGACCAGCTTTATCCAGTAAATCTAGTATATATTTTTACTAAAAGATAAATATACCATTATGAGATTGATTTTTATTTGTAATCCTAGAAAGAATTTAACTGAACCTAAGTCAGTCATATCAAATTCACTGTTGAGGGTAGATATTAAACTATCTATTAAACTAACACTAGGTCCAGTAAGAAGAATATCATCAACATATAATAGTAAATAAATGACAGATGAACCAGATTTACATAAAAACAAAGAACTATCAGAAACAGAAGCTATAAAGCCAAGATTAAGCAAATATGGTGTAAACCTCTCAAACCAAGCCCTATGGGCTTGTTTACGACCATATAAGGATTTAGGCAACTTACATACATAATTGGGATAATTTGGATCAACAAACCCTTGAGATTGACTCATATAAACTTCTTCTTAGAGATTACCATGAAGGAAGGCATTTTTAACATCTAATTGATGTAATTTCCAATTATTTTGGGCAGCAAGAGATAAAATAACCCTAACAGTAGTGGTCTTGATAACAGGACTACAAGTTTCTGTATAATCTATTCCAGGTTGTTGATAGAAACCCTTAGCAACTAATCTAGCTATTATTCCATCTGGATTATGTTTAAGCCTATAAACCCACTTGCAACCAACTAAATTAGTGTTAGAAGGAAGGGGAGTTAATGTCCAGGTTCCTTGTCTTTGAAGAGCATTTAACTCTTCAGCCACAACATTTCTCTAGTGTATAATTTTACTAGTAGCAGTATAAGAACTAGGCCCTGTATCTAAGCAAATAAGGTTAATAGGTTGAGAGCTAGTTAAGTAAGCTTTCTTTTTACTAATGTCAGATTTGGCTCTAGTCTATATACTATTAATATTGCTAGAATTGGGAGCAACAAGTTAAGAAACAGAAGATACAAGTATGGTAGTATGTAATTCAGAATCAGTATCATGTTTAACAATAGTCACAACAATAGAAGTAGAGGAGATGGAAGCAGAGAAGATGTGTTATGATCAGTTATATGCATGCTTTGTAAACTTCTAGAATTATGTAAAAAAGAATCTTCATTAGATTACAGATTATCACATTGAGTTGCAGAAACAGAAGAAGCAACATTATTAACCGAAGTATGAGAGGCATAATCATTATTAATAATACCAGATTCACTTTGAGCATGGGAGAGAGAGCTGTTATCAATATTAGACAGTAAGAAAGAGAGATAATCATTAAAAGTAGGATGATTATTAGTAGTAGGCTCATAAAATATGACATGCCTAGAAAGATGCATTTCGCAAGTTAAAGGATTATAACAAATATATCCTTTTGAGTGAAGAGAATACCCTAAAATATATATGTTGTAAAGACTTAGGCTATAATTTGTGTATGTTATAAGATTTGAGAAGAGGATAACAGACACATCCAAAAACTTTCAAAAAGGAATAGTTAGGAAGCTTACCAAATATCTTTTCATAAGGAGAAACATTGTTTAATGAGGGAGAAGGTAACCTGTTGATAAGAAAAATAGTAGCAGAAAAGGCTACATACCAGAAAACAGAGAGGAACATAATCATTAATCATCATACTAAGAGCAGTCTCAACTATATGTTTATATTTATGTTCAGTCACCCCATTTTATTCTAGGGTGTAAGGACAAGTTAAATGATGTTGGATTCCTTTAGATACAAGAAAATTATGCAAGATAGTATTATTGAATTCACCTTCATCATCAGTACATAAGATTTTAAGTTTAGAGGACAACAAGTTTTTCACAAAGGTAAGAAAGCTTTAAAAATAGTAGTTATTTCAGACTTGAGACAAAGAGGGAAAATCTAAGTGTACTTACTTGTATTATCAACAAAAGAGACATAGTATTTATAACCTTCAATTGATATAATAGGAGCAGGGCCCCAAACATAACTATGTAACAAGTCAAGAGGTTGATGAGTAACAGTATGAGATAAAGAAAATGGAAGTTTAGTCATCTAACCTTTTATACAACTTGTACATATGTAAGATTTGGAAGTAAGAAAATGAATATTGGCCCTATAAAGAGCATTTAAAAGAACAGAGTTAGGGGTGGCCAAGCCTATTGTGCCAAAGAAAACTTGAGACTTTGCTTTCAAGAAAAGTAAAGTTTTTGGTTGACAAATTGGATATGTTATGTTTGACAGCGTTAGAAAGAGGATAAAGGTCGTCTTTACTTGGTCTTATGTAGAGAATTTTCCCTGAGGATTTATCTTGAATAAAGAACATTTCAGCATCAAATGGAAAGGAACAATTGTTATCCTTACAAAACTGATAAACACTTAGTAAGTTGGCAGTTAAATGAGGCACATAAAGACTGTTTTTGAGATAAAAGATTTTAGAATCAGTGAATAAATAAGATGAACCCAAGTGAGAGATGTCTATAGGTTGTCCATTTCCCACAATGATAGAGTCTTCACCATTACATTTTTAGAAGTGGTCAAGTTGGAAAGCTTAGTAGTTTGCTTTTGTTTGGTTTTCAGAATAGGAGGCTGATATGGGTGCAAGCTTGGCAGGAGGATGCCTACCATGGTAGGCATAGTTCATACGATGGAAGACATCTATTGCACTGTGACCATGCTTAGAGTAGATTTGGCACTGAGGCCTTTGATCATTTTGAAAGGCAGAAGTGTTGTTAGAAGAAAATTGACTAGAAGAGAAGTTTAGAAAAGGAAGCAAACCAAAACCGGGGCTAGATTTTCCTTGGTTGTTTCCTTGATTGTTGAAAGACCTCCCAGAGCCAAAATTACTGCCACGATCTCCACGGTTGGATTGAAGTCGACCACGACCCCTTTGATTATTTCCTCCTCGAGAAGAATTGGCCATTAGAGCAATTGTCTGCATCTGAGTCTCATACTTCTTGGTTTAATCGGATAAAGATTGTTCTTCAGCCTTTAGGAGAACATGAAATTCTTCAAGATGTAGAGGTTCAGATCTGGTGTGAATTAAGGTCTTGAAAGATCCATACTCAGAGGAGAGCACTTGAATGTCTTCATCATCAATTGAAACAGAGACTGTAGCAAGTTTGTCAAGGGCAGTCTTGATTCTTTGCACAAAATCATCAACGGTTTCATTGCCTTTCGTGGAAATAGATTGAAGTTTAGATTTAAGGGTTAAGATGTTTGAGTGAGAGAGAGAGAGGAAAACCATCTTTCGAGAGATACCTAAGCTTCATAGCTTGATTTGCAGCCAATTACATAGGAAATGGCAGATTGTGAAAGTGTAGCGTTAATGAGCGTCATCAGGGCCTGGTATTGAGTGATCCATCCAATGAACTTTGGGTCGATTTTGGCTGTGGGTTCATCTTTCTCGTCTTCAAGAAACTGCGATGGGCAAGGGTGAGTGCCATTGACAAATTTGAACAGACCATGTGCTTTGAGAATTACGGAGATTTGAAATTTTCACAGGATGAAGTTAGAAGAGTCTATCTGATAGAGATCATATTACAAATGTTAGAAAGAAGAAAGATTGAAGATGAAAGATTTACCATCGATGGACGTTTGTCCTCAAGGGCTCTGACACCATGAAAACTTAGATAAAGAACAAAAAAGAGGTAAAGAACAGAGATGAGAAAGATGAGAAATAGAAACAAGAAGGAAAGAGAGCATCGAGAAGAAAGACTTTGATACTATCATTAACACAAGCAGAGAGAAAACCAAGTTAATATACAACATGGTTAGTTAGGAAAGGATAATAACCTACTAGTTAACCTAACCAAACTAAACCTAAAAATAACCAAAACAGAAAGCTAAATAATAAACATATATTTAACTCTTAACATGCAGCTTCCGAAGCCTGGTATGTCTTAGAGATTTATCTACTCGTTACCTCTTAGTCTCTGGTGTCTGAGACTCTAATTCTCATGCATTCATAATTGGACTATACTTTTAGTCAGGTGTTGGGTGAATAAGTTTAATAGTTGCGCGCTGGGAGAATTTTCAGGATAGAAGGTTGTCCGGATAAACTTCTTTAAGCAGGTTAGTCATGCATCCTTTCCTTTTGACTTCTATATTCAACTAACACGAAGTTGTGTTTGCTTGCACTATGTGTATGCACATATTTGTATATTATTTATAAATGTAACATGTATAACATATATATTCTTTACAAATATTTTCGAGAGAGATGCCACTTTTAATCAGACCCAAATGAAAGGCCCAATCGAGGCCATAATCAGGCGTGCCCGTTTATTTATGCGAATAAACAAATCCTATGTTGGTACTAAATTGAAGGGAAAATGACATAAATAGACCAATTTTATAGTAGTAAATTATGAATTGGCCTAAAAAATTGTAGTAGATAAATGACAATTTTTTATTTAATTTGATTTCATGATTTGTCTTCAATACCTTTATCACGTGTTTCTATCCAGATTTTCTTAGTTACTTTTTCAAATTTAAATATAGTAACTCTTTTAAACTTGGGTGGTTATGACAATATTTAATAATTAAATATTATTCTCATATTAAGTGAATATTTTGTTATTATAAATTTATATTATGATAAGATATTAGCAATAGTTAAAGATTAGATAATATATATTAGCATTGAGTTAGGATTTAATTAATATTTAATAAATACAATGTAAATAGAGTATTAAATGTATAAAATATTATCAATGTTTATTCAATATATGATATAAACATTAACAATATATTAACAATCAAATGATATGATACTTATAATAATTTATTATGATTTATTATTAAGTAAATAGAGTAACATCAGATCATATTATATTGATATTTATTTAAGATGATAATTACATGTCAATTTATTTTCATACCTAAATAACTTAAAGAGCTTTCTAAATCATGAGCATTTAAAAACCAGTAGCAACTTACCATATCAGGGGCATCTAAATCGAGGGTATTAAAAAATCAATTGTTTGAAAATATAGATGAATAGTAAACTTAAAAAACTAAAATGGTGGGACATTTATGATGGATTATCGTACATCATTTAAAAATATTTAAAATATAATTTTAGAAATCATCATTTTTTTAAAAGTCTCATAATTTCCATATTAGAATTTACATTAAATTCTTAGAAAGAAATATAAGATATTTTTTTACCAACTGAACTATAAGATGTTGAAGAGTAGATAGTGAAAAATATAAGAATAATCACATGATTTTCGCTACCATGTGATTCTCTTAAAAAAACTTAATCATTATCTTTAATAAACGCTCTTAATTTTATGGGGCTCCATCTGTTAATTACACTCAAGAAATAGGTAATTAATAGTTCAACCATGAGTTTTTCTTAAGAAACTTAATCACTATCTTCAATAAAACCAATCCTAATTTTATGAGGCCGATCTGTTAACTTCACTCAAGAATTATGCAGTTAAGAATTTATTAACCATCTTAGAAAATATCATAACTACTTATAATTTTTAAGTTTCATATTAAATTCCCTTATTAATTAGAGTGATAAACGGAAAATGAAGGGCAATGTAGGAAAAACACGTGGTTATTCATAATTTTAATATATTAAATGGTCATTTATCTACTTGTTTTTCTTTTGGGACACTTAATAACTTACTTATAGAAAAGTGGTCTATTTACTAAAATTGCTAAAAATTGAATGAGATCTTTAGATGTGTGCGACGTAATCTACATTTTAAGAATCATCGTTGGGCCGGAATGCTAGTCCCAGTATGGAACCTTTTAGGACCATCTTTGTCCCATCCAGGAATTTTTCGGGACCATCTTTGTCCGTTCCTATTTTGACAGAACGTTGACTGATCAACAGGACAGGACCATCTAGTCCCGAGCCAAAAATCATAACTAGATGTTGTCTTAAGGTCTCAAGCTTAAGGATGGGTCTCAGGATGGCTGGGGATGGGACTAAAGGTGTCAAACGAGCAAGCCCGACATGGTACGACACAACTTCCTCGAACACAATTATGGTCTGATGGGTCGGCACGACACGACATGCTAGGTGTAATGGGACGGGCCGACATGCGTAGGTATTTTTTGCACACTCAGGCATGCATGCCTTAAGTGTGTCGGGATCTAAGTGTCCCACTACTGTAAAAGTGGAATAATATGGATAATATGACAGGTTTTAATTTAATTGTCATCAATGTTTTACCTATTATGACAACTATTATTTGTGATGTCATCTAATTTCACTTTATTTACAAAAATGTCATCTAATTTCACTATCTATTTTAATTTAATGACACCTTTGTAAAACTTGTGAAAGGAAAAAGGTATTTGGAATAATATGGATAATATGACAGATTTTAAATAAGTTGTCATCAATGTTTTACCTATTATGACAACTATTATTTGTGTTGTCATCTAATTTCACTTTATTTACAAAAATGTCATCTCATTTATCCCACCTTAAACCCTAATTTCATTTCTTTCACTCCATTTTGCCTTTCCCAATGTTCATCCTCTATATCTCTCTCTTTCAAATGCACGAACATTTTGGACTCTCTCTTTCTCTGAGCTCCTATTTGTAGGCTCTCATCTGCCTATCGCCAACAATCTAAGCTCATGTTCATAAGCTGCGTTAGGTGCGATTAGGCCATGGAGTGGTTGGTTTCGCAGTTCGATGAAAGGCAACGATGGGGTGTCTACGTGAAGGGAAGGGTTTTCGACAGTGCTTATCTGCATCTGGCTGAGGTTAGGCCATTTTAACACTTTCATTCATTTTTTATTTTGGAGATAGGGAGGAAATCGAGTGTCAGATAACTTAGGGTTTGTTCTCTCTCGCCTCTCTTGTCTTCTTAGCATCTCTCTCTCTCTCTCAAATTCCTGATCTCCCGAACTCATTCTCTCTCTCTCATTCTCAAATTCTTGGGGTTGAGATGGTTAGGGTTCGTCGTACACACGACTTTTGCTAGGTTACTAGTGGTATCTGGTGGGTGTGGTGCAGAATTGGCAAATGTTGATCTCCAATCACTTCACTCTTCTTTCAGGTTTAGCCTCTGCTCACAGATAGAGTTGGAGTCTATGAACACTACTGTAACTATTTTAATGGTGAACTTAGACTGTGGAATGAGTGAGGCTCGAGCAAAAGAGTAAAAATGGATGAGGATTGAGTCAGTGGAAAAAAATATTTCTCCAATTGCCAATACTTTGGTTAGATTCAGCTATAGTGAAATCTTTTCAGCTACACGCAATTTCTCCAAAGATAGTTTAATTTAATGGGTATGCTTTACTTAAATCGGAGTTTGAATGAGATTTTTTAAACTGATTTGTTTGAATGGGTAGGCAAAGTATTGGGAAGATGGGCTTTGAGCTGCGTCTTCAGGGGTATAGTAGAGATTTTGAGAACAATAGTGGCGGTTATAAAATTGGACAAGGAAGATAAGGAGTCAGCAAAATCATTCTGCAAAGAATTGATGATTGCTAGTTCTCTTTACAACCCAAATATCACCTCCCTCCTTGATTTTTGCATTGATCTAGAGGAAGACTTCTTTTTGGTCTATAAGTATGTCTCTGGTGGAAGCTTAGAGAAACATTTGCACGGTACAAGTCTGTTTGGTAGAGCTTTCATTTTAATTTTTCTTTTTTTCATATAAATAAACACATATTCCAATCTCAACCTATTTTGAAAATTGTTTCTAAACAAGTTTTCAGAGAATTTATACTAAATCACTTTTTGAATATAAAATTGTTTCCCTGTTTTCATTTTTTTTCTTGATGATTTTGATTAAATATTGAATACCCAATTGTAGAAAAGAAGAGCCAAGTGAATGGTAAATCACCACTTTCGTGGTCAGTGAGGTATAAGGTTGCTATTGGAATTGCAAAGGCTATAGCATATCTACACGGTGGAACTAAAAAAAATATCTTGATCAACTTATGTTTCGGGTTAAAAAATGATTGGATATGATTGGTTATATAGAAAATATTGATTTTCAGACTTAAACTAACAGAATTTTTACAAAATTGACTTATTTATTATGTTTCAAGTTAAAGGGCTGCCTGTGTCATTTACACAAACTACAAAGGATTTCAAAGGGATTTTCCCTATTAGTTAATATAAATAGACTGTTTAACAAATAAATTGCTTGTTTTGAAAATTGTTGAAAAAAATTTGTATCAATAAATATTATGTATATTCTAACTAGGTCCTACTAATTTGTCAAACATCTACGCTCAGGCCTGTGGGACGGGATAGCCTGGATGAGTTTGGGCAGGATAGAAATCTCGGCTTAGCAAAAAAATTAATTAATCCCAGCCCAAGATTTCGAGATTGAGACCAAGCAATAACTCCCTTAGCATATGAGGGAGTCCATATCTAGCTACTGATATTTCTCGTGCAGCTCAGCTTGATACCTCCTAAGGGTCGAATTCATCATTACGCTGGTTATAGACTTTATAGGTAGATAATGAAGAATGGATGTCAAAAAAAGTCCATTGCCGATGAACGCTTAACCTATCCAAAAAAAGTCCATTGCGAATATTTCCACAGATAAACCCCAATCCCCCTGAACTACATTGTAGAAAGGGCATACTCCAAATAAATTCAGGAGTATATTTCAAGAAAATAAAAGATTCAACTAAAAAATTACCTGTTCAATAGACATACTCCAGGAAAACAAAGAGAATGCAAAAGATGCAGAAAAGCACCTTAGACTAACTAAATGTATCCGCAGGTAAATCCCAAGGCCCCTGGGTTCATGATTAATGTGATTATGCTCTATATTCCTAAAAGACCATGCTCTTTCTCTAATCATTCTAACTATGCATGAGAAAATGGTATCACTAATTCACTATCTCTTATAACCCCTTAAATATATCTATTATTTCTTTCCCTCCAAATAACATAAATAATGGAAGAAAAGAAAGTTTAAAATAATTCTCTGTACAAACCGAAATCTGCCAAGACACCAAATGGTCAAAGTCAATATACCCAAGATGTTCATCTGGCAAAGCGAGAATTCTCCTCCAAATAGCTCCCACATAAGAACAATCACAAAATAAGTGATTAACCGATTCCAATCTAGAGGAACAAAAGAAACAAGCAGGATTGAAAGAACCATCCAATTTACTCATTACATTCATAGTAGCTAATCTTTTCTTCAAAGCCAACCAGGTAATAAAGCTATATTTAGGAATAGAATTTGGAAATCAAACCAAACTAGCCCAATCAACCGTAACTCTGTTGTGCGGAGCAAACAAATTGCAGGCACTAGAGTCAGAAATTTCACCATTACGTGACTTAGTCCAGTACCAGCAATCATTCGAACCTACCTTTGGCAGGTCTGTCGAGGCCAGTGCCTCCCTTAAAAATCTCAAAACAGGGGCATTTCGGTGAGGGACAACCCAAAAACCATCCCAATCACTGCATTAACTTTGATATTCACTAACAACCGATAACCAACAAGACATCATACCCAAGGTTGCTCAAAATTGTCCCACTCTGAAACCAAGGATCGGTTTGAATATCAACAGTCTCCCCATTACCTAGCAAAAAAATTCTGCTCTGAAGGACATCGCGAAGCTATAATCTTAACAATGAAATAAAATTGTCCCTTCAACAGTTTCTTGTTTGTTTTTTTGTCAAGGAGATCACCTAGCTATGGCATAAGGATTCATGTACTCTACAGATTTGTAAAACAACACACTAAATATTTTTTGAGCCAAATAGACTTCTATAGAAAGAAGAATCAATCTCCATCATACTCGAAACTTCTTTAAGTAAACGTGTGCAGGCCTTGTACACTAGAACGACATGACATCTCGATCTCTTTAAAACAATGTTATATTGGAATTCTTGCACATTTTGATACAAGAAAATCTAACCCAATTATATAACTCTTTCTTTCCATCTAAAATGATCAGAAATCTCTAAAAGTACTGAACGACCAATGAACTACTGCTACGAGTCCGTATCAATATATGTACATTATATTACATATACTTAGGTGTCTTCTTTCAGACAAGATTCATAGGTCTTTTACACCTTGTGGTTACAACACCATTCTCCTATAATTTTCTTTATTATAGATACACTTGAAGTGTAATTAATCTTCAAATTTAAAAAAAAAAAAAGACTTACTATCGAAAAAAAAGAAACAAGAACAAAGTTTTCCATGATCCATTAGAGAGATGGGAAACCCATCATGCCTAATATAGCCTGACTCACCACCCCAAGAGTTAGCTTCCCAGCGCTACCAAGTAAGCTATTGCCTCCACCATTTGATGTGTTACCACCGCCCCATTGAGATTGCTGCCCATTATAGTTGATATAATACGGCGGAGGAGGTGGTGGAAGAGGAGGTGGAGGTAGTGAAGGCGGATATGCATAAGGTGGGACCAAATATGAATAATTATTAGCAGCATAAGTAGGCTGCCCATATGCATAAGAACCATATGATGAGTCTCCCCATATGCATAACCCACCATAAGCAGCTGGCCCATAAGGCGGCCGTGGCGGCAGGCATGACTGGGTCCCTGCTAAGTAGATGCAGTACCCGTGTACGTCGAGGTGAAGGTAGTTGCCGCACACAAAGCAGATGCTGCTCTCGTGGTGGCTCATCTTTGTGAGTTGAATGAAAATTTTGTGAAGGTTGTTCATGTGAAGATCAAAATTTGAGAGTCTTGCATAATATAGAGTTTTTTTCCCCTGATCTTGACTGGATAAATAACTAAATTTTACAAATGAAATCTTATACGCCATAATGATATTGTAGATAATTAATATTGTTTATATTGCATCACCACATCAGTTTCTATTTTACTGAAGATTTATTTGAGATTGCAACTATAGTAATTAAGATATTGCCTAACGTTGACCAATTGATCGATAGGTTTAAAGGACTTTGATTATATGTGCTTGTTTGTTTATCATAATCTTATTTTTTCGCATAAAATATGTAATAACTTGCCAACTTGGTGCTTTATCACGAAAATGAATATTTGGCAGTGTAACTCATCCAATCCAAACTCGTAAGAAAATATAAAATCCTAATTATGATGTCAAAATATCCTCTCATATCACAAGCCCGTATCGTAAGAGTAATGTTGATGCTCTATAGCATTGCCCAAATTTCTGTGATAGTCGTTAATATTAGGTTCAATTTGTTCATATATAGAACTACGGTCGTTCAACTCTTTTCTTAACGACATAAGTTGAGACGGTAGCTAAGCCCTCCGAGTAGAGATCATATTCAAGTCATATACATTAATCCTCTTAAAACTTGGATTTTTGTCAAGAAAAGAAAACTATTCTTTATTCAAAGTGGCATGCATGCATGAAGTTCGTTTCTAGATGAATCGGAGCAAAAATGTTCGAAACATTGACGTTTGCATTATTAAAAATATCGATATATTTATGGAATTCGATAATTAATACAAAGTATTAAATATGGCAGAGACGACTATGATGTGTGTATTGAATGGGTAAAACAGCAATACGTTTACAAGAAAGAATACATGAATCTGTCTATGANATATATATATATATATATATATATATATATATATATATATATATATTATAACTTCAGCCTCTCATATTCAATCATGCCATAATTAATATTTTATATTCTACGATCTCGTATCAACACGGTCGGGCAAAGCCATACACTTTATGATTTGAGCTACGAAACTTCTTACATCACTACAATAGCACTTTACTATAGCATTTTATATTAAGGTGCAATCAATTAAGGAGTAAAAAACGTGGCCACTTAAAATTTTGACGAGCGTCAAAATTAAAACGTGTGCCTTCTAATTCTCATTTTCACCTCTTCATTCCAAAAAACAAAACACACACAACTAGGAGGGCTAGCTTCTTCAGTTTCGCCTAACAGATGGCTTCTTCATTTTCGTCTGATAAAGGTAGGGATTCTTCATTTTCGTCTAATAGAGGTAAGGAGTCCTCATTCTCATATAATAGATGTAGAGATTACCCATTTTCTTCTAATAAAGGTAAGGCTTCTTCGTTTTCGTCTAAGAGAGGTATGAATTCTTCATTTTCGTCCAATAGTGGTCGGGATTCTTCATTTTTGTGTGATAGAGGTAGTGATTTTTTGTTTTCATCTAGCAGAGGTAGGGCTTCTCCGTTCATTGAGGTTTTTCCTTTCTTTCTTCACTTCAATATTTCTAAGGAGATTTTTGCTGAAATTCACTGAGCTTTTTCAAGGAGATTTCTTCGTTCTGTTTCGTTTGTCTCTCCTGCTTCAAATTTCTGACTAATTTGCTTCTTAGTGTGAGTTGGGTCTTCATGGCATAAGAAATCTTATTTTTTTTAATTGCTTTTGTTCTCTTAAAATACACTTACTAATACTATTCTTCGAGGAAGATTTCTTGGGTGTATTACTGATTGAAATTGTTAAAACTTTCTTAAGGGGCTTCTATTATATTTTCATAATATTACTCAGAATATAGATATCTCAGTTGGTTATTCTCTAACTTTAAGGTTTAAATACAGAAGTGAGAGGAAGAAATTAGGAAATTTTTAAAGTGGGAGTTACCTATATTTATGTGTATTTGTTGAGTTAAGTTTTATTCATCTTTTCTGAATATAGGATTTACTATGATTGTTTTGGAGTTGGTTCTAATGTTTTTCTCTGCCATACTCCAGTGGCTCTAATCGCATTAATTTATTATTTTAATTCAGCTGGCAAGTCATCAGTTATATTGGACGTAAAGCCATTCGATGATGATACTGACATGAAGAAGCTTGAGAAGCAGCAAGAATTATTCAGATTGAAGGGTTGCTTTGGGGAGCTCCACGCTCAAGTTCATATTAACAATTATTTTCTTAATATCTAATCTACTACACTTTGAGGTATATTGATATGATACCCTAGATAGTGCTCTAAGAATTTCAATGTTACAGATGTATTTGTTAGTCTAGATAATGTTTTAGTCAGCCAAGATGAAATTTCTAAAATCTCTTAACTTAAATATAATTCATGTAGTTATTGTTGCGAAGTGGAGAATAACATAAGGAATGTAATGTCTGTTAGTGGCAATGTTAAGTAAAGAAAGAGCAGTTGGCATGTATAGACTAAGTGCATATTTCCTAGCAAGAACTATAGGTAACCTTCCACTTGACCTGTTACTCCAAATTTTATTTCATGTTGTCGTCTATTTTATGGCAGGTTTAAGGCTTAGTGTTTTCCTAATCTTGCTCATTGTTTTCCTGCTATTGTCGTAGCTTAAGTAAGTGCCTTTTTTAATTTTTTTTGTTTCGGATAAGGATTAGAAAGAGACTCACAATCAATAGAGGTGTGTGCGTATGTTGGGAGGTGCAAACAAGCAGAGGAAGCTATATGTGGTTAATAAATGCTTAGCTTTAAGCAAGGTCTTGGGCTAGCCATTGGAGCTACACTTATGGATATAAAGAGGGAAACCACTATGATCTCAGTAACTTTGATGACCTTAATGCTTGATGGTCGTTTCTTTGTGAAGGTTAAAATCCATGTTTCTGTTTCAAGTTACAATTCTCTTCAAGACTAAAATAGTACTTTTATTTTGTCATTTGTTGATCTAATATCGTTCTTAGCATTCTGTTAGATAGGAACAAGAAATTTGATAGAATATATTAATTAAGAAGGGCTAATTACTTATAAGGTAAATCTCAAAATTAAGGAAGAAAGCAATTAAAGATGGCAATTGAGTTATGTTGGGTTGATCTGGTCATTTTCCATAAGGCCCAATCAGGCTTCTTCATCGGTCTAATCTGACGATGTAGTGTATGATGTTAATTGCAGAAATGAGGTTTGTCAGGCTTTAGGGAGAAGTTGATGTGAAAGACGTGATGAGGGTGGGATGCTACATTGATATAAAAAACTTAAAGGTAAGATTCTACTCTCTTATTGTTCACGTGAAGTTTAGAATGTCTCTAGATCATTTTTTTGGTATTTTAACTTGTTTATGCCTTCTTTTAACGAGGGGAATGTGATATAGAGGTATGATTAATAATCTTGCTATTGGGCTTTTGTGAATATTATGTGTTTATTTTATTAGCTTTGTCTGATATAGTACTTTGTTGAACTTGTTTTTGTTGAGCTCGTTTCTCCTGAAAGCCCATGTAAGCAATCCTTTTATAAGTCATTATATGTTGTTAATTCTCTAATTTCCTGATTGGTATTCTGAATTATTTGTTAACATGTTCTGACTATTTAAATTGTGCCTAGCCATAAGCCTCATTAATACTACTTGATAATGTAGAATTAATCACCGCATTTCATATATTATGGTCCTGCTACCTATTCTGACTTAATGTTATATGGAAAGTACTATATGATGATGGATATATTGAAGTTCTCTGGTTGGAGAGGGAGCATTGGGAGCTCATTGACAAAGGTCGCAAGTCTTCAAAGGTCTATAAGGCTTTCATCCCTTTTATGTATCTAAAATAGTGCATCTTCCGTATGCTTTAAAGAATCAATTCCTAAATGCTGATGCATTTTTCCCTCTTACCAATTCTAGAAGTTAAAATTATCGAGAAGTCTCAATTTAATTTAACAGTAAGTTTACATTTCTAATGCTGATATAAGTTGATTGGATTCACAAATGGGCTAATGGACTGATTTCTATAATATATGTGTTCCCCTATCAGCATTATGGCACAATTCTTATATTGTTTGGTTATTAGAAGTTTATTCTCTAACATTTATTCTTGTGTTCCCTCATCACAGGAAAAGCGGTCAGAAAAATAGAAACTCAACTAGTCCATTTTCGAATAAGAAACTCAACTACTGGGATTGTTTATAGTTGAACTTTTCCTTTTTTTCCTTTTTGTGTGTTCTTTAATAGGGTTTCACATATCCTGTTCGAACTCATTTTCTAGAGAATATTTTAGAAAGGATCGGTTATAGATTAACACCATACAATCAAATTTATGACTATTGTAAGGAAAAGATGTGGAAAATGAATAAAGCAGCACCAAGAAAGAGGAAAAGTCAGATTGCTTCTACTGTTGAGGTGTTCAAAATTTAGCATGGATCCGCTCTTGTCTTTTTTTGTTCATAATTTCTTATTTCTTGTTGCAATTTGGAGTGATGCAATCAGGATGCGCTTAAAGCAGCTGACTTTAAGGAGTACAACTTCAAACTCGGTAATCTTTGTCATGTTGGAATCCTGATTGTATTGGTTTTAATCTTATAGAGTATCTTCTAGTCTGTATATGTGAGAAAGAAAGGCCTGGTGCAGTTCTACTTTTTATGACTGGGTGGGTGACATTAATTATCTGAAGGATAAGTTGCAAGTTCATCCTATCTTAGGAGACACAAATAGAGTTTTATTGCTGGCATGCCACAGTTCAATGGCCAGCCCAAAACAAGTGAATTTGATGACTATTTATTCATTTAAAATGTTGTATTATGTTTTTGTTAACTTTTTTAGTAAACATTTGGTAATGTTTTCATTTTTTTAATAAGAAAAGATTTTTATTAAAGAAGGATTTACAAAATAGGACAAGAAATATATAGTGCTTCAATGCTATAATACTTCCCCATTTACAAAGCCTACTCAATTTACAATGCCTCTCCAGTTTGAGAGGACAAAAAAGAATGAAATATCCTTAAAAACTTTGACGATTGAGCTTATTTAGATGCTATAAATTCTGCATTGTCCCATATCATATAGATGTCTTTAGCATAGGCTAAGTTTAGTGTTTAGTATAGTTCTTATAAGCTTGTGTCAAACACATTTAACTGCATGTTACTGTGATGTTAATTCTATAAACATTTTTCTGTTTATTTAATCTTATTTTCTTATTTGACCATCATTCTTCCATCAACTAATGCACAAGGAGTGAACTACATGCTAAACTCTAAACTTTGGTAGTAGATTTAGTATCAAATATCCTAACGGTTCTGAATATCCTATTACATGGTATGTATTTTTCAATGTAATCCTTATACTTCTATGCAATTCATATCTAATCTATTTTCTTTTTCTTTTTTTTTGGGGTGAGGGAATGGATGGATTTGAAAGACTTAGTGTTGCAATAAACTTTCTCTGTCACTTAAGATTTGTTATGGTCTTATAAAACATTGTTTAAATAACCGTGGTTGCTTATTAAATGTTACATTTTGGATAAATGATCATAAACTTGGTTTGCAATTAAATGTCAGAATTTGGTTGCTCTCCACCAACTACTATACTATATTATGGAATGTTGTAAGTCTGCCATTAATTCTTAACTTCCTTATCTAATATGTCATTTCTTAGCCATTGACCATTTAGATTTTACTATTTGGAATAGGAGGCTTTCTCCTTCATCTAAATGGATCATCCATGTTTTGGTACAATATTTTGATCTTATCCTAAAGCATCACCAAGGCAGTTACTTGCAAACCACCAAGTCGACCTCCTAGGGTACCCACCTTCAGTACCTAAATGTGAATTTATACTAGATTTTAGTTTTTTTGGATAAATTACTTTTGCTTGCTCTATGTAAAAAATATGTAATTATCATTTTGAGATGTGATTTCTAGTAGCAATTAGTATGTAATAATTTTGACTAATTAAATAAAATGATAGGTGATTTTATTATTTTGTGATATTTTCTGAAAAGTTATTTACTTTTTATATTTGTACATTTGTAAGTATAAGTAATAAAAAAATTATAAAAAGTATTTAATAACATTAATAAAACGATAGGTAATAAAAATGTTATAAAAGATCTACGAAAAACGCTATGAATGACCTACGATAGTATTTATGAAAATGATATGAAAGGCTTTTTATAGCGTTTAAAAAACATCATCATAGGTAGTAGACTTTTAATAACGTCGGTATATATATCATTTTTGAAAACGCTATCGAAACCTTATGATAGCATTTTTTGGCCACTATCGTAACGTTTTTTTGTTGCAGTGCATGCGACTTCAAAACTCGTCATATAACATGTGATATATAAAATTATTGTCTATGTTCATTGAAATGAAAAGTAATTAGGTATAGTATACCAATTTTGAGTCATATCTAAATTTAGATATGAGATCCAATTTGTAAATATAATATTAGCACATTTTATTATCTCTCTGACAAGCTTGAGCTAATCTACAAACGTATGAGTTGGGCAATGGAAAATATGAAGAAATTGAAGAAGTTTTTATGTATTTCTCTATCGAAGATTACCAATCAGCCTTAGGCTTATTACAGTGATTAATATATATACAAAATGAATAAGAAAGAAGTTTTACTACAGACAAAATAATAGAAGGAATAAAATATGTTTGAGCAATCATTTGCTCAATCATTGGCTCCATGCATACAGGTAATTACGTAGAGCGAGAAGAATCTGAACTATGAATTCCTATTGGTTGTTGACCTCTCCAATCAAGAGATGTCTCGTGTGATGAATTAGTTAAGAAATTATCCTTCGACTGCCAATCACGCTCTGCCGTTATGGCTGAGTGTGAGTGAACCTATCAATGCAAGGGAGCTGACTTGGCTAGAGTATTTTGAGAGCTTAGGTGGCATAAGTAAGCTTTAAGTTTAACATCCCCCTCAAGTGAAAGGGTGGCAAAGCCAGGGTGACTTGGAAGCAAGAAGATTGAAGAGAGTTGCTGACTTGGTAAGGATGTCAGCTAGCTAATTGTGATCGTGAGGGAACATATCATGCTTCAATGGCTTTGGACAATATGTGATGTTGAATGAAGTGCACATCTAACTCGATGTGCTTTGTCTTGGCGTCAAAAACAGGGTTAGTGGTAAGGGATAAGGCACTTTGATTACCACACCAGATAATATGTATGTTAGGAAGATGAATTTTTAGTTCAGAGAGTAGTGATTGGAGCCATAAAATCTCACTAGAGGCAGAGGCAAGTGCACGATATTTAGCTTCTGTACTTTAGCGAGCAACCATTGTTTGCTTCTTGGAGCTCTACCAAGTGTTCAAGTTGCCACCTAAAAACACACAAAGGCTAGAAGTTGATTTTCTGTCATCGAGGGAAGAGGCTTAGTCAGCATCTAAATAACCTTCAAGAGTGAGTCTGGATGAACGAGAGAAATGCAGGCCGAGGTGTGGACTTCCTTTGAGGTATCAAAGAACCTTTTACAGGCTTTCCAATGATATTCTGTAGGGTTCGACATGTACTGACTCAACTTATTGACTGTGAATGCAATATCAGGGAAAGTCATGGTTAAGTATTGTTGTGATCTCAGTACACTTTTGTAGAATTTTTTATCTGAGAAAGGAGTTCTAGAAGCAGAGAGCTTAGAGGAAGGACACATGGGTGTGGGACAACTTTTTGCATTGATCATGTTGGTCTTGGAGAGTATATCAGTGAGATATTTTGACTGAGTTAGGTATAAACTAATAGAATTCTTAAAAGCTTCAAAACTTTGGAAATAAGAGATAGAACCTGAGGTTTTGAGAGAAAATTGAGCACTGAGACGTTTAATAAGCCGTTGTATGAGATAGGAACAACTTTTAGTGACCAATATATCATCCATATAGATTAAGACCAAGAGTGTGGGAGTCCAGTGACCTTGATGAAGAGAGTAGTGTCAGAGACAACATGATGGAAACTGAAACCAGTCAGAGCTTGCTTGAGCCTATCATACCAAGCCCGTGGGTCTTGCCTTAGGCCATAGAGTGCCTTGTTTAATCTGCATACATAACTAGGCTTTGTGGGATCTTGAAAACCCTAAGGTTGGTCTATAAAGACTGTTTCTTCAAGTGCACCATGGAGAAAGGCGTTGTTTATATCTATCTTTTGGATATCCCACCCATTGCTTACTACTAAGGTGAAAATAACTCTGAGTGTGCACGGCTTCAGTACTAGACTAAAAGTATCAAAACAGTTAATGCCTATTTATTGTTGGAAACCCTTTGCCACCAATCAAGCCTTATACTTATGTACAGAGCCATCTGCATTGTGTTTGACCCTAAAAACCCACTTGTTCTTAACTACCATTTGATTGTCATTTGGGGGCACCAGAGTCCAGGTGTTATTGGCTTTGAGAGATTGAAATTCAGCTTACATAGCTACTCTCCAATGAGGATTGAGTAAAGCTTCATGCACAGAAGTAGGCTCAAAAGGAGATGTTAGTACAAAAATGTATACTTTGGGTTTTAAGGATCTAGTTTTAGACCCGGTAAGCATATGATGAACACGTCTCACAGTGGGTGCATGTTGAAAAGGTAAAGTGGGGGAGGGGGAAGGTGAAGAGACAAAGGGAACAATGTTAGTGGGAAGGCTATAAGTTAGAGAGGAAGAGGTTGTAGAGTGACTGACATTTTTACCTGAATGAGGAGAACTGCCACTGGTGCATGTGAAGAGTAAGATTGAGGAGATGATGATGTTGCAGGACTTAAAGATGCACTTGGATGTTCAGAAGGGATAACAGAAGCTTGAAAGGGGGAACGCACAAGTACAAGTAATGAAGGAGAGGGAGTTGAGTGTTTGAGGGTGCGATTATGATATGGAAACTCTTGTTCATTAAACACCATATTGATTGAGACATATTGTTTTCCTGAGATTGGTTCAAAGCAAATGTACCCTTTGATGGAGGGATTATAACCTAAGAACACATATTTTTTTGTGAAAGTCGAACTTATGAGAGTTCTTAAGTGATTGTATGTTGGGGCTTTGCCAAAGAGAAGTTGATAAGGGCATTTGTTTGCTAGAACAAGAGTTGGAAGTATGTTAATTAGATAGGTAGCAATTGTGAAGGCTTCCCACCAGAATGTGAGGGGGAGATTAGCATGGGAAAGTAAAGCTTAGCCACTCTCAGTGATGTCCTTATGCTCTCCTTCTATTCTACCCTTTTGAGCATGTGTATTTGAGCATGGATGCCTAAAACTGATCCAAGTTAAGTGAATAGAGGCAATAATGGTCAAAATTCTCGACCCCAATCACTCTGAAAACATTTTAGTTTAGCTTGAAGTTATCTATTAACATAGGCCATAAAGTTTAGGATTGTTTGTTCAACTTCACTTTTAGTCTTAAGAGGGAATATCCAAGTGAATCTAGTATGATCATCTAATAAGCTTAGATAGTATTTAAAACTAGATTTTGAAACATGGGGTGAGGGGCCCCAAACATCAGTGTGAAAAAGTTCAAAAGGTCTCATTGCATTATTGGTTGATTGTTTGAAAGGGAATTGATGAGCTTTGCCAAATATGAAAGAGTCGTAGAATGGAAAAGCTTAAGGATTGAAGCTAGTCTCTTTTACAGACTGCAAGACTCGACTCATGTGGTGAAAAGATGGGTGACCTAACCTAATATGCCATAAGGTGGCTTTATTTACATAAGACTTAGCTAAAAAGGCAAAAAGTTTGCTGACAGCCCATGGTTGTAGGAAGTGTGGTAATTGTTTGATAGGAAAGTGATAGAGGCCTTCATGAAGAACACTCTGCAACAACACCCTCTTCGTAGTCTTGTCTTTAACATAACAACAAAAACAGTCAAATTCTACAATCACCGGATTATCAGTAGTTAGTTTACAAATGCTCATAAGTTTTTTGTACAAGATGGAACACAGAGAATTTGATTAAGGGAAAGCTTAATGTATTTGGCATTTGTGTTAAGAAAATTTTTACCAATGCGGAAAATGTGTGCATCATCTTACCATTGCCTACCATCACCTTAGCTTTACCGTTGTAATCACTTTTGAGAGACAAGTTTGTAAGGTCAAAGTTGATGTGGTGATTAGCACCACTGTCAAGGTACCAAGATCTATGTTTTGAGTGCGTTGTAGAGGCAGCAAATGCAGTTGGTGGCACGATCGAGTTGTTTACCACGGAGGACTAAGAGTGAGTTGGTTTGCTGAGAAGAGTCAATGGCTTAGAAGTTGGGATCAAACTGGTTATAACAGGTAGATGTATAGTGACCCATCCTGCGATATATTTGGCACATTGACCACGTGACCAAGATTCTCCGGACTTCGTGAGCACTAGTACAATTAACCATGTGACTAAATATTGCTTCTATAATGGAAGCAAGGAGCCAACTGAGTAAGTGTTGGTCATTATGTTGCCAGTTGACGAATTCAAGATTTAAAATGAAAGGGGACTCAGTTTTTGACAACTGGATTGGATTGTTCGAGGAGAAACAAAAGGATTGGGGATAAACTCCTCAGGAATTGGATTAGTGCCAAGAAAAAATGGTTCGAGATCATAAGCTCAAATAATAGAAAGGATTTGGGACTTCTAGATGTATAATTGTTGCGGTCAAGGTGAGGGCAGCATACTGAGGAGGGCTTGAACATGATTTGAAAGAAAATGGGAGGGAAATGAGTGGGACAAAAGGAGGCACGATGGGAGAGGTTGTTACACTGCTTGTTTGTTGAGCTGTTGGAGCTTCATTGTTGGCATCATTAGGTGTTTCTGAAGATGATAATACTTTGTTTTGAGAGTTATAAATAGAGGCCATAGTGAGGATACAGGTTGTGATCTAATACCAAGTTGAGCAATGGAAATTACGAAGAAATTGAAGAAGGTTTTTTGTATTGCTCTATCGAAGATTACCAATCAGCCTTAGGCTTATTACAATGATTAATATATATACAAAATGAATAAGAAACTACAGACAAAAATATGAGAAGGAATAAAATATGTTTGAGCAATCATTGGCTCCATGCACGTAGGTGGTTACGTAGAGAGAGAAGAATCTGGATAGTGAATTCCTATTGGTTGTTGATCTCTCTAATCAAGAGCTTCCTTGTGTGATAAATTGGTTAAGAAATTATCCTTCGACTGCCAATCAAGCTCTGCTGTTATGGCTGAGTGTGAGTGATGCTGACAACGCAAGGGAGCTGACTTGGCAAGAATATTTTGAGAGCTTGGGTGGCATAAGTGAGCTTTGAGTTTAACAGTGGCATTTCAAATTAAGAAAGTTTTGCATGTTGATATTGCTGAGATGCAATAGGAATACTCGTAGAATATATAACACACTACAAGAAATATGGTATTCTACAATAGGCGTATATCCTTGTAAAATGTAATCGACAAGGAACATGTAGCACCTGTGACAGCCCACCTCATATTAAAAGCCCGTGTTTTTCACGAGGCGCAATGCCTCCCGTGTAGAACCTTATGGTATCTTACTTTTTATAAAAAAATTGACTCTTGTAGAATGTTGTTTAATGAGGTTTTACTAC
The DNA here is from genome assembly GCA_003255025.1 of Datisca glomerata. Classification (NCBI taxonomy): domain Eukaryota; kingdom Viridiplantae; phylum Streptophyta; class Magnoliopsida; order Cucurbitales; family Datiscaceae; genus Datisca; species Datisca glomerata. Next base: position 24,298 of record QANY01008959.1, on the reverse strand, counting down.
TCATGTTGAGTATATTCAACAAGTGTTTTTAATTCTTGTCTATTAATATTCATAATTTTTGTATCCTAATAAATCAGATACCATAAGGGTTTTTTAATCTCATTTATATAGTTTTTATTATAAATATATTTTCCTGACATCTTATAAATGCTGTTTTTGTAGTCAGTTTACATACATATTTAACACATTAAAAATTATATAACATCAATAAAATGTTTAATAACATCAATATTTTATTTCATTTTCACAAAAGTACATTACGAAACTAAAAATTATCTAAAAGTATCATCACTAAGTCTAATCATCCACGTATCATCATCATTTTTTTCTAAAAAACTAAAAGCATCTAAATGTTTCACCAAATACTACAAAATTATCACAAAAGTTCACTAAAATATCATATAAAGCATAATGTCCAATTCTTCAAACTTTGAACATCCATATTCAATAGCTTCAAGTCATTGTACGTCATGTATTATAAAATGAACTTAGTTACCAACATTGAACTAACTTAGCACATTAAAAATTAATGCTAGCTAATCAAATTCATACCAATAACCAAATAAGCATATAAATAGCATAAGTACTCACAAGTTGCTGTAAATATGTAAATAGCATAAGTACTCGCACTTGTGATGTAAATACCCTAATTTGTAAAAACTCATAGCAATTCAGAAAATAAAATAGAACCCCATACGATCTTCATCAGAAGGTACCCAATTTACTAAAAATCAAACCAATTCAAAAGGTTAACTACTCAATTTACCCGATTAAGCATTGAACAGTAAAAGAGGGATCTTTCAGCCAAAAATAATAAGAAAATATTTATCAAGATCACAGATAGATGGAAATTTTGAAATGGGTATCTCAAATTTGGTGATAGTTGAGACATATCTATGTTTTGAATCAGTGGAGTGCTTGATATAGATGCTTCATTCTCTCTTATTCAAAGAAGAATCAACTTTCCCTTTCGATGATCCATCTTGGTTGCTGGGCTTGACCTTAACTACGCTGGTATTAGTCTCTGTAGCCATGGAAATAGAGCTATGCTAATCTTTTCTCTATAATCGCTAACAGAAGCATTACCAAACTCATCAGTAATCATAGATAAACTAAATATGAATACGCATGAAGGAGACAGAATCCAAGAATCTCAGTCCTCAAACTCCAAAAGCAGTTACCTATGGACAAAATTGTATTATTACTCTGAAAACTCATACTATCTTTGTCGCATCTTCATGTAAAGAACGGAAAAGAGGTAGGGATGTACCTCTCACCAAAGCTTGGAAATATTATCTGACAAATTAACATGTACGAAAGAGAGATGTGTATACAGTTAAGCAAAAAAGCATTAATGAAGGTAAATTAAATATGAAACGCAATCATTGAATTTTGTAAAATTAGTTAAGAAAATGAGAAATATAAATTAATGATTGGTAAATTTTGATTTTTTTAGCTCAAATAAACATCCACTAAATTGTTCTTTATAGAACGCCAATCACTAATTTAAAGTAAATTCTGTCAGAATTAGAAGCCTAGCCTAGCCTTCTGATTTACTGACTTTCCTACCTCGTCAAAAGCTAATCTTCCAAGTATCAGTAACACAACTAGCAGATATAATTACTAATAAGGATGGATAGGAATAGGATTTCATTTACTTCATGTAGTTTACTTTGCTTGAGAGTTATTGTTAGATGCTAACATTTTGCCAAGTTTTTCCTTTGACTCCCTCAAAAGACAAACCTGAAGACTAGTTCTCTTTCAAAGAAGAGCGTTTTAGAAATACATTACAAAACAATGTTACATCTCACTACTGATAAAAAAGGTATAGAAAGGGGAAAAGAAACTATTGTAAAATAAATACAACAGTAGAGAAAGTGGCAGTCAACTTAAGGAGAATTCTGAATTCAAAAATCACCAAACAAATGTGCATTGCAGAATATTTCATAACATAAAAATAATTAGAGACTGAAGTATATAATAAACTAAAAATCCACTGAATATCAACATCTAGAAATCTTTTCTCAAAGAGATTTTTCTATATGTATATTTTTGTTTTTGTTTTTCTTAGTCATTACCTTCATTACTTCATCGAGCAAGTTAACATCCAAAATGTAGGGAACATAACCTACATCAAAGATTATTAGAACCAAGTAGTTTGCAAGTTACCTTCCCAACCAAAACTAGCTCTTAGAGATGATTTTTACTAAATTGTAAAAGTCAAAATACAAAGTCATTCACCTGATATTACACTCTTATCTGAAGGTTCTACACCAACTACCTACTAAATAAAAATTATAAAAAAATAAAATAAAAGGATAAAAATATGCAAATCACTAAATTAAAAAGTAAAACAAAGGAAGTAAGGGCAACAAGATTTATTTTAATGAACCATATGAGAAAGTGGCTTTGTGCTTTGCTTTATTTCCATCAATTCCATGTGAAATCATTAACATGTATTTGCTGATTCCCTTTCTCATCTGATTATATTTCTTCAATTCTCTATTTCCTCAAGACTCACCTAGTGAAAATATGAGGAGACAAAGACACTATATGTGCTTGTACAAGAGTGTCAATATCTTCTTTGTCATATTTATTTTTAAATCAGTAGAAGCTTCTTTTTTATTATTATTCTTTTGTTTTTCTTAGAATAAACTTCCTGAAGCATTCTGGTTCCTTGAAAAACATGTTAGACCATTCATGAATAGATTTTGAAAATATTTTAGTAAGGTACTTCTAAAAAACTGTTTCAAACCTTAGTGCTTTTGTTTATCATGTTGAGGTAAGCTCAGTGCGTATAATGGTACCACCAATTCCAATCCCAGCAACAAATATATCCATACTACCCATGGTATCCTCCCATATCTATGGTCCTATAGTTTCAAAGTGAACTTACGATTTCCATTTATGAATTATGGTTATATATGCTACACTAATATTTAGTAATCATATTACTAATTTTGCAATTGATGAATGATAGTGTAAATATTAAAATTAATTGTAGTACTACTAGATTATGCTTCATATATGATATCACATTAAAAATGATGAAGAAAAATAAATCACTATAGCACAAGCAGAAATGTGTTCCAAACAGCTACAGAAACAACCTTTGTATTAGCAGCATTGTCGAACTATTGAAACACATGTGCATTTGGTGTCCTAAGAACAATTTCTTCATCTTTCATAGCCCCTTGCAGACCTTTGTCTGGGTCAGTCAAAATAATATCCACACCGATTCTCGTAGATGGATCCTCCTTTCAATGTCCATTTCTGCAACAAAAACCAAAGAATCAGACAAATCAATCAGCTTCAAGTAGTAAATCAATTACTATAGATACATTATTGACAATATTGAATATTAATTAACCAGAAACAAGCAACCTAAGATGTTTTTTAATGGTCCATAATCCATCTAATGAACAATCTCAGCTATCATAAATGAGAAGTTGATTAAGTGGTTCCCATATAATCACACGATCCAGGTCCTAATCTGAAGCTAAAACAAATAGAGATACATTCCAGCAGATTGCATTAGGCGCTATAGAGAAGCTCTCTTCCAGAGTTCTTTTGTAAACTAAAATCTCCCAGAATACTTTTAAAATAATGGAACAGGCTCTCAGTCCATAATGGTAAGGAAACATACAAGATTAAAACATAACACATCTGGAAAGCATAGTAATAGATCAGAAATGACAACAAGATTAGGTAGTAGCCTATAATAAAATGAGAGTTTAAACTTTTTCACTATTAACCATAAACAAGATATTTAATCCTGCAGAAGCCACATGTAGTGCAATAATACAAGAAAGAAATGTCAATGTCGCAGGAATTGAATGCTACAAAAGAAAGTGTGGAGTCAAACTCAAAGAAGCCTGAAATCACTCAGCATTGTTGTACAAAACTTATATTTCAGATGAACAGCTTAAATGAGATTTCAAATGAGATGGAAGTAAACATTTTAGTACAAAGTACTGAGTCATTTAGATCACCACGTTATATGTAATTAGAAGTTTAGCTTGTAACATAAAAGATAGGGAGAAACGATCACAACAATAGTAATAGAGCTAAATAAACCAAGTAGAATAATACAAGCACGTCTTCCTCCTATCAAAAACTATAATTTAATAAAACCCATGTCTACACTAAAATTACATCCTAAAACTAAAATTTAACTGAGCTACAGCAAAACACAGCCAAGGAGTTAGTCGAGGCTGATATCTACCAAGATGAGAAAAACCAAACATACCTCACTTATGACTTCATTAACCAGTTGTTTTTCAACCTCAATCTGTCACTTGAACCATTAATCTGAATAGTCCTCTCAGTCGATGTATGACCAGGAGGAAAATGCAACGGTATTACCTAGAAAGTACATTACATTGCTGAGTAAAGATTTCCCTTTCTATATTCCTTATATTATTATCTGATTCTTTATTGTTCCTGAAGTTCAGGAAAACTATATTTCTACAATAAAATGCATTTTAAAAAAGACCATTGAGGCAAACGTCTTGAGGCTCGTCTGTATATAGAAATATTCCTCCAAGCTCCCCTTAATGACCGCGACCCACTTCTTCATCAAGCTCATAATGAGCCGCAAAGTGCTTGAAGTACCTAAAAGTTATGTCTAACTCAACCTCACACTCACTTCCCTCAAGAAGGGGAAAACTGGAAAAGTAGAAGAATAACCCAAACAACTGCATGCTCGGAAATTATGAACATAAACCCTATATAAAACTAAAAAAATCACAACAATAGATAAAAATCATAATAATCGAAGATGGATTTGAGATTGAAACACACCTCACAAAAAAATCCTTACCTCATATTCTGAGCAACAAATTCGATGTTGGACGAAACTGGGAGACAAAGCTACGCACAGAGCTGAGGGAGTGATAGCTGCACGAGGAAGATTGCTACGAGACAAGAGAGAGATACGAGAGAAAGCTGTGAGAGAGAAGCTGCGATGGAGTTGAAAGATAGAACTTCGTGAGAGAGATAGATGATAGAATGAGCTTTTCGAGAAGGATAGAGTGGAGAAGTGAATCGTAGAACACCCAATTTTTTCAAAGTCCCGCTTTCCGTAAATAAATCTCGCTTAACTTATTTTTCTCACCTCCTGCTTTTTTTAACTTTCTCACAAGAATATTTTTATAAGATACAAATAAAATCTAGTTGTATTGAGTGTATTACAAGATGAGACTATGAATCTTGTATTTTAACCCTGAAAAATAACATATTTGTTGTAGTGACATGTTAAAATTTATTCATTTTTTGTTGATTAAATATGTAGTTGTGTTACAATAATCTTCTATTTGATGATTTATACATCTATTCATTTATATGAATAAGGTTTATTTGGATTGGATCGCTTTGTTATAGAAACTACGACAGATGACAGGATTCTCAGGGACATGTATAACAAATGTCAGTTTTGTCCTTAATTGCGAAAATGGTCGAATTTTCTCTCTGTAAGTAGTAGATATATAATTTACTGCAAATACATTAATTTCTAAGCTTTGCAAATAAATTTAAAAATTTAGTTAACAAATTGTCTGATTCTACCGTTACTTTATCCACCCTTAGTTAATAAATTACTTATACTTGACATAAAGTTTGACAACATAATAACAAAATAAGTAATTAATCAGTAAACGATAACGAATAATATATAGTAAATTAAAGTAAGTGATTACTGACGCTCAGTCAAATTTATAATTTACTGTTTGGTTCATTTTTCAACAAAAACGCATATTTTCAGACTAGGTGTGGTTATTCTTAATTGTAATCGCATTGAGGTTCGTGTTTTTTGTTTTTCGTTTTCATTCAAATTAACTGAAATTTAAAAGGGGCTGCATCACAAATGTTGATGGATCATTTTTCATTAATTTGGAGTTCCAAAAAATTTTATACCATGTGAAAGCCTTTTTCTACTTCTTTGAAACCCAAACTTACAATTAGGTTTATCTTTTTCCTCATTTAGTAACAGTATGTTCCTCGCACGATCATCCCATGACTAAACTTGCATGTAAGAGGCTATGTTTTGGTATTTTCATTTTCTTTTACAAGGACTACTTATGATTTAAGGCCATTAATTTTTACTATAAATGTGTTTCATTTTGCTAGCTACTTTAACTAGTAAAGATATTATTTAGACAAGTTTTTAATTTTATTTATAAGAATATCTCTAACTATTATAAAACTCTAAATTTAGCATTTTATAACTTTATTTGCCAAATTGGCAAATTAGATTATACATGTTTAAAAATGGAATATATAGCATATACAAATAGATTATACATATATGTTATTGACACGTATTTTTATGCTACCCAGCTATCCCTCCGCAAGACTCATTTATATCTCAGTTCCATCTCTCTCATAGTCCCACTTTTTCCTTTCCTACATCTACTTTTCCATTTTTCTCTATCTTACCCTCCCCATCTCAAACTCTCCTCCTCCTCCCCACATATTATTGCACAGTCCACTCATTAAATGCTCACTAGGTCTAGAACAGGCTCGCACAAGCCTAAAATGTTTGCTAGTACCTTACTCAGTCTTTGGAACTAGGTTCAACATCTGAGGCTCTTAACAGTCCTCACCGGAAAGCTACAATATTTTTTTTAGTATAATGCTTTGGTCTTGAATTGCACTTGGTCCTTAGTTCTCTTCACTCCTGACATGAAGGTTGTTTCTAACAAATGAGTTTTCAAGGTCAAGCATAACTTGGATGGCTCTATCCAAAGGCATAAAGCCAGACTAGTGACAAAAAAGATTTCAACAAACAACATGCATTAATTATGTTATGGATGTTTTCCGGAGCACCAATGACAAGCAACACGTATTGCACCACAGCCGAGAGCAAACGACGAGAGAAAATATCAAAGGAGAAGACCCGACCTCAATTGATTAGCCCTAAGGGAGCTTGGGTCGCACAGACTTAAGCATATGCAAGACCATAAATGGAATCCACGAAGAGAGCTCGGTTTACCTCTAGTACCTAGGTCATCATAACACATTGAAAGTAGCATCCCGTATGGCACCTTCCTATATGCCTGAGCATGTGACAAGTCAAATCACCATGACAGAATGTTAGATCAGCCACTAAAATGTCACTTCAAAATCACATCGACAATTAATGTTCGTCACTTCATGTCAGAGGTCGCATCCGTTCCATCCAACCCAGGACAGACATCATGCCCCGGGAAGCCTCCCTAACACGCCCCCGAGGCTTCTTCGACACACTTCCTTTCACTCGGGGACTCAGGTATAAAGACTCTCACTTACTAACGGAAGAGGTAGGTCATTTCTCCCATAAGGAAACTATGTCAAAATAATGTCAGCTTCAAAAGCACATCGACAATTAATGTCTGTCACTTTATTTCAAAGGCCGCATCTCTTCCGTCCAATCTAGGATAGACATTATGTCTCGGGAAGCTTCCTAGCACGCCCTCGAGGTTTCTTCGACACACTTCCTTCCACTCGGAGACCCAGGTATAAAGACACTCACTTACTAGCATAAGAGGTAGGTCATTTATCCTCTAAGAAAACTGTGTCAAAATAATGTCAGGATATTGACTTAGGCATTGGAGGGACTTAGGCATCGGAGGCCCCAAGACCAGGCAACCACTCCCCAGTTCTCCTCGCCTTCGAGTTCTTTGTTTATATTTTGTAGATCCCTAGCCAGGATGATCATAAGACTTAGTATAGAAGATAAGTATCAGTACTATTGAGAACTTCGACTTCAACAGTTGAGGTCATAAGGAGTTCCAGCTAAAGGGGAGATTCTACAAAACATCACTGTTGAGATTTTCAACATCAACAGATTACTTTGATACATTCAGTCCAGCTGTCGAACCTTGTACCATCAGAGTAATCTTCAATAGTCATTTATGGCTGGGATATCCAACAACTTGACATCAACAATGCCTTCCTCAATCAGGATCTTGTTGAGACCTTCTACGTGCTCCAACTCCCTGGTTTTGAAGATCCTTCTAAACCAAATCATGTTTGAAAGTTAGACAAAGAGTTGTATGGACTTAAACAGACTCTTAAAACCTTGTTTGATCAACTGAAGACTGCCTTACTCCACTGGCGATTTCACAACTCCACTTTAAACTCCTATCTCTTTTTACATCTTTCAAATAATTAAACTATGATGTTATTTATGTGGATGATATCTTAATCTCATGCAACTATACATCCCTAATGGCCAAAGTTATCTCCTTCTTGCAACAAACATTTGTACTCAAGACACTTGGATCACTTTTTTGGTTTTGAAGCATGCAGGATATTATCTAGTTTACACCTTACTCAGACTAAGTATATCATTGATCTCCTTGTCGAATACAACTTGTTATACTCCAATAGAAGCCTCACAGCTATGTATCTATCCACTAAACTTATCTCAAGTGGCACACCTCTCATGTACATGCCTCACTGGAGCCTCACAATAACTCACTATGACTCATCTTGATATATTCTTTGCTATTAATAAAATGACTCAGTTTCTTGTAGCTCCCAGTACTGCTCACTAGAAGGCCAGCAGAAGGACCCCTCAAATACATTAAATGCACTCTCAAGCATGGCCTCTACTTCACTCATGCTTCAAGATCGTCCCTTTGTGTTACTCTGATGTAGAATAGGCAAGTTCTCTTGATGATAGAAAAGTCTAGCAAGGCTTTTGTGTTTATCTTAGTGATAATCTTCTTACCTGGAGTTTCAAAAAGCATATAGTTGTAGCACGATCCAGTACGAGTCTCAATATCGAGCAATTGCTCTTGAAGCCACATAAATTATTTGGCTTGTTTCTCTCTTTAAAGAACTTCATATACATCTCTCATCTATCCGTGTTTCATGGTGTGAAACATGAATGCACAATCCCTATCCTCAACTTCAATATTTCATTCATTCACTTGACATATGGAGATAGTTGTACATTTCATCCAGGAAAAGGTTATCTCCAAAGAAATTGAAATGATATGACCCTCTATCTCTCAAATTCCAGACTATTTATCAAAGCATTCTCACATTCTCAATTCAGTCTTCTTTGCAGCAAGCTCAATGTTCTTGCATTCTCATCTCGCTTGGGGGGCATTGAAGCTATTCTTTTTTCCTTCTCGAGCAGCACAATCCTACATGCAAACTCACCAGCAACCAACTTCCCACATACACGTCTACACTGTCATCTCAGCAAAAGCTTCCTTCCAATCGCAACAATCCATCTTATCATGCATCCATCATCTCAGTGCAGAATGATAAGTCGTCTAAGCCTCATCAGCATCATCACAAATCGGTTATAATATATTGATGATAGGGGTCGCTCTCCAATGCCGAGAAACTTTTTTCCAGTATTGATGTTGGGATTAATCCTGGCCATTGGATCTGACCAGGAAAATCCTAACCATTAGATAACTTTTACACTTTATTTTCTTTGCAACCGGCTAAATAGTTCTCCATATGCTTCTTCTACTTTTCCCTTTCTCCTTATGCTTCTTCTACTTTTCCCTTTCTCCTTATGCTTCTTCTACCTTTTCCTTTCCCCTTTCCTCTTTTCTTTCATTCCACTTTAAATTTACGACACGTGAACAGAGCCTGCAATTTTCCTACCCCTCAAACAGCTCCTCCACTGGCTACTCTACTATCAACGATTCGTCCTTCTATTGTGCCTTCATCAGCTCCAGTCTCATCTCCCACATCGAGGACTCTGGCTCTATAAAAAACCGGTTCACCTAATCAACCACCACCATCTAGCAAGAAGATCGAAGGCTATGGTCTTTGACCTCATCTCTTTATAGACAGAGCTCTCCCCCCTCTAAGTATCCTCTGCTCTTTCTCAGTCGCTCTCTCTCTCACTCTCTCATATGTTTATTTTCTGTACAACAAAAATTTACTCTTTATTTTTTGTTTTCATGTTCGAGAGTGAGAAACCAGGAGGGTTGTCGTGCAAAACCTCTTTCCCTATTTTTCGAAGTCTGTTTCTCTCTATTTTTCGAAAACCTGGACGAAGTGTGTTTCTCCCTTAACGAACGACCAGAAGTTAGGGCACGAGAAAGGTACGCTCTTCTTCTTTCAATCTCTCTCAGCGCCCTATTTTTCATTAATTTTAGCATGCAATATTCTCTGGACTAAGTCTATTTCTCCCTTTGCAAATGATCGAAAGCTAGGGCACGCGAACAATTAATTTCTTCAAGTTCAAGTTGAATCTGGTCGTTTCGCAATAGTCTCAGAAGTTTACCCACAAAGCTCGAAGCAGGAGCTCCCACACGAAGCTCACCTAAAAGAAATCTTAGAAATTCCTTCATGTCACAGGTAAAATCTAAGAATAAAAAAAATCTGGCGATGTAAGTTATTTCTTCAAAAAAATTCTGATTCAAAATGTAAAATCTCAAGTTTTTATGTTTTGTGTAAATAAATATTACTGGAGAATCTATTATTTTGAGGACAAATCTCTTTCAGACGAATCTGGAGAATCGATTATGGCGAATCAATTCTGGTTTTATGTGGCTAGGGAGTTCGATCGATGATTATGGGGTTCTAAGTTTCTGACATTTTTCTTTTTGTTCTTTGTTCAAGGTAAACGAAAAGAGCTTATGCTCAAAGAACAGTCACCTTTTATTCTCTTTCTCTCTACTCTATCTCTCTATCTTCTTTATTTTTTTCTGTTTTCTCTTCAAAGTAAAGAAGCAAAGCTAATTTTCTCTTACTTTCCCTTGTAATTATCAACCATTTCTTTGCTTAGAATCCCCCCTATTATTTTTCTTTTAATCTTAGATGTTTTAATATTGTGAATATCGTTACTTCATTTTTTTAAATATATCTCTGCAAAAAATTATCTCAAGCATCGAATCGATTTTAATGTTTTAAACCCTTTACTCCATAGTTCTCAAAAATTTGAATCTCAGTCGATACGTGAGATTCAATACCATGCAAGTTATTGTGCTTGATGTGCTGTTGGTTCTTCCTAATCTTTTGGAGAGAACATTTAATCCAAGAGAAGGGTTTGGTTTGGATTTGTTGATGAGCTTGGGTAGCACTGTGTTTTTGTATCTATTGGTATGTTTGATTTATGGATCTTCTTCTTGCTTGCTTGGTCAGGTTTCTAGACTGGCGATTGTTGTAGAAGCCGCTGATAGGGGGTTCTTTGATAAGCTCGTGGATTTCCATTCACTATTTTATTTTTAGCATATAGTAATTTCATTTCAATTAGGAAAGAGATTAAGCATTCTAGCTCGGTTCACCTAAAGGAAAGAAGTTACAAGATATAATCTTGCTAATTTTTTGTCAAAAGATAAATCTTGTATTAAGTGTATAATAATGGGAAATCATTAATCAGTATTTGATGTTTGTTGTTTGATGTTGTTATTATATTTAGTTTATGATCTAATAGAATTTAGAAGTGTAGAGCCATTGTACTATAGTGGTAGATGGATTCAGTTATGAACTAATGACTACAAATCATCAGTAACTCAGCTCTAAGAAAACCTATATGCATAATGCAATGTTAAGCGATATAGGCTTAACTTTAAAATTTGAAACAACTATCACTGTTTTATGTGGGTCCAACTCAAAATGGGATAAGCTAACCATAACATATGAATATTAGCAGCGATATTGGTTTATCAAAAGTATGGGTTGGTCTATTTGGTTGACTTGCTCTGAATTAAACATGAGAGTATAATCCATTGTAAATTGGTGGTAAATTGGTAATGCTTATATGCAGTTTTCCTCTACGGTATTGATAAATGATAATGTTAAAAGTTGTGAGCTGCAGTTCATGCATTGTGTTATTTAATTTCTTTGAACAATCCATGTAACTCTTTATTAGCATGAATGGTAACTCTTTATTAGCATTTTTATTGAGTGTAGAAAATCTTTAATTTTTTTTAAAGAAGCTTACTTGTTTTGTGATGAAGTTCCCGAAGAGAGCTTGAAGAAATGGAAGAACCTCTACTAAGAGTACAAATCAGAGATGAGACACGCATTTTAACTTGATCCCGAGGGTAAAACGGTGCAGCTAAAGTAGTCATTAAAATGCATCGAGATTTGCATCATGTTATGCTACTTTATGCTGTAATATTTGTGTAGTTATATATAGAAGTAGGTTCGAAGTGTATATTTTTATAGTGTTTAGAAGGGATTTGTAACAAAAAAAAAAGATATTCATTTGTAATGGTACTAACGAATGTGATGCTTCTTTAAAAGAAAATCTGAATGAAATCTTTTAACGTGCTGACGAGTTTATTATTTCATAAAGATCTACATATGAGATTAGTAAGTGAAATGACTAAGTGTATGAAAATGACGAAGTGTGTGAAAATGACTAAGTATATGACACTAGCTAAGTGAGTGAAAATGACCAAGTATATGAAAAAACTAAGGTGTGGAAATGACTCATTACATTAAAATGACTAAATGTATGAAAATGACTAAGATATGAAAATGACTATATGTGTGAAATAGTTATGTGAAAATTGCTAACTATATGTGGCTAAGTTGTATAAATGGCTAAATGTATATGAAAATTCCCAAATGCCGCTAAGTACATGAAAATAGCTAAGTGTAAAAAATGACAAATTAATTTTACAAGTTAAAAATTGAGAAAATTGTCAAGTTTATTGAAATGTGTGAAAATAACTACGTGTGTGAATGTAGTTAATTCCATAAAAATGATCAAGTGTGAAAATGCCTAAGCGTATAAAATGTGAGAAAATGAGTAATATATGAAAATGTTTAAGTGTGTGACCTTTACAGCACTTTACAAACGTTTGGCTCGTGTCAAGGAGGGCCCTAAACGTCGTAGCCCAATGGTGAATATAGTTAAGTGTGTATGAAAATTGTCAAGAGTCAAATGTCATAATGGGGACATAAACACCATCACTACATGGCAAGTCGTCATTCAAGACTGGCGTTTGGGCCCCACACGCCAGTCAAGGCTGGAGATTCGCCTACCATGACTGACGTTTAGGGCCTGTTGGTGGCATTTGGGTCCCAAACACCATGGTAACAGGTGTTTGTCTCGTGTCTCAGTGACACGGGCCAAACGCCTGTGTGTCTAGCATTTGTGGCCCAAACGCCATGGTAACAGGTGTTTGGTCTCAATACTCCCTATTAGATCGTGGTACGTGCAGGTCAACTTTTGGAGGGCATAACTTTTGACTCGGGTGGAACCACATGGCCCGTAAGATATCAAATCGAAGCTTACCCGTCGCAGCTTAGTTTTGGGTCCAAAAAATACTGTTTTAGGTACTTTCGGAGTCCCGAAAGCTGTTTCGGTCTTAATTTTAAACTTTTTCGTAATTCCTATCTCTTTTAATTTTTTTGGTTTTTATATGCTTATAAATTAAAACGTAAATATGTTATTTTTAAAATTTTATGGTGTTATAATTTATAAAATAAAAGGTTAAAATTTTAATTTTCAATATTCAATTTCAAACTTTTAGTGGATATGTTCGATTTATAGATAGATTCTAACCTTGAGGGTTATACGTGTTCGTCAAACCGATAAATATGATTTACAGACCATCATAACATGACAACCAATAATTATATGTGGTGAAAATTCAACTCGCTCGATACTTGTCACAAAAGTACAATATTGTTAATGACAACTTTTAACGAGTTTATGAATAAGTGTTCAATTGTATCGAGAATCTTTAATTAATCCAATCTAATTTCACATAATAAGTGAGTATCATGAATGTTTTCATTGAATTAATGAGTATTTTCTATTTTTATCAATGATTTTTCCAGTGTACGGTAAATAATTATAAAAATATCAATTTTGAGAACAATTGTGAAGAATGGCGATTAGAGCCATATAAATGGCGATGGGGAGCAAAAAAGTGGAGATGGGGGGGGGGGGGGGGGGGGGGGGGGGAATGGATATCACCTATTTGTACATGGCGTTTGGGGACTGAAACAGACAATTGGAGGCATAAAACTAGCGCTTGGCTTTGACGATGTGATTAGCACCTTCAGGATGACATTCATGGGCTAAAAATAGGCGATTCGCCTATTAGGTATGGCGATTAGGTTGTACTTATTTGATGAACTCCTTTCAAGAATTATTATTTTGTACGTAATTGGTGAACCCCAGTACGTAATTGGTGAACCCCTGTAAGAATTATTCTTTTGTACGTATTTTATGAATCCCACTACGTAATTAGTGAACCTCACTACGTAATTGGTGAACCCCTCTAAGAATTATTTTTTTGTACGTATTTGGTGAACCCCACTACATAATTAGTGAACCCCACTACGTAATTGATGAACCCCACTACGTATTTGGTGAATAAAAAAATTTAAAAAAGCCTACTATCTGCTGAACTTTATGTAGTCCAGATTACTCCCAATACAATCTAAAGATTATGATAACTCAACATCCATGTCGTGAAAAAAATTTCACAGCATGATAAATTATCCTGATGACATGGTGCAAACTGTTTAGTACAAAATATTGCGCAACCAATGAGTTGCCTTTAGCATCTTTCCTCTTTCTTCTATTTTGTCATATATTCTAAATGTTTTTTTTTCTCTCTCTCATTGCATAAGCTGACTATAAAAGGCAAATAGTTGTATCCATTGTAATTAAGTGAAAATCAATTACTCAGTTTTAATATTTCATTCAGGTGATTGGATCTAATTGTTACAGAAATTACAACAAATCGTGACAGGTTTCCAGAGACATGTATAACAAATGTCAGTTTTTTCGTTGATTCTGGAAATAGTCAAATTCTCTCTGTGCAAGTAGTAAATATGTAATTTACTGCTAATACATTAATTTCTAGCTTGGAAGGTAAAATGAAAATTTTAGTGAATAAGTTATCTGATTCAACAGTAAACAACACACCCTTAGTCAATGAATTACTAATAATTAACACAAAAAGTTTGACAAAATAACAAAATAAGTAAACAATCAAGAAAAGATGATAAATGTGTAGTATATTAAAGTAAATGTATTACTAACGATAGGCCATAATTGTAATTTACTTGTTCAGTCTTTTTTCAACAAAATTGCATATTTTCAGTGTAAGAGTAGTTCCTAATTGTAAAGAAGTTCGTGTTTTTTGTTTTTTGTTTTCATTCAATTTGGGCAGCTGGCTGGAGACCATTACTGGCTCAGTGGTTTAAATTGACTGAAATTTAAAAGGGCTGCATCCGAAATGTAGATGGATCGTTTTCATTAACTTGGAGTACAAAAATTCTCCAACGTTTTATACCATCCAAAAAAGCCTTTTTTTACTTCTTTGCAACCAAACTTAAAATTAGGTTTATCTTTTTTCACAACCGTATGTTCCTTGCACTATCACTCCATGACTAAACTTGCATGTTTGAGGCTATATGTTTTGGTATTTTCATTTTCTTTTACAAGGACTAGTTATGATTTTAATTAGGCCATTAATTTTTACCATAAATGTGTTTAATTTTGTTGGCTACTCTAACTAGTAAATATACTATTTAGTCAAATTTTAATTTTAAATACAAGAATATATCTAATTATTATGAAACTAAAAATTTAGCATTTTTACAATTTTAATTACCAAATTGGCAAATTAGGTTAGAGGGTTCACTGGATTGTATTAGTGTTTTGATAGTTTTAACATTAATTAATTAATTAAAGGAACTTAAAAAATCAATTTCGGATAATTTCCTTATTTCTTTCTGATTTTTGGATTATTAATATTTTATATCAACCATTTTAAATGTTATTTTGATGGTTATGGAAGGCAATCTTCTTCCATTTTTCTGAAATGGAATTATGTTCACCATCATTTATGATGGGTGCATTTGAGAGAAGCGTTTTCTATGAAGTATTGAAATCCTATTGGAGGTATTGAGATCGAATTTGGGTTGATAAGATCGGTTCGTTGAGTTCACCAAGATATTTATCTGTATTCTGTTACATTCAAGTTGAATAATATGTTTTTTAAATTCTTGACATAGTAAAAAAAGTTCAAAAATTTTGGTAGAGAGGAGGGGAGTTTTTCGAAATACTGAGATGTTTTTATTCATGCTACACTATAATATATGTTATATAGAGTATATAACGTATGTATTTATAATGGTTATATACTATAGTATATCATTTATATATTTGCTATATACATATATGTTATATAATATATGTGTGTGCGTATGCATATGTATGTATATTTATACAATATATGTATATATGTATATGCTACTGATTTGTGTGTGTGTGTATTTATATATGCTTTAAATAGTACATCATATATGTGCGTGTGTGGTGGGTGGGCGTGTGTGGTGGGTGTGTGTGTATTTATACACTACAACAAAAGTTTATTTTTATAGCACACCACAATTTCGTTTTATGTCAAAATGCTAAGAGAGCCAATTTTTTTAGTAT
This sequence comes from Datisca glomerata, assembly GCA_003255025.1. NCBI lineage: Eukaryota > Viridiplantae > Streptophyta > Magnoliopsida > Cucurbitales > Datiscaceae > Datisca > Datisca glomerata. Next base: position 7,929 of record QANY01008959.1, on the reverse strand, counting down.
AGAGGCGTGGGAAAAAAAAAGCAACCCACCTAAAATTAGACCTATCCTCTCTTTACATTCACAACCCTCTCTATTTCCTTCATCTTCTTCAGCGTCTTCTCTCTACAACGATGCCTTCTTCAACGCCCTCTCTCTTTCCTCCGTCTTCTCTCTGCAACAAAGCCTTCTTCAGCGCCCTCTCTCTTCAATTCAACATCCTTCATCTTCTTCTTCGTCTTCCCTCTACAATGAACCTACAACCTAGCTAAGGCTTTCCCTTCGTCGAAGAAGAAAGAGAGCAGAGTATGTCCATCAGCTTCTCTCTCTCTATTAGCTTCCATCTCTCTATTCAAGAATAGAGAACGAGCAAGGGCTGGCTTCTATCTCTCTATCTTCTGATTCTTTGAACTTCTGTGAACAGAAACGAACAAGGGTTAGCTTCTATATATCTCTCTCTCTATTCTGATTCCTTGGTTTTCATTGCAGAAGTTAAAATCGAATATTAGAGATCCTCAACCCTCGCCTCATCCACAAAAGTCATGATTTTGATTTTTAGGTTTGATCTCTTTTTCTGGATCTTTCATTTTGTCTCTTGAATCACTGTTTCGATGTATAAAAAAACTTGTAACAGTGTTTTTCAGTCACCGATGTAGCTCTCTTTACTTCATGGAATAAGTTTTGTAGAAGCTTTATGTTTGAGCTCTCTCCCGTGGCTTCCTCTCAAAGGTCAATTCCCCAGCTTCTCTTCATTTAGGGTGAATCCCTAATTCTATATTATGCTTTAAATTTCCTATAATGGGCTTTTCAATTTAATTTGTTTTTGTTCAGATCTGTTATGAAATGAAAATGATCTATTATGGAATAGTGAGTAGCTATTCGGAATCTACAAAATTTGAACGTATGTATAATTTGCACTCAGCCCTGGGTTAATATAATGTATACGCGCTGTTAGTACACAATATGATGTTCAACTTGTTTCGTAGTTGTAGCTTGAGAAATTGATTCACATTGAAATAATGCACGCTACTAATTTAGTTGACGAGTTGTTTGATGTTGTTGTCTTGTTCAAAACTTGATTACTTTTCCACTTCTTTTTGTTTCTTTGCTAATGTAAAATACCTAATTTGGTTGCTTCTTTTTCTTAAATTTCACTTTACTGCCTATGTTGCTCATATTTAATGAGGAAGACATATGCATGGCATGTCTATTTGTTTCATATCTTTATTTCTTTAGCTTCTGCACAAAAATGTGAGATCAGGTAAAACATATAACTATATTTAATTCCAAGATGAAGAGCAAGAGGTAAAAGGATAACCATTGAACATAAATTTTTAATATTTTTATGTATTTACTTGGTGCATATGATTGGTTTTTTGCTTCCAAAAGATTGGTGTAGAATTATAATTTGTTTTGTTTACTGGGATATTCTCCAGTACCCTAGGATTTATACTATCCTTCAAAAAATTTAAGTTGCTTGAATCATTTTTAAATGATAAATGCATTTTTTGTAAGTATTTTTAAGTGATAAATGTATTAACTGTGTAAATTTATAAGCTTTCATTTCTTTACAGTTTGTCCCATTATCCATAAAAGAAAAAGGAACTCTATGGACTTAGATACTGGTGCATGGCTTCATCATCATCTTTGTGTAATACAAGTGATATAGTTGAGACATGAAACACATACTCTAAGAGGCAGAGGTATTGATCTGCAGAAAATCATTTTTTGCTCTTTAAAATGCTTTATTGCTTGGTATGTTAAAAAAATGAGAGAAGCCTTTTCAATATATATAATAACTATTTAAAATTACTATCATTGCTCCATCTCTTTACGTCTCTCTCACATACATGTAAATGCACACACACTCAACCAATGGAAGGCTTATACATATATGAATGTAGAGCACGCTTGTTGACCATTTAGAAAGATTTGTTTTCATAGGAAAAGGAGGGGAAACTACAAAAGGCTCTGGCCATTTGGTGCAGCATATGGTGGCACCCTTGCGGTCATTACCATATACATTTTTTTGTCAATGCACTTCGACATGTCATATAAGCTTGATTTCTCCTTCTGGTATTTTTTTACTGACAATACATCACAATGTCAAACCTGTGTTATCTGCTCATGGAAAGTTAATCACGCACTTCACTTATTTTTTTATGAATTTGATAGGTTATCACTTCAGCTATACCAGATATAGTTGGTGGAAAGCTTATTGGACTCGTGACTTCGAGAAAGGAGATTTTTGATCTACTAAAGATAGGTGGGTACCACTGGAAAAAAATGAGCAGCTTCTCTATTTTACTAATTTTAAGAATAAATATTTTCTCTTAAACTAAGTTGGAAGTTAACATATATGTTTTTGCGACAGCTAGATGATGTAATTGATCTGGTTATCCCAAGGGGGAGCAACAAGCTTGTCTCTCAAATAAAGAATTCTACAAAAGTTCTTGTTCTTGGTCATGCTGGTGAGAAATATAAAATCAATCTTTAAATTTCTATATTCTGCTGGATTTATAACTTTTTCATTGATGCACACCATTTTTTAACAAAATGCATAAAAGTTTAAGCACACGGGGAATAAAAACTCAAAACTCGCATAGTTCAATCCCCAATAATCATTTCTCAAAGAGAAAACCCAAAATCAAGCTTCTCCCTGCACGTCTTCTTATAAGGACTTGAACTATTAATATTGTCTAGAAAAAGTTAAGATTGACATATATGATTTATTAAGTGTTATTCGTGTGGCACTGAAGTGTATGTAGTAGTTGATTACTAGTAATAAAATTCTGATATAGCACTCAGTTGATAAATAACTACGAATTCTTCCACATCTATGTCGAATTGTTTCTTGCTTTCTAGATGTGCACCTTGTATTTCATACTTCAATTATTGAACCATGAACCAACTTTCTATCAATATTCTCTCATGGTTACTAGTTTCTTTACAGGTTTCTTCAGTTTGTGCCAATAAATCAGATGATGAAAGGCTTTCCATATTGAAGGTGTTCTACTCAAGGAGGGTATCCACATCAATAAAAGCCTTATGACTCTAGGGACTACCATTAAGAAGTTGAGTGAAGTTTCTCAGAGTCAATGGTGGGTGGTACAGTTTTTGGTTACATGTTTAACGATATATTTTCAAATATATATGATCTGGTCAAATTATTCGCAGATGATTTCTTTGATATTTGAGGCTCTTGCTTAGTGCTCAATGCTTTTAATGATTGGGGTAGAAACGAAGGTCTAAATTCGTGGACCACCAGGGGTGCCATATTTGGTAATCCATGGCCATACATGCCTACAGAAAGTTATAATGTTGATTTTAAATATATGATTGTTTAACTGTAAGGGAGCATATATTAAATGATGGGATAAATTCCTCATAATTAAGAACGAAGTATGATTCTTATCTCTTATGAACTATACCATTTTTTATGAGTGCATCTTGAAAGTAGCCTCCTTATTGAATATGATTGGTATGTGTACACCCTATATGAAAGTTTTAGGTATTGCTCTGTTGTTGACGGTCAGGGGTATAATAAGCATCTCATATTTCCTTCTTAATTGCCCTGCTGTGTTTAATTTTTTATGCCCAATTACTATCCCTAGACAGCCAGGCTGGTTCTTCCTTTTGGAGTAGAAGCCGAACTTGATCTTGTACCAGGGGCAGCAGAATTTGCCCTACCATTCTCCACCCTGGAAGATGCATGTTTAAGTAAAAATTGACAAAACAAAGATGAGCAAAATAATCACTTCTAGTGCTTACAAGATATTTGCCGGTAATTTTGTGATGCATAAGGTTGACCATAAGTTGAAAGCCCTAGAGAGGAACAAATTTGGCAAGGAACCTTTAATACGCGTGGTTGTGGTTGGTCGTTGTTACTCTGGAGTTGAGTTAGCTACCACAATATCTGAAAGACTGCATGATAGAGGATTGGTTCAAGCAATTAATGCAGAAACCATAATTTGCCCTACCTCCCCACCTGGTAACAGGGAAGCTGCATTGAAAGTGAGTATTTTGGTCGGTATTGAAAGTGATTTATGTAGAGTTTTGACTGACAAGTTTTAAATATTTTTACTTTCAGTTTAATTAAATTTTGCTTATAGTACTTACGGCATAATTTATTCATGGTGCTTGGTGGTGTAACTTTGTAATTAGAACATTGAAACTTGAAAATATGTTTGAGGTTTTCTAATAGGCTAGCATGTCGATGTTGTTCTTACTCTACTGCCTAATTTTTAAATGTTATGGTCAGTTTACACAGACACACATGGTTTTCAAAATCTGTCAATGGAAGCCTAGTGAAGCCACTCACTTTTTTATCACAGAATTGAATTTGGCTAAAAACACTGGCACCATGTGTTATAAGTGGATTATCAATAGGATACGCTCATATGGAATGAAGGTAATGCTTACCATTTTCTGATCGAGAATTGGTGATGTTCGTTTGGTTTGAAATTAGAATAAATGTTAAAATTTTCAAAACTTTCACTTGCATGCACTTGGAGTTTCTGATTGAGAATTACATCTCTGATTAATGGTTTTTCTTCTTTGTTGTTAATATTTTAACTATGTTTAGTAGAAGGGGGCTGATAAATTTTTGTAGTTACCATGATTGAAATGTTTGGGAGGGTATATGATGTTCAAACTGACTAGGGATTGCATCATCTCTTATTAATGGTTTTTCCTCTTTGTTGTTATTGTTTTGACTCTCTTTAGTGGGAGAGGGCTGATAAATTTCTGTTGTTACTGTGATTGAAATAAGAGGGTATATGGTGTTCAAACTTTTATGTTGAACATTATTTATTGTTTGTGTAAATATAACTTTATTTAACATCCCTTAACTAGCTTAATATTTGAAAAGTCTTCTATAGAAATCATATATAGTAGGTTTATAAGTGGGCATTGAACTACCACAATTATTTTGTTTATCGAGGTCACAGTAAATACTTAGTAACTCGGGCGGGTGCATGGTTTCACGTAGTGATGAGAATGAGGTACTCTTAGGCTATGCAAACTATTTTTTGAAAGATCTCAGGATTGATTTGAGTTTATGAAAATCTTTGTAGAGATTCTGGGTTGTTATCATGCAAGTGCGCTGGATGAGATAGGTTCATTGTGCTTCTTACTTTGATAGTATAATTTCAGCCTTACTTTATAATCTTTGGGTTTGTTGTAGGGTGGGATGTGTTTTTTTTCTCTGCTGGCTAGATGAAGGGGTTAACTTGTCCAGAAGAATTCCAAGTGGGTGCCATTGTACTAGATTGAGCAAATGTCAATTGTAATAGAATCCTTAGATGAGACTTGATTTGGTTTTATGATGATATCTTTGTAAGCATAAGTTTTTTTGTCTATGCTTTTTGAGTAATGTAACGAGAAAGTAAAGAGAAGCTTCATGTTGGATATATGACCTCACTTATTCACTACCGAAATTGATCTTATTTTGTATGTGTTGTTGTATTTTGTTATTGCTATTTTATTTATCTTTGGACCTTTTATTGCTATCAAATCTCAAGTAGTGTCATTCTCATGGTTTTGTCAACAGAATCAAGCAAGCCACATCTTACCTCTACAGCAAACCACACCGATTTTTGAAGTTTCATAATTAAATTTGGAGTCTTACTAGATTTCAATCTTTCTCTTTATGATATATTAGTCTTGCTTGTTCTATGTAAAAATTCAATATGTATTTATCATTTGGAACTATGATTTGTAGCGGACAATAATCTGTAACGATTTTGAGTAACTAAATAAAATGTTATGTGATTATGTTATTTTGTGATATTTTGTCAAAAGTTTTTTTAAGTTTGTACAATTGCAAGAATAAGTATGTTCGTTGAGTTAGTTATTCACAACATTTATAGCATGAAAAGAATGTTATCAAAGATGTTTTACAGCTTTGAAAAATGCTATGAAAGATATACCATGACTTAAAAAATGCTATAAAAATTTATCACAACATTTAAAAATGTTGTAATAGGGTTACCATAGCACTTAAAAACGCAATGGTAGGGATACCGTAGCGTTTAAAAAATGCTATCGTAGCGCTATCATAGCATTTAAAAAATGCTATCATAGTTTCCAACTTTAATAACTTTAGTTAATATCACGATTTGAAAAACACTATGAAAATACTACGATAGTATTTTTTGGCCGCCATCGTAGTATTTTTCTCTTGTAGTGAGATACGCTATTAATTGTACATCATGTATTTATATGTGGTACGGTGGGTGTGAGTGTGTGTGTGTTTATGCTATATGCGTGTATATTTATATGCCACTGATATGTGTTTGTGTATTATACATACGTATATGCATATATTATATACATAGACATATGAGATTTCCACAGATGTTTTTAAATTTTTGGGATGGTAGAGAGAAACTTTTTTAAAATTCGGGAAGGAGGGAAGGAAGGGTGAGGGAAAACTATTAAAGATTTTAGGATAGTGTAGAAGGGGAATTCTGAAAATTATGGAAGAGAAGAGAGATAAAACAAATTAAAAAGATAATTATAATGAGAGAGGAGAGAGAATAATTAACATGACATATTCTAAATATAAATATCTATTAACATATATATAGGAAGAATTTTTTGAAACAGTAAACGAAACTACCTTGAATATATTAATAAAAATAATAACTAAAAACAATTTTTTTTAAAAAAAAACTTACACTAAGGAGACGATCACACAATGAAAAATAAAAAGTGGGGATTGTTATCGTGAATATAAGAAGATAGCTACCTTAATTAGAGATAGTAAATTTAAATTTAAAAACATAAGCTAGACTATATAATATCAATAAAAATATAAATTAATCTAAATAACTAAAAACGATTAATCCTCAATGCCTTACATGTATGAAAGTTTATTAGTGGGGTAAGGATTATTGGTACAAGAAAAAAATTTAATCAAAAATAAAATAAAAATGGCAGACTTTTAAAAATATAAAAATCTTTACATAAATCTATATAAATATGTAAAAGTTGTTATTTACCGTAATTTCTATTAAGTGGCTAGTTCTAGGAAAATTTTACAGAATAGATAACTTTAGGGGTGGTGTTTTAAGAAATGTTAGTTTTTCAAAAGTTTTAGATAAAATACAGATTTTCGTAACTATCAATAATTATAGACCATAATGATCATAATCTAATTATGGTGTGTTTGATAAATTTTTGGGTAAACCAGTGGTATATAATTGATACACCAATATGAAATATGTTTGAATTGAGGAAGTAATTAATGCTAAGAATAATATTTAAAATTTTATTAATTATCGAAAGTCAATTAATGCTAGACATAAGAAAATTTGAGTTTTAAAAATCGCTCAAAAGTCCCAAAATTTTCAGGTCAATTAATAAAATATTATTGATTTATTGATCAATCTATCACTCTCAATTTATTAAAGGGTGTATGAAATAATTTCGGTCAATCAATGAGATGACTCGAAGATATTTCAAACGCATCTACAGTAGATTGATGCGAATGGATGGATCATCCCATTTATTGATCCGAGATTTTCAGGTCAATTAATGATATATCATTTATTGACTGATCAACTCATTCGTCTCAATCTATGATATGATGAATTGATTGATCATCTCATTGATTAACCCGAAAGCTAAAAAAAATTAGTCAATCAATGATCTCATCAATTCATTCGTCACAATCTATTATTGATGTAAATGGATTGATCGTTCTATTGATTTACCCAAAAGTGTTTTGATATAATCAACAACTAATATATTGACTCATCCAATTATTTTAATATCTTCTATAATCAGGCATTAGCTATAAACAAGAGAAAATCAACATTATTAATTAAATATTGATATAATTAATTAAAAATAAACTAAAATATGTGTGAAAATCTGTAAATTTGACATTAGCTATAAATAAGGAAAAAATTAATGTAGATACCGTATTTTATCCGGCCTAATACATGA
>QANY01008913.1:233939-364287 GCA_003255025.1 Datisca glomerata | reverse complement strand
TATATGATTTGATGTACATTTAAGTTAAAAACAGTAAGATACCATAATAATATTATATAGGGTTATTAGAAATTATATATCCCTTCTATTTAGGGTTAAGGAATATATACCCCTTTTAAAAAAAATCAGAATACTATACCATGGAGCTCATACAATTTAATTAAATATTAATGATCTCATCAAATTTTCTTATATTCTCAATGCACAATCAATTCATATCTTCTTCTTCTTCCTCATCTACTTCTTCTTCTTCCTCTTCCTCATCTACTTCATCTTCCTCATCTACTTCCCCATCCTCATCTACTTCTTCATCCTCATCTTCTTCTTCTTCTTCCCCATCTTCATCTTCCTCTTCTTCTTCCTCATCTTCTTCTTCCTCTACTTCCTCTTCTTCTTCCTCTACTTCCTCTTCTTCTTCCTCATCATCTTCTTCCTCATCATCTTCTTCTTCTTCTTCTTCTTCTTCTTCTTCTTCTTCTTCTACCACTTCTTCCTCTTCCTCTTCCTCATCTTCTTCTTCTTCCTCCTCCTCATCTTCTTCTTCTCCTTCTTATTCTTCTCCTCATTCTCCTTCTCATTCTCCTTCTCATTCTCCTTTTCCTCCTCCTCCTTCTTCTCCTTCTTCTTCTCTTTCTCCTTATTCTTCTCCTTCTCCTACTTCTCCTTCTCCTTCTTCTCCTTCCCCTCCTTCTTCTTCTTCTCTGTCTTCTTCTTCCCCTCATTCTTCTTCTTCTTTGTCTTCTTCTGCTCTGTCTTCTTCTGCGCTGTCTTCTTCTTCTTCTTCTTCTTCTTCTTCTTCTTCTTCTTCTCCTCCTCCTCCTCCTCCTCCTGCTTCTTCTTCTTCTTCTTCTCCTTCTCCTCCTCCTCTTCTTCGCCTTCTCCTCATCATCATTCTCCTCCTCCTCCTCATCCTCCTCCTCTTCCTCCCTCTTCTCCACCTTCTTCTCCTTCTCCTCCTCGTTCTCCTTCTTCTTCTCCTTCTCCTTCTCCTTTTGCTTCTTCTTCTGCTTCTCCTCCTCCTCCTCCTTCTCCTCTTCCTCCTCCTCCCCATCCTTCCTCATCGTCCTCCTCATTCTTCTGCTTCTCCTCCTCCTCCTTCTATTCCTCCTTCTTCTTCTTCTTCTTCTTCTTCTCCTCCTTCTTATTCTCCTTCTCCTTCTTCACCTTCTTCTTCTCCTAATTCTTCTTCTTCTTCTTCTTCCTCCTCCTCCTCCTCCTCCTCCTCCTCCTCCTCTTCTTCCTCCTCCTCCTTCTTCTCCTCCTCTTATTCTTCTTCTTCTTCTTCTTCTTCTTCCTCTTCTTCTTCTTGTCCTTCTCATTCTGCTTCTTCTTCATCTCATTATCCTTCTTCTACTTCTGCTTCTCCTTCTTCTTTTCCTTCTCCTTCTTATTCACCTTCTCATCGTTTTTCTCATTCTCCTTCTTCTCATCTTTCTTCTTTTCCTCCTCCTCCTTCTTCTTTTTCTTCTTCTGCTTTTTCTTCTTCTGCTTCTTCTCCTTCTCCTTCTTCTCCTTCTGCTTCTTCTTCTTCTTCTCATTTTCCTTCTTCTTATCCTTCTTCTTATTCTCTATCTTCTTCTCCTTCTTCTTCTATTCTTCTTCTGCTTCTTTTTCTTCTTTTTCTTCTTCTTCTCCTTCTTCTTCTCCTTCTTCTTCTTCTCATTTTCCTTCTCCTTCTTCTTGTCCTTCTTCTCATTTTTCTCTTTCTTCTTCTCCTTCTTCTCCTCATTCTTCTTCTCCTTCTCCTTCTTCTTTTCCTTCTTCTTCTTCTTTTTCTTCTCCTTCTCCTTCTTCTTTTCCTTCTTCTTCTCCTTTTTCTTCTCCTTCTCCTTCTTCTTCTCCTTCTCCTTCTTATTCTTCTTCTTCTTCTAATTCTCCTTCTACTTCTCCTTCTCCCTCTACTTTTCCCTCTACTTCTTCTCCTTCTCCTTCTCATTCTTCTCCCTCTTCTTCTTCTTCTCCTTCTTCTTCTCATTCTTCTCATTCTCCTTCTTCTTCTTATCCTTCTTCTTCTTCTTCTCCTTCTTCATCTTCTCCTTCTTCATCTTCTCCTTCTGGTTCTCCTTCTTCTTCTGGTTCTCCTTCTTCTTCTTCTCCTTTTGGTTCTCCTTCTTCTTCTGGTTCTCCTCCTCCTTCTTCTTCTTCTCCTTCTTCTTCTTCTTCTTCTTCTCCTTCTTCTTCTTCTTCTCCTTCTTCTTCTTCTCCTTCTTCTTCTTCTTCTCCTTCTTCTTCTCCTTCTCCTTCTTCTTCTTCTCATTCTTCTCCTTCTTCTCCTTCTTCTCCTTCTTCTCCTTCTTCTCCTTCTTCTTATTCTTCTTATTCTTCTTCTCTTTTCATTCTCCTCCTCCACCTCAACCTCCTCCTGCTTCTTCTTTTTCTTCTTATTCAATGAAGCTCATTCCCCATGAGCGCAGTAGTCTCTCTTAGCTCCCATCAACCCGCAAGCGCGAGCACAGTCGTCTCTCTCAGCACCCTTCAACTGGCGATCTCGAGCGTAATCGTTTTCCCTCACTCTGGTGAGTAGTCCTTGCATGCACCCAATGATCATCACTCTTGCGAGCAGTCCTTTCTCCTTATGATTTCCCCGCCAGCAGTCCTTTCACCCCGCGAGCGCAGTCCCTATTTGACTAATCCCCTCACATCGTGTTTCTCTTTTCAGCAACTATTTTAAGCCATCTAAGAGATATTTAGTCCTCAAGAAGTTTCGGGCTTTTCGTGTTTCTCTTTAGAATCGGACCAATCTGCGTAAGTCCTTATTTGACTCATATTAAATGTGTTTTTTCTGGAAATCTCATTTTTTTTCTAGAAATCTCATTGCGACAAGCTTACTATATCACTTAATCTTATTCTTCAAATTATGGATGTAATGGGGAAGAGGCATATTCGTTTATGTTTTCTCTCTTTTCATTTTTAGAAATTGGAATTCATAGATATGTTATTCTTAGCTCGTATTTGGTAGTTGAACTTGTACGTTCTTCATCTTACAAGAGGAGATTACCACTTGCTTGCCAGTTTTATGAATGAGAAAGACTTAGGATATCATTTCTGTCCAATTCTGACTTTTCTTTCTCTCTCTCAGCTTAAAAGATGAAAGAAATATCCGTAGGAGAATTTTTTACGTCAGGTACTCGAAGAAAATGATGGATTTTCTTATTTTGTTAGAAATTGTTGAAGAGGACAACTAAACTAACTACTTATTTATAAACTTACCATATCAAATTGCATACTTGGATCTTCTATGATTATTATATGCTTCGATGAGGGGTAATTTTGTTAACTCATGGTAAGGTGTTAACTCATAACTTATAAGGGAATACTATGGTTGAGTGAAACTTACTTTCATGTGAAGTCCAATCACATCGATTAAGATTATATTCTAGTGAGGTGTAATCATATGAGATTCTTTGCCCATTCTATTGTTGTTCTGTCGTCAGTGTATTTCTAAGGCCTTAAGCTAATTAATTATATCCATGCATTTTCTTTAATCTTTGATTTGCAGACTGAAATATGCTCATGACATTTCTTGAGTCATAAGCATGAAATGAGATGTTTTACAGTGTTTAAGTGGAAGAAAAGACATTTCTCGTGTGACTTTCATATTTATTGATGTGACTTTCATATTTATTGATGATTACTAATGATAATAATAAAATTTTATAAATACTTAATAATAATAGTGAGATTTATCATCTCTTAGCTGGGAGATTTTTGTCAATGTAACAAATGACCTTTCACTTTGTTTGTATTGCACTCATACCCACTACACTTTAGATTTTTCTAGAATGGGATGCTAGTAGGGAATTTTGATGGAGTAGAATTGTTTAGATACAAATAAAAAAAACTGATATTTCTTCTTCGTGTTTGTTTGATTGACATAGATTTGGTTTGAAATTATACTTTTAGTTTCAATCTGTATAATTTACAATGCATTCCTTCTTCATGCAGTAGGAGTATGTACTGTTCTGCATGTTTAATTGTATGAGGAAAAGAAATAATGCTATTGTTTGACCATTCTTCACTTGTTTGAGGCTAATTTTCTTTCTCTATTATATTAATTATGACTTGAATGGGTGGTAAAACTATATTAATGTACATCCTTATAATTTGCTTTATTATTAGCCATCAAGAGTTCTGATATTGGACTAGATATTTCCATTCCTCTTCCAAATATTAGTTAGTTAAATTAGCATCTATTCATATAACTTTAAATTTAAAATGTTTTATTTGCTTAGGGATCTTTTGTTCAAGGTTTCTCTAAATAGTTATTTAATTTACAGAGTGACAAAATGAACAAGAGTTGGATAAAAAATCTTAATAGATTGTCCAAGAAGTATATTGATGATATTTCATAGTTTATGAGTGTGGCCGATAATTATCTCAATGTAGAGGGGAAAACTCATTGTCCATGTAAAAAACTGTCTTAATTCAAGACAATTGTCTTTAATAGAAGTTAAAATACATTTGTGCCAATATGGAATGGCATTGAACTATGATCGTTGGGTGTTTCATGGTGAAAGAGATACAAAGATATCACATTCACCAAATATGGAGATAAATAATACTACATCTCACTTTGGTGGTGATGATGATGTTGAGGATGATGATGAGATGAGAGAAATGTTAGATAACATGTGTGGTTTTGTTGGGATAGAGGTGAATGGTGAACGAGTTAGAGAGGATAATACTGATAGAATAAATCTAAATGCAGAGACGTTAGATAGATTTAGTTATTTGTTTAGTGAAGCTGAAGAAAAACTTTATCCTAGTTGTCAAAAGTATACTTCACTATCTTTTATTGTGAAGTTGATTCATATCAAAATGCTTAATCATTGGAGCAATAAATCATTTGATCAATTACTTGAAGTTTTAAATGATTCTCATCCAGTAGGCTAAAAAATTCCAGCCTCTTACTATGAGATTTAGGGTTGAGATATGACACCATTCATTCTTGTAAATATGATTGTGTTTTATTCTGGAAAGAGAATGAAGGAAAAGACAAATGTCCTGAGCTACGACCTTATTTAATGTGCCTGAAGAATTTTTGGCAGTTATAATTGATAGGCTGCAAGTAATAATGATACATCTATTTATTGATATATATTTTTTTATTGCGTGACTGTACTAAAAGATTATTGCAGGTCTATTTTACTTTTGAATCGACCAGTAATGCTATGATTGATTGGATTACATTTGAAACACCGACACATACAAGGAATACAAGTACACATTGCATAGACATTATAAAAAATTTAAAGATCCACTAATAGCACGGCAATATCCTTATAAGGGTGTATCACAGGATGATTGGGATTGGCTATGCACAATTTGGGAGACGAAGAAATTTGAGCTAATTCCTATTATCAAAGCTTATTTATTACATTTTGATCATTTGACTAATTATTTCAATCATAAAACTCATTTATTATAGGCACGGTTAAAAACCAATTCTCAAAACCGTCAAAACCTTTCACACAATCATAATGGAGAGAATGTATCTTTTCTGGATCATTGATTTCATCAGGTGAATCAAAATATTATTTTTTAGTATATAATAATTAACGACTCAACTTTCGTTACATTTTGGATAGGAAGCTTCAATTGGAGTAGCACCTACTCGAATTAAAATATTTTACAACACACATTTCAGTGCTACAAAAGGTTGGTAGAATGATACGGCTCATGAATGATATGTGAGTAACCCCTCTAAAATATTTTCTGAATTGATGCTCATTGTCTAAAGATAATAGCGTTAGTTTCAATATGTGTGTGAGTGTGTGTATAGGGGGTTATCAATTTGTATATGTGCATGTTAGATATTTTTTGAATATTTTCTGAATTGATGCTTCTTATCTTGATAATAGTGTTAGTTTCGATGTGTGTGAGGGTGGTATCAATTTGTATCTAAACGTGTTAGATGATTTTTGATTATTTTTTGAATTGATGTTCCTTGTCTAAAGATAATGACGCTAGTTTCAGTGTGTGTGGGGGGGCCTTATCACTTTGTATTTGAGCGTGTTAGATGATTTTTTAATATTTTATGAATTGATGCTCCTTATCTAAAGATAATGGTGTTAGTTTTAATGTGTGTGTTAGGGTATTATGACTTTGTATCTGAACGTGTTAGATGATTTTTGAATATTTTTTGAATTGAGGCTCCTTGTATAAAGATAATGGTGTTAGTTTCAATGTGTATGTGTGGGGGGGCTTATTACTTTGTATATGAGCGTGCTTGATGATGATGTTTGAATACTTTCTTATTGATGCTCCTTGTCTAAAGATAATAGTGTTAGTTTTAATTTAAAGTTTGGCTCATTGTGATGCTACATAGGAACGTCTTTACGAGATGAGTCTATCGTTGAGGATGTCACACCTCGCTCCGAAGAAAAGATACTTGAAGAAGTCCTTGGGCAAAATAAAGGTCTTGGACATGGAGCCCCACCGACATCTTCCAAGAAAAAGAGTCGAGTTGGAGTTGAAAATATAGAATTAAATAAACAAATCAATTCGATGGAGAGTCAACTTCAAAGCTTACTTGCTTGGGCTCGTTAAAACGGTTTTCCATCTCTTGACGATGACTCAACAATATAAACATGAGCTATAGAGATTTGTTAAGTTTTGTAGTTGTAACATCAAACTTTAAATACCCTCTTCTTTATTTTTCTTTGGATACATTTGTGAACCAAATTCTGTAATGAATTATGATTTAGAGATTTTGTAATGAACTACTATATCGATGATATATATGTATTTCTTAGAAAAATATCAGGTTCTGATGATATTAATTACTATTACAACATTTTGTAATGTAAAATTTGGTCGCCGAAAACATTTCATGACAAAAAAATGGTGGCAAAAGCGACGAAAGTTTTTTTGGTCGCAAAAGCTTTTTTTGACCAGTTTTATTTTGTTTTCGCGACCAATATTTATTTTCGTCGTGAAAGCTTTTCGCGGCCAGTTTTTTTTTTCGCTAAAGGCTAGTGCAACGAGATCTGTATGTCGTCGCGAAAGACTTTCGCTGATGAAGAAAAAGCGACGAAGTTCGCAATGAATTTTTTGGGCTTTAGCGACCAAAATGTTGGTAGCTAAAACCCTTATTTCTCTCCCTCCCCCCCTCTCTCCCATATAACTTTTCATTTTTTTACAAAGGGGAGTTTATTGTTTTTAGTTTTCATGATTTTATTCTTCATAAACGTGTTTTCATTTTCAGGTGCTAATAGAGATTGACACTGAGAATATGTCTTGTTAATACATATTGACATTATACTCATGTTAATTGATATTCACACAGACAAAAAATTTACACCATTCAATAAAGTATTATAATCAATGTAAATACATATTGACATCAATAATAGTATTGTAAACACATAAGTACATTATATTCATGCTCATAGATACATATTGATAAAATATACATACTTAAACATGTTAATACACATTGACACTCAAACCAAATCAATGTTAATTATAATTCATGTCATTAACTTCTTAATACATATTAACATTACTTGATTAAATCATTGATAGCGTTCTTCATCTGCTGCTTCTGAAGTTCCTTCCCACTAGTTGTCCAATGTGTAATTCATATAGAGAAATTCTATTTTAATTAAGATTAACTATCCAAAAAAACGGGGGATGTACATGTTAAAAAATAGGGGATGGACTGATGCTCGTGGCGGCCATTGTACAATACACTGCTGCTAAAGATATTTCATTCCTTCCATTTTTGACATTTTACATATTTATTATGAAAAATTGGGCCTTGTGCAAATGAGAAAATTTTCGGTCATTGTCTAAATTAGTAAAATAAATTAAAATGGCCCATACATCTAATTTCTCAACTTTGTTTTTGTGGGTTCTTATTTATGATAAGCGTCGGACCAAATCTAAGACAACTTAAGCTTAAGCTTAGAGGTCCTTACTTAAAAAAGCCCCTATGTTAATGGCTTTGGCGACGATTAGATGGTTGATTTTCTAATTGAATTTTTATTAATTTTATGGATTGATACCACAAATATGGTTCGTTTATGACTAAAAGAAGGAAGAGAGACTAATTTCATCACTTAACATATTAATCATAATACTTCAATAAATATTGATTGTCTATGTTGCTAGTGATGCTTCTGCATGGCTATATAACGAAAGATTTGTTAGGACACACAGATGTGATGAACATATCTATTTATGAACTTCTAATATTTGTATTCTATATTTAGTTATATTAGTCAAAAGTTACATGATTTGCACGTGTTAAGTAATTTCAATAACATATAAAATTTAAAATTAATATTATTATTAGAATAAATATATTTAATTTAAAAAATTGTAATCAAAATTAAAAGAAATTTTCCGTCATAAGAACTACATTAACTTTAACTTGTTTATAATATTATTGAAATTGTAATCTAGAGCCTACTATTTGAATTTACTTAGAAAATGATATTCATGAACTTTACAGATCCTATATATTGGGGGAAAGTTTATTTTATTTAAAAATATTTCTTCAATTCATGTAAATGAATGAATTTTCATGTTCAGGTTACATATAATATATAATATTTAGCTTTATGAATTTCTAACGAATAAATTATTATTGACTTAAAAATAATTTTTTATTGAAATGCATCTTTATGGATAATTATATTTATAATTAGATAATGTACTTTTATTTTGATAAATTATTTTTTAATAATAATATATAGCAAAAGAAATATTGCTATCGTGAAAAAATATTAGGGCAATCTAATAAAATTATAAATTAAAGCTAATTATAAACTCTGTATTCTGAATCTAAATTTTCAATCCGATTAAACATGTTTGGTAAACATGCGTAAGTGTGTAAGATTCCTCACAGCCTTCTGATTAGATATGTATTGATAAGAAGCCACCATTCAAATGTTTAGGCACCAAAGAGGGAATAAATGGCACTGGATGGCTATGAACCAAGCGCGAAGCCATAGTATTTACTACTTCAGTTTTATTTAAGGCTCAATTAGGGAATTAGTCAATTATATCAAAATAAAGGAGAATTAGCTCAATATTTATCATTTTACACAAATGGCCCAAATATAAAGTGACAGATTAACAAACCCTAACAGATTTAATAAAAAGACGAATCTACCATTACTTACAAAATGAAGGACAAAGGAACTCCACGACATTAGCTGCAAAAATATCCTGAAATAATGCAAACCCTAACCCCAGCTCCTAAGTGACGCAACGAACCTGACCAACTTCGAAACAACCTGTCAACGACAAAAGCTAAGAGAAAATCAAAGAATCGCGAAGGTCAAAACCAGATATAAGTTTTTTGTGCTTGTGATTTAGGTTTAATCCAAAGTTCATGTCTAATTTTTCTGAGATTTGTGATTGTTATGGATATTTTCTGAGTTTATTTGAATTTTTCTTCATGAAATTGATTTAATGTAACTATTTTGCGAGTTAATAGTTTGTCTCTCTATTTCACTTTATTTTCCGGAAGCAAACCAGTATATTCTATATTCTGTAGATTTCTCATACTTAAGATTTGTTATGTGATATATTACTATATATTCTGCACATATGATTATATATTACATAATTATATACTATTTTATATGTCATCGTAATTCATTGATTGTATTTTACTTTTTTGTTCTTAAATATAAGATGGTTAATAATTCATAGTTCGTCTTTATGATGCAGGTAGATGAATGAAGAAATTTCAGCCAAGTTTATTATGTAAATGAGAATGTTCAACGCCAAATTTATTAACAATGTTAAAACATTCAATAATATATATTTTTATACGCATAGTATAGTACCATATATGTGTGAAACCATGATTCAAGTATCATAAAGATCTCACATTTTAGAAAGATAAAGTTTTGTATCCGTCATTATAAAGTTAGTATAAATTTCAAATCATTTCAATCCATCATTTATTGTCATTCATTCAAAATTATATTTCGTATAAATTTACGTACTTGTAGTACATAATCATATACCTCTTAGTCCTTCAAATCATTTCAATCTATACTTCTATCATAAACTATCATTCATTACCAAATCTATATATATCATCCGAAGTTTACTATCCATCTTCATATCAACAATATCCATCATAATGGTCATAGAAACTATGAGTTCATAAATATATACTATCAGTATGTAAATATAATATTGTCTACAATTATAAGCATATAATATGTATTCATATACCATATGATATTAATTATGAAAATCTGTAGAAAACAGTATACACACAAAATATGTAGAAAATAAAAATTTATACTCTTATCACTGTCTATAACAGAAATTGCAGAAAACGTAAATGAAACTCAAAATCCCTAAAATTAGATATGACATGCAAACTCATACTCATGAACAAGCAACAATGTCGTAAAGGAGAAACCCAAATCAAACAATTTTGGCAGCAAACGGAACAAAATCAACCACAAAATATCCTGATATTTATGTTGCAAACGAATTGAAAAAGATGAAATCGGAAAATACGAAGATTCTGATTGAAATCTACGAAATTTGTAAAAGTAATATGTGAAAAAAAAATAGCAAAACAAAGGAAGCCATGAAAAAGAGAAAGAAAAATCTAAAACAAAAATAAGTTATATTGAGAGTATAATAATAAAACAACAAAAGCATGTTAACTACCTAATATAATATTCTCTTATTTCGGCCATACCGGCAAAATAAAAAAATACCCTTTCCAAAAGTAAGTAGTAGCGTAGAATAAGACCCTAATTTTCCTTTGTCTAAGCCGTGATTAGAAAGGTTCCCCAAGCCTTTGGCAATTTGTAGTCCAACTTTCTGAGAAGAAGAAGAAGACTGTACATGGAGGCATAAGTTCTTCTCATAACTATAGTTATAATTTACATATGAACTATGACGACGCACTTCTGATGCAGAGACACATTAGACATCTTTCGTGTCCTTCCGTAGCCAAGAAAGGACATCTAATTGGAACGTGGACCAAAAATCCATGGAACATGAGAAGGAGATAGGTATCATAACATGGAAATTGGCATTCGTGAGTGCAGGAATCTCTTCAACTTTTCTTAGTTTTTTATAGGAAGTTCATCAGACTGCAGCAACACCATTGCAAAATGCTATTATAAAGCTGTGCAGTTTCTTAGAACAACATAGTAATGTAATTTCACCATATGAACCACCACATGCATTGCCAACACAAAAGCCAAGATTCATTCATCTAGTCCGACTAGACACCTGCACCTAATGAAACTGCTTTTAAGATGGAGACATATCTTATACTGAGCTACTTTTAACACAAGTATTCGAAGAACACATTGATGAGTAAAAAAAATTGTCCACTGAAAAGCACGGGGTAGTGGCATATGTTTGAAATGCCTACCAACTAAGCACCTTGTTTTCAGTTACATATTAATTATTCATTTAGTTAAAATAAACCTCAACACACCCAAAATATGTTACCGTATCAGTGTACCTCAACAAATCACATATTTCTTAACCAGGTATGAAGGAGAACATCACTGGCTTCTCTACTTTCCCAATTGTTTCTAAAAGGTCATTCGTGTTTCCCAAAAAGATCATAAATGGTCCTACTTTGGGAAATGTTTCTATACGGTCAATCCGTTAGCTTCCATTAACTTACTTCACTATCCATTTAGCTTACATAGACGCCATGTGATTGCCGCGTAGGTGCTAACTAAGCCATTCAGATATTCCTAATCATGATTTCTATTTTGAGCCTTACTAACTTTTAGTTTGGATTTCCTTTAAACAAATATATTTCCCTCTTTATTAAAAATGTTATAGATCCTGCATTTCACCCACTTATGACCACTGCATTGCCTTTCTCTACTTTTAGTGTTACTCCTCTTCTCGCCTAGTATCTAAAGGTGCCATAAACCAAGAAGAAACATCAGAACATGAATACGAAGGCGTGATTATTGCTTATTTTGAAAAGGGACCATTTAGAAACAAATAGGAAAGTGGAGGGACCGATAATGTACTTTTTCCAAAACAGTTTTATCACAATGATATTGGTTTACTGCTCATAATAAACAACTTAAGCTCATAACGTAGTACGTGATATAATAACTATCTCCGAGAAAATAGACACCATTAACCCCCATATCTACCACCTACTCCATCCAGGTATCCAAATTGGCGGAACCTATAACTTGCTCAAGTTGAGAATCTTTAGCAAATTGATGAAATCCAATAGAAAACTGCATGAAATAATTTTTTTTATCAAGAAGGCACTCCAAACGTAGATTAATTCCAATATTTCCAAGAAAATATTTACCTCAAACCAGCTATGGCACTTCTTAAACTAAGCAGCTAGCCAGTTTCATCACTCAAGTTAGAATTCCCATCTGCTCCAACTCCCTAAATCAATAGCGAAATAAAAGATGCTCAGATATTCAAATAATGACATTAAAAAAATTAGTAAACAGAAGCAAAAAAACTACGGACCCAACAGCCATAGTGTGTATCTTTCATCCGTTCAATTCAAATACATAAATGGTTTACTTGTTAGGAAAACAAACGTTGCCAAGAGGCATTCTTACCAGACATTCTCCATAGAATCCCCTATCAAGCCTTACTTTGAAAACCTTCTCTAGCAACTTGTTAGCGGCATTCTGCCGCAAGGTAAAATAAGAATTTCCCTGCGCAATCAAGTGCAAAGTGTTATATTTATGTTGTTGAATGGACATATGCTGGTTAGTAGCTTAGTGGTAAAAGTTTTGTGTAAAACCTTCAAATCATGGGTTCAAACTCAAACCTTAATATAATATATTCAAGGGTCTTTGATGGGGCAAGAGGCACACTATCATTGAGTCACGTGATGCTGTATTTTAAGAGGATTGAGGAATCACATTATGTAAATATTTATTAAATTTGAATATCAATGATAATCTAGAAAATGTGTTATATGAAACAATCATAAATGATGTTATTATTTATCAATGAAGTATGGACTATTTCTTAAAGTTAAGATGACATCATTTTAGTTATTAGTTATAATTTAGATAGCATGTTTAAATTTAACAATACCTTTATTAATTTGTAGTATTTTAAATTTTCTTAGATCCAAGTACTTTAGTACGTATTAAAATCACAACACATCTTAATTAATTAAGGTAAAAGTAAACTCTTTTTGTACCATTAATGTGAAGGAAAAAGTTTTCTACGAAAGCTTGTAGAAATGACAGAGCTGTAGTAGAATTCAAAGAATAGTAAATCATGTATTCTGATATTTGTTATGTATATAAGTATACTTTTTCCTGTTTACTAATAACTATAAATCTATAGTTACAAGAGGAGTTAATGAGTTAATGGCATGGATTTTTAATACAGATTTTCATTATATAAGTATATTTTTTCCTTTTACCAATGAATAGTAATTTTTCTTTACATGTATATTCGAAAATCATATTCAAAATCGGTTTGTCAATTGATTGATAAAAATAATTGACATATATTTCTACATGTGCATGATATTTTTATTTATAATCGTTTAAATATTGGATCCTATTTATGTAAATGACTGACACTAATTAATATAAATATTTATAGGATTTTGAGTTATTACTCCCTAGACAATTATGGATGTCTGCAAAAAGTATCATGGGTCGTTCAAAATATGATAGTGAAAATAATCACGTAATGACAATAAACATATTGATTTACACAAAATTATGAAAATCATTTATGATTGAAATCAACTTGTAACAATAGATTCTCTCTCCCTCTCTCTCAAATCAAATATCTACATTCCGTATTTTTGACATTAAAATAGCTCTCTCATCATTTCACTCTCTCTCATATCAAATTAAAGGTCTCTCTCTCACCATAAAGTAGTAAATTAATATTTAATAATTAATATTTTAATTAAAATTATATTATTTACCTTATCAATCACTCTCTCATATCATAAAATATAAGTTAAAATATTTATATTTAATTTTTTAATTAAATCAAAACATTAATTAGTATTTACAAATCTCTCTCCTTCATTCAATGTTTCTCTTTCTCTCCGATCTGTATTTTACTCTTTATAATCTCTCTCTCTATTACTAGATATCTCATTCTCTCTCTCCAATCTCTCTCTCTCTATCACCAAATATCTCAAATCTCGCTCTCCAACCAAAAAGGGAAAAATGTCAAATCAATTACTACTTTAAAATATAAAAACATAAAAAGGACAAAAATAGAACAAATTAAAAAAAAGTTCATTACTTAGTTAATCATGAGGATAATTACGTCTATTAACAAAACGATGTAATTAAAAAAAATAAAATTTGACAGAAATCTAAAGAATCTAAAAGGATGACAAAAATCTAATTAAGGTGACCAACTTTCTTTGTGTGGCAACCGCAAGTTAAGATACTCTGGATTTGTTATAGCACCACCATTTCACAATATACATTGTCCGTGAAAGCTAGTCTTGGGATTGTTGTTTTATCCTATTGAAACTCTTCTTATGAAAGTTGAGGCTTTACTCTAACTGATCTGTTAAAGTCTCATTGCTACGGCCTTTAATATCCCTAGCTCGGAGGGTTACTCGAATCTTTCATTTTTGCACTCTACTCGTTCCTTGAAGGTCCAATTAGTTAACTATTAATTGGAGGATGGTCAGTGTCTATTCTGCATGACTCTGGAATGTTATAGCTAAGGAGCAGATTTCAAGGTCCCTTGATTGCCAAATGATTTCCAGTATGCCTATACTATCAGTCTTTACAAACATGATAGTGGCAGCAAGGTTATCGACGATTCTACAATAGGAGGCCGCTACTCGACTTAGCGAATCATTTTCAGGCTGGCATTCAATCTATCTCATGCAATTTCAGTTTTTTTCTTTTAAGAATTTTCCATTCTTGATGAAAGCCCTTAAATTTTGACAGACCGCGAATTGGAGTTAGTATAGTGCAAATTGCAAGTTAGACAAGTCCATCCATTTCAGTTAAGAAAAAAACAAACGAGTAATCAATTATCTCTACACTGGGATATCCCATAAAGAATCCTACGTGAAGAATATTCAAATAAAAAATTAGTTGGGATACCTACTTTTAAGATTTTACATGCAAGAATTATCTTTATATTTTTTATATATAAAAATAATTATTTTAGTTTTTAAAAAGGTTTGTTCTTTTTACAAATAACAAAGTATTTATAAAATTTAATATTTCATCAGTATATGGCAATAGTTAGTAGGTTATATTTATAACTATTATTGTTCAGACCCTATTTTTCTTATTATTTTTATAGTAAGGTCATTCTTATAATAAAAAAACCTTATAATAAACTCTATTACATTATACCCAAGAAGGATACAAAGATAATAAATAGAGTCAAAACACATGCATGGATTTTGTTACGCGGGAACCTAACTTCTTGTTGTTTTCTCAAAGGCTCTATTAGAGTTAAAAAGAAATTACAACGACAAATATCGAACAAAACACATGGATTTTTGTCATACAAAAGCCTAATTACCTTTTGCAATAATATAACTTAATAACTAACACGTGTAGTTAAGTAAACACTTAAAATCAAACCCAAGATGTAAAAAACAAATTGAAGTTTAAACTAAAACTACCACAAATTTTTTTCACATATATATATAATATGAAATATGACTCAGTTTTAGAGCTTTTAGAAAAATGTTAGAAAAATGACTCAGTTTTAAAACTCAGTGCTGGTGATTGGTTCCATTTTGTTGTCATTTTCAGTGTCCCCTCTTCCCCCATTCATGAATCCTCAAGTGCAACGCAGCAGCAGCAATCAAGAAATGGACGGCCTGGATTGGGGTTAATATGGCAAGAATATTTTTAAGCGTTGTCAGCCGTAGATCATCAGCCCTCTTCAGAATTTCCTTCAACCCTTCTTCTTTTGGTGCCAAAGTAGACTCAACTCGCCTTTCCACCTCGTGTCCGCCGATCTGACCCACCTCACCTTCCCTTATCAGCTCGGTCACCGCATGAGCTAAATCCACCATTGACGTATCTGCAACTGTTTCCTGATGCTTAGCCAGCTTCTCTGTAATCACCTTCTCCTCCCTAATAGTCTTCATATGCAACTCGTTTACCTCGCTGAGTTGACACGGAGAAAGATCCCCCAGGTCACCCGTACTCATCCCACTGATCAACTCATTGAGTTGAGCCTCGAGTTGCAACCCAGATTTGGAATAGAGCAAATGGAAAGCCATACTGGGTCGCCACCCACCAATCCAAAGAAAAGCATCCTCAAGAGAGCTTCTCCAAGATGGGGTTAACATAGAAAGAACATCATGATTAGCCCAAGTGGACTTAGCTCGGTAATAGTTCTCGTAGTGTTTGATAACTCGGTCTACGAGTGAGCGCAGACTGGAGTCATCATATTCATCGGACCGAGTGGACCGAGTTTCATGAGCAATGTGTTCATGGTGTTTGGAGGCGTCAATGAGGTTCTGAAGGTCTTGATTTTGTTCAACGAGCCACCATTCGAAGAACTTTTGGAAGGTTTCATGATCAGAATGGCCATTTCTGGTGGTAGTTGGTGGAGCTTGGGGTAGAACAGACATGGGGTTGTGTAAGTGACAGTTTTTTACAAGTTTGGACTAATTTGTCTGTACCCGAACTTGGTTATAAATCTGGGTTTTATATAGAATTGGAATTTGGCAATCAGAAGAAACGGAATGGTGTCAGTGGCTAGTGGCTGCAGGATGACAGCTGAGAGATGGAAGACATCAGGCTGACAGCTCTTGCAACTTGCAATACATATCACATGGTACGTACACTGCACCTGAAATTATGAGTCTTTACTTCGACAAGTTGGACGCCCAGGTGCGTCCACTGCACCTGAAATCGTGACGTCAGTAAAAAAATAGATGGTCACGATCATTTTAGCACGTCTACCAAAATGATGTGATTATTTTTTAATTTTTTTTATTTTCTTTTTATAACCATTTAAAAAATGAGGTTTTTTTGGATGTTGGGGGTAAATGATAGGTACACTGTTTGTACCTAAATCTATGAGTTTTTATTTAGGAATCTTGGTGAAGAGGTGTTTCTTGGAACGTTTACTTCTTCACTAAGTTTGACAGGCTTTTAAAGTGTTTGTTTTAGGTTATAATTTGTTTTTCCTTTTATTATTTAGCTGCTGAGGGTTAGTACCAAAGCCGGCCGCTGGTTTCAACCATTCCCAATGAGGGAATTTGGATGATAACATAATATAACAAAGTTGATGAGCATCATCAACATTTTAGTGTATGTACGTATAATAGATGTGTTTATATATTATTTTGAAAAACTTTATACTGGTGTATTTTTCTGGGTATTAATGATGTAAGGTTCAACAATTGTGTTCGAGAAATTTAATAAATGATTTTAAAAAGTTCAACAAATCTATTTGGGGTGTAAAAGAAGTGTAGAGATTCAAAGAATGAAGGATTCAATAAATTTTTTAAGTTAAACAAAGGTGTGTTTAGGAGATTTAACGAATAGGATTTCAACAAATGTGTTAGAGTGTTGAACAAATACATCAACCAGTTTCAACAAATGTATTTGAAGTTCAACATCAACCCTACTTTCTACATATACACATTCTCTTTGTTTTGAAAACAGGAGAGAAAATGATCGGGTTTAGCTAAGTATGGTCGATTCAGTCTTAGATTTAAAAAAGACCAAACTTTCAGTTTGGTCCAAAATTTCTCTACATTTTGGACTAGACCGATCGTTTATCCTCCATCATATATATATATATATATATATAATAGAAGTCAGCAAAATTAAAAATTCAGAATTAAAACAAGAATACCTTGAAAAACTTAAAAAGGTAATTGTGAAAAAAGAAAATACTAAGTCTAATAATAATAGAAGCCACCACAACGCAAAAGGGAGAAGAGTGAAGCCTAATAGGAGCTTTTGTAATTATTATTTGTTAATATAGTTTTTACTGTTTATCTTTTTACATCTTAATACCCCCCCCCCCCTCTCTAATTTACTGTTGATTCCGCGCCTTTTGGTATCAGAGTCAAACCTGGTGGAGATAATACTGTTCATTTACTGTTTCTACTTCAATTTCTGTATAATTAATATGTTCACCGCTTATTATGGCTGGTTATTGATATTATTGTTACTTATTTGTTTCTTTGAATAATTGCTTATAATTAATCTCACTCTCCGTCAAGTGGCTGATTATTCTCATAATTGACTATTTCTCTATATTATTTGTTTCTTAATCTGTGAATTTGTTTACCAGAGGCAGACGTATCAGCTTCTATTTAGTTAGCTCCAGAGACCTAGGTAAAACCTCTTAGATACGTAAATCCCGAGGGTATGGTGCTTGTAGAGTTGAAAGGGAAAAGAGTGAAACCTAATAGGAGGTTGTAGAAGTCACCACAAGCTTAGTAATAAAATTACAGTATGAAATTCTTAATAATAAGAATAATTTAGTTAGTGGAGCCATGGGTAGATTATTTAGAAGTAAATTTTCTATTAGTAATAAGTCTACAATAACCCAGTACCCAACATAATAAATGATGAACATATTGAATTAGTATATGATCAAGTAGATCATAGGGTATGGAATATACCTAAAATCCCCAATAAAAATATTTATAAATCAACATGGTCTGTTGCTTCCTTCAAGCCTCGGCGTCATGTAAAAACAATTGAAAAAATATATACTCTTGGGAAAGAGCATTAAACTTGTCAATTACTTTCCTTTGATACAATAAAGTATCATATTCGAGAATGATATAATTTCCTTCATTTTGGTTTAGTCCAAGTTGGAGTTAAACCACTCACAAGATGATGCCTAAATACCTCTGTCTTACTAGCCTTGTGAGATGCAAGATTTACAAACTTCAATGATAGTATCTTAGGATTAATTGAATCATCACTTTGTAATGGCCCAATCCATTTTGATTGTTTTCCAAATCTGTCTGTTAGTTTAACAGATCCTCATATTTTAAAATCTTTAGCTTTAAATATTAAAACTAGTGTTTACCAAGTTCTAGAAGGAACTCAACCTCTACCTTTAATCTTTAGAATTCATTACAAAGAAACCAAAACAAATATGAATTTTCAAGCCATCAATAAGAGTCCAAAGAATCAAACTATATTGATCCAATCTAACCATAGTAATGCCAATATTAGAGTTCATAAAACAATTAGGTGGTTTGATATTAATTTACTTTCAAATTGGCTTTTAACTAATGAGAGTCAACCTACTCCAATTCAAAGACTGATTGAAGATGTAGATTACATCTACCAGTACATGGATGGTACTATTAAAATTACCTTTCAATCATCTTCTAGTTCTAGTCAACAAATTAGGGAGTATAGCCAGTCTAGTACCCATAGGAATTCTTTTTCTGGATCATCCATTAATAATGATCAAGATCTCATGATTCAATAATTAGAACAAGAATTAAAAAATTTTTAAATTAAAAATTTAAGACTTAAAGGCATAGCCACAAGTTCCTAAATTAGTCAGTCAGTCTTTGATAATAAGTCTGAATAATCTGACAAAGTTGAAGTACCCACTGAATCAGATTTTCAAGGAAACCTTCATCATGTTAATGCTGTCCTGAATATAGGAACTCTAAGTCAAAAATATAAATCAGATTGGGAAGGTCTAACCCAACACAATGACGAACCAGCCAATCTAGATAGACATAATAGGTTCAGAAATTCATATAATATGGATCAAAGAAAAATCATAATTGCTGAATGAAAGGTATTCATGCAAAAATTCAAAATTGATATATTTTCCCTCGATTATATTAAAGAGATTTATGAGAAAAATATCAAAGTAATTTCAAAGTATAAATGGGTCATGGAAGACTTCAGTTTAGTGTCCACCAGGCATCCTCCTCCTGAGAAAATTATGATTAATCATAAAAATTCTTTAATCATTGCTTCTCCTTTCAAAATTGTAAAGGAAGAACCAAACAAAAAAATAGTTAAACAACTTAATTATATTAATCAGAGCCTAATTACAATAGAAAAATAATTAGATAAAATTGAGAATAAGGTCGATGTTCTTAATGAACCTAAACCTAATGAATCCCTGAAAGAAAAACTTTTAATAAATCTTTCAGATAAAATCACTTTAAAAATTATTTCTATTAATAAAAAATTGATAAGATGATTCATGAATTAAAGAATAAATATACTGAATCGTCTTCTTCTGTTAAGATTGTTAACCAAAACAGTAGTTCACAATTTGAAACTAAGTCTGAAAAAATTGGTGAAATATTTCAAGAATTGAAAGTAATGAACCAAGACGATAATTCAGATTCAGAAAGTCATAGATCATAATTAACCAATGAATCATCAACAATCAGTGGATTTAAAAATATTAACAATATTGAAAAAAATAGAAATTAATAAGTTAGAAAGAAAATGGCATAAGAAACTCATGCCTCTTCACATTTAAATTACTGAATCTTCTCTTGTTCATCAATTTTCTGTTTCTGCCAAAAAATTATATTAATGGAACATTGATAGTCTTTCTGAACGGGAAGTCCTCAATAAATTACAACACAAGGCAATGGTAGCTAACAGCTACATTACCACCCACAATTTACTTCATGAAAAATTAATAAATCTTTTAGTCACAGGATTCACAGGAATGCTCCATTTCTGGTGAGAAAAATATTTCACGGAAGAATGCAAAATTGTCATTCTTTCAGCAATAAAGATTGATGCTGAAGGAAACCCAATTATTGAAGAAAATCAAGAAACAATACCTAATGGAATTAATACACTCATTTATACAATAATTGAACATTTCATTGGTACGCCAAGTAATATTACTTTGCGTATCCATGATCAATTAATCAATCTTAGATGTCCAATCTTAAGTGATTTTAATTGATATAAAAATATATTTTATCCAAAGTAATGTCAAGGGATGATAGTAATCAACCCTTTTGGAAAGAAAAATTTATTAATGAATTATCTAATCTATTTGCACACAAAATAAGAACAGTCCTTAGTAATGATATAGGTAATATAGATTATGATAGTCTAATCTATGGAACAATAATTACTATAATAGAAAAGAAATTATTAAAAATGTGTGTTGATATGAAAATCAATAGACAAATTAAAACTGAAAGTAAAACTGCTAAATATGAGTTAGGTAATTCTTGTGAGCAATATAATTTAATTCTTGTGAGCAATATGGTTTACCCTCTATTGTTCATTCTCAGAAAAATAGGAAATATTCATACATAAGCCCTAGAAGGTCTCACAAACCTTATAGGAAGAATTATCATTAAAACATAAATAAAAATTTTGATCAATCTTTCTCAAAGAATAAAAAATTTGATAAATGATTGTTTGAGAATAAAAATTATTCTAAGAAAAATTTTACTAAAATTTTTTATAAAAGTAATACTACGTGTTTCAAATGTGACCAGAAAATGTCATATTTCTAACACCTGTCAAGTTAAGAATAAAATTAACCAATTAAAAATTTCTGAAGATGATAAACATGAATTGTTTAGAATCTTAAAAATAATAGATTATTATGAAAATAATAGTGAAGATTTAGGAGAATATGAAACCCTCGAATCCTCTGAAACTGAATTCTCAAGTTCTGACGATGATTTTCCTAACATCACTGTGGGGTGTAGGGATAGTTGCCGTCAAAAAATTAATGTCTTAAATAAAAATGAAGAACAAAAAATCATCTTGTTAGATTTCATTGGCAAATTTGAAAATCTAAAATTAAAACAAGAATACCTTGAAAGACTTAAAAAGGTAAATCTCAAAAAAGAAAATATTAAGTCTAATAATAATAATACTGCAAGTCTTTCACAAATCTTTGAAAAAATCAATAAGATAAAAGGGAAAGAAAAATAAGTTACCTTATAGGAACTTCAAAAAGAAATTAAAAATACTAAAATTAAAATAAAAGAAATAAGAAATTATAACACATAAGGAAGAATTAAACCTTTTAAAAATAGAAAATTTAATTAATAAATAAGAATTTAATGAACCTAGTAAATTACTAATTTCTGACAATGAGGATGACGAACCTATTGTTAACAGTCAAGACGATGATAACTTCATCCAAATACTTAATCACATCAAAATCAAAAAATAGCACATAATGGTCAGAGTAATTATTCGAGATTTTGATTTCACGACAATGGCTCTTATGGATTCAGGAGCAGATTTGAATTGTATGTAGGAAGAACTTGTTACAACCAAGTGTTTCAAGAATACAAAAGAATTTGTCCTCTGCCAATGGTACTCGTATGCATATCAGTTATGAAATACCCACAGTTCATATTTGCCGGACAATGTATGTTTCAAAACATCTTTTGTCGTAGTAAAAAACATGACCGATAAAATTATCTGTTTTCAACAGAATATGATGGAATAATTACCTATGTCATGAATAAACTTATAAAATTTAAATTTCTTTCTTCTCCTCGTAAAAAAAAATTAAATACTCTAAAAGAAAAATCTATTTCTAATTCCATAAATCACATTTCTTGTAAAGAAAAACAATTGTATTTTTTACGGGATGAATTAAAATTCAACAGAATTGAAGAACAGCTTCAAGGTCCTACTCTTCAAAATAAAATTAAAATATTTTTTAACAAAAAATCTATAAAGAATTATGTTCTGATATTCTCAATGCTTTCTGGCACAGAAAGCAACATACTATCAGTCTACCTTATATTAAGAGATTCGATGAAAAGAATATTCCAACATAGGCAAGGAAAATTCAAATGAAGATGCTTGAGTTCTGTAAAAAGGAAAGTGCAGAACTTCTCAATTAAAATATCATTAGAAGGAGCAAGTCTCCTTGGTCCTGCTCAATCTTTTATGTCCAAAAGGTCAGTGAAATTGAACGAGGAGTTCCTCGTTTAGTAATCAATTATAAGACCATTAATAATGTTTTGGAATGGATAAGATATCTGATACCAAACATAATGGACTTGATAAATATCTGATACCAAAATAAGATATCTGATACCAAACATCTTTTGTCGTAGTAATCAATCTGTTAAAGTGTACATTCCTCTTCCCCTACTATTTACTTGGGCAGAACAGATATCTACGTGACCTAGATTTTCATTATAAGAGAGCTTATTTAATACCAACTTCAAGCTTGGGCAGATAATAAATACAATATAGGTATAAGGAAACCAAACAAAAACATGAAAGTAAAATTTGTACCTGACACGTGTCTTTGCCTCCCACTACACCAAGCAAGAGTAATAGACTGAACCCATGTTTTTCTCTGTTCTCACAACCCATTTACCGTCGATTGCTGAAGCTCATCAACCTTGGAATTCAAGATTTGCATATATCAAGGAAAACCATCTCTTCTTGATAAACCTTAGGACATCACTTCATGAAAGATGGAATGCCTGGAGACATCCGATAAACCTTTGATTTTTTTTTTTTTCATTTCCTTGCCACATGAAAGCAAAAGGGAAAATTTCTCTAATACCCCCTATAATTTACTTAAATAACACGAACACCCTTCTAATTTGAAAAATGACAAATTACTTCATCTGTAAATAAAAGTGCTAGTTTAGGTGTGAAAAGACAATATTATCCCATATTACGGTCTGGCACACCCATTTTTCTAACCAGAAATAAAAACCGACCCAGGTTGTTTCGGGTTAATGTGAATTTGGGTTTGAATATTAAATTTTTTATTTTAACATTTCAGAATTGAAAAAAAAACGAGGGGTAATTTTGGTATTACTCGTTAGATAAACAACATTAGTTTCCAATTTGAGTTTTTAGTTTTTCTTTTATCAAAACCTAACATGAAGAAATGAGTCTTAAATCATTTTTCAAACTAGAGGGGTGTCCGTGTCTAAGCAAACTGGAGGGGTGTTAGAGGAATTTTCCAAAACAAAATTATTCTGCTTTCACTCGACCCATTAGACTGACCACCTCAAGTTCTAAATTATTAGATCTAAGGAATCCCATAAGACGAGTTCCATTATATGCATTACCTTAGTTGCGTCTTGATTTCTGTTGTGGAGGATATCCAGTCATCCCCATCCCAGGGTCTTTCCTCCTCAACTGTCAAAGGGGAACAAGGCAGATAGGTTGAAATGACATTGTGCGTTGAACAAGTGACAAGATTTTCTTGGAAAACTAATTAGGAAACAAAACCAACGAACCTGTTGCTGATGAGCCTGACCAGTAACACCGCGCTGCATAGGAATGCCACTAGGATTCATGCCACCACCACCACCCATCGGAATGCCATTATACCCTGTCATGCTCTGAGGCTGCATCCTTTGCATGCCAACTACAGGCATTGGCCGAGGTACAGATCTGTTAGGCACCATATGAGGAACTTGCATGCTTCCAGAAACTTGATTTCCCGATGATACCTGTCCTAACCAATTACACATTTAAGAACAGATATGTTGTCCTCAATAAAAGAACTTACATAAAACTTAACAAAAAAGAATTTACATAAAGAACACCGGAAAGTAAGCCTTCAATTCCCTCTCTCCAATAGCAGGGAGTATGCAATTAAGCACATATATAGTCCAGCCCGATCACTTCTTAAAACCTAGGTGTTAAGGAGAGGGGTACTAGAACTTTATAACTAGCACAGAATGGGCAAGTCTAGGCGATGTGGGACAACATTCAACACACCCTCCTGGACCACAACACGGTAGCCGAACTAAGCAGCATACCAAACAATCCGAACTAAGCGGACAAAGAACCAAACTAAAGCGGCACAAACAAAGACCCAACCAAACTCTGATACCAAGTTGAAAAACTCAGCCCGATCACTTCTTAAAACCTAGGTGTTAAGGAGAGGGGTACTAGAACTTTATAACTAGCACAGAATGGGCAAGTCTAGGCGATCTGGGACAACATTTCAACATATATAACCTCCTCCCTCCCGATCTCTCTCTCGATCAAGTAGGTTACGTGTGCGTGTGTGTGCAACATGTATAAAGACTACACATACCAAAAACAATTATAATGGAGCATTTTGTAAAGGAGGTTCTAAGGACCAAGGGACACTATTGATGCTTATTACAGACTCCAGAAGTTAGTAAATGATTTACCGGTTGTGACGGTTGAAGGCTAGTCGTCCCCTCAAAATCTGCAGTTGTGTCTACAGGACGGGTAGGATAGTTGACAACTTTCTCTCCAGGTTGGCTGGGTACCAAGGCACTGCACATTTATTTGCACGTACCCAGTCAAAATGATTAAATTCATAAAATATGTTGCTCCAACATGACATACGATAGGTTCTCCTTTTTCTGTTAAAGCTAAACACGAATTTCGTCTCTATATTTAGACTGAGTTTCAATTTGGACTTCAAATTTCTAGTTTTCTCAGCTCGGTCTATATACTTTTTATTTTGTTTTTTTTTGTCGGTATATGTTTTTTATTTTGTTAGAATCATTTTGCAATTAGTTGAAGAAGTTCTATATATGAACCAATTAACTCGGTAACACGTACAAATTGGCATTTGCACAAATAAGATAAAAATACATGTTCTTTTTTATAGGAAACAAAATTTGTATTAATAAAAAGATAGTTACAAAATATAGTTTGGAGGACAAGCCATCCTAACCAAAACCAAAAGATATAGACCGAACTTTTTGCAATCATTATGCAGAAGTTAACAAAAAACCGAGGGCCTGCATTGAAACAAAATAAAAAGTATAAGATCACATCAAGAGAAACATTCTATTGTGACTATCGAGTACCAAAGGTGTATTTGTGGGAAAGTTGGACAATATGGACCGAACGAAAAACTCCAGAACTTATGAAGGGAGTCATAAGGAACTTCAGTTTTTGTGAAAAAATGTGAAATCTGTGGATTCTAGACGAGCATATTCTTCCAATCTTTTTAGTAATTTTCCGTTCTTTTTGCTCCTCTCAAATTGGAGGGGTATTGTAAATTGAGTTGCAAAGATGATACTTATCCTCCTTTGTAACTTTTACATATTAATAAAATATTAATGTTTCTTGAAAAAGGAAAAATGTACCAAATGTGTATTTACTCTTTTCTTAAATTTTCACTATCACATGTTTCCGAGCAACAAAAATCAATATTTTCAAAGAGGTCTCAATAAAAAATTGTTTCAAAGAGGTAATTTCCCAAAATGAATAGGAAGAAATCTTACTTGTACCCTGGTAGAGGCTCAAGACGGAAGTACCTGAGAAACAATAGAAAGAGAATTTTCTTACAAACAATGAAGACAACCAACCAGTCTTAAAATAGTTCTTTTTTTACGACCGGGAACCTGACTATGGATAGGTCCATTTTGGGAACCACTGTGCTCGCCACAATTATCACGGGGTTTGTTTGGGCCAACCAGAATCTGAGGCTTGTAACATTACTTTTTGTGGTTTTGTGCAAGTTTGTAACTCCATGGTGATGTGCAAAAACTAAAAACATACCAGCTAAATTATCCGTGCATTGCACAAAAAGACAGATAATTTAAAAACACATGTTTATAGAAGTTTATAAAAATTAAACTACGTTGGAAATAGTCTTTCCATAATATACTATTCATTCGTTTCCTACAATGATTTATATTCAAAGGCGTACAACATATATTCGGAAATATAATACTAAAAACAGATGTGTGTGTGTATACATACAATCCATGTTATTCAATCAGAAAGATGATTATACTCTTAGGGGTGAAGAATCTAATGTAGGACTGTAATGCAGAACATAGGAAACAAGTATTTCCTAAAGAATAGACAGAAGAGGTCCAGAGAGAGAAACTGAAATTATATATATATATATATATATATATATATATATCCACAATATAAGCTTAATCTATGAGCTCTCAAGTTTATCTTCAGCTCAGTATATGACTACTACTACTTTGTAAACTCCAGGCTCGCATGCAATCTTGAACTTGATGAGAGATGCAATAGTTGAAAAGAACCAAGTGAAGAGGAGTAAAATAATTAGTTAATTATGTC
The DNA here is from genome assembly GCA_003255025.1 of Datisca glomerata. Taxonomy (NCBI): domain Eukaryota; kingdom Viridiplantae; phylum Streptophyta; class Magnoliopsida; order Cucurbitales; family Datiscaceae; genus Datisca; species Datisca glomerata. The sequence goes on along the minus strand of QANY01008913.1, from coordinate 337,357 downwards.
GAACTAAAACAAAAACTGAAGATAGAAGAACAAAAACCAGAAAAAAGAATAAAAGAAATAACTTTTGCATAACATAACAACTTCAAAGCTATGGAGATAACTCAAGAAAAGTGAAAATTTATAGTGGGACCTTACCATCTTTTGGTCTTCAAAGAAGCTTTTGCCATTAATCCATTTTCTTAGTTTAAGTAAGAAGGAAAATGAAAATGAAAATGAAGACTGTATTGTAGCTTCTCCTGAAGAGACAAGGATAGACACTACTAAGGAGCAGGATGCTTCCACAGAAACTCCTGCTTCATCAGCTTCCACTAGTAACATCAGTGCAAGACAGAAGCAAAGACTCAGGCAAACTGCAGCAAAATTGAAAGCAAAGAGTGGTTCTTCGGGAAGTGTATCTTCCTCCTCCAAATCCTCTACATGTTAGACAATCTAGCAGCATGGAATGATAGGGGTTTTAATCAACCCCTTAAACATTCAGAAGTGAGGAATTTAGTGAGGAGCTTTAATTTGAAGGTGTGTGGTTTGTTAGAAACTAGAGTCAAGGTGAAGCATTTTCAGAGAATTGTGTCTACAACTTTTCCTAACTGGAACTCAGTCGACAATTATTCTGAAGATCATTTAGGGAGAATATGGGTTGCTTATGACCCTTCTGTTTTTGCTTTATCTGTAAGTGTTACTTCTGATCAAATGATTCATTGTAAGGTTACAAAATTGGATACTTCTTCAGAATTTTTCTGTACCTTAGTTTATGCTACTAATAGTGCCAATACAAGGAAGGTCTTATGGGAGGATCTGATGAATCTGCATGCTGGTATTAACTCTTCTGCTTGGATTATTCTTGGTGATTTTAATGAGGTTACTCACCCTGATGAAAAGAAAGGAGGATCTCCTTGTTGGGATGAGGGCATGAAAGGGTTTGCTAGTTGTTTGAACTCCATTGAGGTGTGTGATCTGAGCTTTACAGGGTCACTTTACGCCTGGTGGAACCATCAAGTGGGCTAGGCTAGCATACATACCAAAATAGATAGGATTTTGGTCAATATTCACCAGATCCTTGGCCTATTTTGTCCTTCTTTTCTTAAGTTCTGCCATGATACTTCAGAAAAAAGAAGCCTACATTCAACTATTACACCTTTTGGGCAGATATTGAGGGGTTTTCTGATGTGATTCAGGAAGCTTGGGACTTAAACATTCACGGCACTGCCATGTACAAGTTGGCTAAGAAATTGAATTCAGTCAAGATCGCTCTCAAAAGGTTTAATTCATCTCACTGCAGTGCATCTCACAGAAGAGTCTGTGAAGCTAGACTTTCCCTTGGAAACTTGCTGAAGAAAGCTTCTTTATGCAGAAGTCCAGGAATTCTTGGCTTAATCTTGGTGATGGAAACACTTATTTCTTCTTTGAGGCTGTCAAAAGTCATAGGAGGAGATCAAATTTCAACTTCTTAACAGATCACCAATATAATATTATTACTGACCCTGCTGAAATCCAGAACTTGATTATTAATTTTTATCAGGATCTTCTTGGTAAGCAACTGCCTGTTCCTAACGTTGATTAGGATATTCTGGACTCTTTTCTGCCCCACAAGATTTCTTCTTCTGAAAGTGATCATCTGATTCAACCTTTTTCTGCTGAAGAGGTGAGAAACACTTTTTTCTCTTTTAGTGACAGAAAGGCTCCTGGGCCAGATGGTTTTAATGCTCACTTTTTTAAGAGTAACTGGAATATAATTGGTGAAGATGTGAGTGCAGCAGTGCTAGAATTTTTTCCAACTGGTGAATTGTTGAAGCTTTTTAACAACACAACTATCACTTTAGTGCCTAAAGTTACTAATCCTAGTAATGTATCTGAATATAGACCTATTGCTTGTTGTAATCTGTTTTACAAATGTATTACTTCTATGCTGGCTAAGAGATTAAGAGACTCTTCCTAGGCTGGTTAGTTTTAATCAAACTGTCGTTGTCCCTAGAAGGGCTATCTCTGATAACATCCTCCTTTCTCAGGAGTTACTTAGAGGTTATCACAGAAACTCATTTTCTCCTAGATGTGTGATGAGGTTGATTTACTACAGGCTTATGACAGTGTTGGGTGGTTTTTCCTTGAGAAAGTTCTTCTAAACATAGGATTTCCCACTAGGTTCATTAATTGAATCATGGAATGTGTCACAACTCCAACCTACTCTATTAACATTAATGGCAGCTTACAAGGGTTCTCCAAGGGTGGTAGGGGTTTAAGGCGGGGAGATCCCCTCTCTCATCTTTTTGCTTTTGTTATGGAGGTTTTAACTGGCATCATGCAGAAGTGTACTACTATTGCAGGGTTTCAGTATCATTGGAGATGTAAGAAGGACAAAATTATTAATCTTTGTTTTGCAGATGATCTCATGATCTTTTGCAAAGGTACCACCCAATCTGTGAAGGTTGTATTGGAGGGTTTGAATCTGTTTAGTGCTCTTTCAGGTCTTAACCCTAATGTTGCAAAGAGTTCTTTCTTTTTCTCTGCAGTTAATGATGAAGAGCAGGCCAACATTCTCAACCTTACTGGTTTCTCTAAAGGTACTCTTCCTGTTAGATACCTTGGTATTCCTCTCATTTCCACTAGGTTGAGTAAGACAAATTGTGAGATTCTGGTAGATAAGATCATTAACAGATCTAAAGCTTGGGAAAATAAGCATCTTACATTTGCTGGGAGGCTTCAGCTCATCAGGTCCATTCTCACTGCCACCAAAGCTACTGGAGTAGTTTGCTTATTCTGCCTAAAAAGGTTATGAAGATCATTAATGCTGCTTTGAGAAATTTCCTTTGGTCTGGTACAACAGATAAGTGTGCTGGGATTAAGGTTGCTTGGAAGCATGTTTGTACTCCTCTCAGTGCAGGTGGCCTGAATCTTAAGGATCTTGCTACTTGGAACGCTGCTGCTGTTTCTAGGCACTTCTGGAAGTTGGTTGGGAGGGATAAAGACTCTTTGTGGGTTGCATGGTGTGATAATAATCTTCTTAAGGGGCACTCTATATTTACTGATCATTGGCATCATGAAGGGATTCTTCTGCAGAGATTTGGTATCAGGATTGTTCAGAATTCTGGTTTTGATCTTAATTGCTCTCTTTCTGTCCTTATTAATCATGGAGCTTGGTGTTGGCCGAGTAGGGAGACTGAAAGATACTTCCAGGATAGAGGTTTCAACCTTAACATACCTTTACCTTCGAATGGTGAAGATCAATGGAGCTGGTCAGCTAGTGGGAATGGTGTTTTTTCCATTAGTGCTACATACAATCATCTATCTGGTTTTACTGATTCTGTTTTGTGGTCTGATATTGTATGGTTCAAAGGACATATTCCAAAATGTTCTTTTATTTTTTGGCTTGTTCTTCTTAACAAGATAAACACTAAGGACAGGATGGTTCAATGAAAGCACAATTTAAATCCTGACTGCCTTTTCTGCATTGGAGGTGTTGAGACTATTCAGCACCTTTTTTGTGATTCTTCCTTTGCTAGACAGATTCTGAAACCTTTACTTCACGGGTGTGACATCAATTTCATGCCTCATACTTGGAGCTCTCTTATTCAGAAGCTGTTGCAGTTCCCTGGTTCGAAGTTATTCTTCTATTAGCTCTAAATTAGTTGTTTCAGTATTTGTTTACTGTCTTTGGTTGGAAAGAAATAAAAGAGTTTTTTTGGGTAGGCTCTTGGACTCTCCTCTAATCTCTAGGAAAGTTATTCTCATGGTTAGAGAGATTATTTTTCTTTTCAAAAACAGGCATCTCAATTTTGATGAAAATTTGTTAGAGAGATGGGTTTAATTTGGTCCTTTTGTTTTGTGTTTGTAGTCTTGGGGTATGCCCCCTTATACTAGTGTAATACTTTTTTGGTTAATTTATTTTTGCCGTTAAAGAGAGATTATTTTTCTTTTCAAAAATAGGCATCTAAATTTTGATGAAAATTTGTAAGAGAGATGGGTTTAGTTTGGTCCTTTTGTCTTTGTGTTTGTAGTCTTGGGGTATGCCCCTTGTACTAGTGTAATACTTTTTTGGTTAATTTATTTTTGCCTTTTGACCAAAAAAAAATGAAAACTTGTGTTGAAGTATTTAAATGTATTTAATCACAAAGTACATCTGAAAAGGAATAGATGGATATGATGGGCGTGTATATTTGAGGATGGATTGAATGGGAAGTGGAAGACTAAGTTTGGAGAATGAGTCGGATGGAAATTTGTAATAATAACATTAACTACTACTCATAATAAATAATATTTGCTTTAAGTTTAATGAGATTTGCATAGAGACATATTATTAACTAAATTTAGGGTAAATAAAATTAACAACTCTTGTATATTGCCTTAATTACACAAGTACTATATAGTTTCAATAAATCCACATAGCTCCCTTGTTGAAATGTCAAAAGTATCCTTCTCTAATTGATGTCTCACTATGCATCTCAATATTATTAATGGAATACTCTCGTTTCTTTCTTATCAAAAATAGTTTTTGATGTCTAACTATTTGACCCAAACATTTTATATTTATGGAAATACGTGATCTTGTGCCTGAATTCTTGAAATCGGTTGCTTAAATTTTGTTTATCTAGTTTCCTAGAATAGAGTAATTTAGTTTCCTTTTTTTTAATATTACTGATTACTAGTTTTTGCCTATATTTAGATTACTAGATTAGTATGATTTTAGTTGCTTGATTTGAGAAAACGATTTCCTCCATTCTCTATATAATTATCTTGTACATACTATTCAAAATATAAAAAATTATTCAAGATTTTCTACATGGTATCAGAGCCCTAAATTCAATTTTGTAGCATTTTTCCGGTGACCAGAAATTCACCATATCCACGGAAAAAGACACAGGAAAAGACTCCTCTTTATCTAAAGTTACTTCAGCTTCTTCGAGTACTCATGGTGTCACAGATAGTTCTTCACTTCCCATTACTGGGCACAAACTGAATGGGAATAATTACCTTCAATGGTCACAGTCCGTCATGATGTATATCTGAGGAAAATGGAAGGATGAATACCTCATTGGCGAAATCAATGTTCGAGAGGCAAGAGATTCCAAATTCAGACTTTGGAAGACAGAAAACAATATGGTCATGTCCCGGTTGGTCAATTCCATGACCAATGAAATAGGGGAAAATTTCTTGCTCTATACCACGGCTCATAAGATATGGGTGCTGCAAAAGAATTCTATTCAAGCAAGGAAAATACTTCAGCAATACTCGAGATAGAAACCACTCTTCACGATCTCCGTCAAGGAGATATGTCAGTCACACAATTCTACAATACTCTCACTCGGCAGTGGCAGCAACTAGACGTACTTGAAGATCAGAAATGGGATTGCCCCAACTGACACGAAGAAGTTATAAGAATTTGTGGAGAGTTAAAGGATTTATAAGTTCCTGTTGGGACTTAATAAGAATTTAGATGAGGTCTGAGGAAGAATACTAGGGACGAAACCTTTGCCAAACATCCGAGAAGTCTTCTCTGAGGTGCATAGAGAAGAGAGCAGGAAGAAAGTAATGATGGGAGAGGCAGTCATCCTCCCTAACTCAGATAACTCATTAGCTCTAGCAGCCCGAGGGGTCTAAAACTCAAGCTACGACAATCGGCCAAAGAAGGGAAGATCATAGTGTGACCACTGCCGAAAACCAAGCCACACCCGAGAGACTTGCTAGAAAGTCCAAGGTAAACCCACAGATTGGAAACCTTCAAGAGCTGCTTGTGACAAAGAATTTCGTGGAAACCATGTGGCTGCTGAAGAAGGAACTTCTACCTCCACAGAATCCAGTTCCTTCACCAAGGAACAACTTGAAACACTTCTAAAGATGTTCCCACAACAAACATCTACTCAAAATACCATTGGAACAGGATATTTGGCACACCAAGGTAATTGTTTGAGTGCTCTCACTGTTAAGTCAGAAAACAGAAGTACATGGATAGTGGATTCTGGTGCTTCTGATCATATGACAGGAGACGCCTCTCTTTTCCAGCTATACAACCCATGTCAAGAAAATATTACTGTAAAAATAACTAATGGGTCTAAAGTGTTTCAAGTTCTATCATTATTTCAAAGGACATAACTTTAAATTCGGTTCTCCATGTTCCTAATCTGGACTGCAATATTTCCGTCAGTAAGCAAATTCACTCAAGGACTTGATTGTGTTGCTAAATTTTTCTCAACTCATTTTGAATTTCAGAATCTGGATTCGAGGAGGACGATTGGCAATGCTAGGATGTGCTCGGGTCTTTATCTACTCAAGGGAGATGTACCGCCTAGAAGACAAACTCACTAGGCAGTATGTGTTGAGTCTAAAAGTCAATCTAATAAAATTTTAGATCCTGTTTCTAATGAGGATAGTGCTGTCATGTTATGGCACTATCGTCTAGGTCATCATAATTTCATATATCTTCAAAAGTTGTTTCCATCTTTGATTATGAATAAAATTCCGAAATTATTTCAATGTGAGGTGTGTCAATTTTCAAAGCATGTTCGTAATTCTTACTACTTTCAAAATTACAAAGCATCTCATCCTTTCTCAATGATCCATAATGATGTGTGGGGCCCTCTAGAATAAAAAATATCACTAGTACTAGATGGTTTGTATCTTTTGTAGATGATCACACCAGAATTACGTGGTTATTTCTCATGAAAGAAAAATCTGAAGTCGGCCAAATTTTTAGAAACTTTAACACTATGATTCAAACCCAATTCCAAACGAAATTACTAAGTGTTGAAAACTGACAATGCAAAAGAGTATTTTGAGACATCTTTGGGAGACTATCTTAAAAGTCAAGGCATTGTTCATCAAAGTTCTTGTGTCGACACACCTAAGCAAAATGGGGTGGCAGAAAGAAAAAATAGACATATTCTAGAAGTTGCTCGTTCTCTCACGTTCACCACACATGTTCAAAAAAATTTCTACGGAGAGGCTATTTTAACGGCTACCTATTTGATTAACAGAATGTCATCTTGAGTCTTCAAATTTTAGACACCTTGCCAATTGTTTCTTCAATGTTTTCCTACTACCCGGGTATTGTCCACTCTTCCTTTCAAAGTATTTGGTTGTTCTACATTCGTTCATATCCATAGTCAATATCGGAGTCTTGATCCTAAGGCTCTCAAATGTATATTTGTAGGATACTCCTCAAATCAAAAAGGGTATAAATGTTATTCCCCAATCACTCGAAGATTCTACAATTCCATGGACGTCACATTCTTTGAACATCAACCCTTCTACTCCAAAACTGATATTCAAGGGGAGAATTTCACTCAAGAATGTCATCTTTGGAACATTGATGCCTTAGAAACAACCTACACTCAAGATACATCTCCTACCGAGTCATGTCAACCACCCCAAACTGATACTGATCCAAAATCCTAGCCTAAACCAATATCCGAGCCTAACAACCAAAATCCTCAGCGTTCAATACACACACATTCTGTAGAAACTAGTGAGTTACGTGTCTATACTAGGTAGGACAAAACAAGAGAAGATAAAGAACTGCAGCCAACTGATCACGATCATGAGTCTGACCAGGGTTTAAATTCACAAAATTCACTAGGTAATACTAGTCATGATTCTGCTCTCAATGATATACCTGATGAAGATCTTGATAGACCTATTGCTTCGAGAAAAGGCACTCGATCTTGCACTAATCATCCAATTTATGATTTTATCTCGTATGGGAGATTGTCACAAAGTCACCGTGCTTTTGTCGATACCCTTGACAGAACACAGATTCCAAGATCAATACATGAAGCTCTTAGCACACCTAAATGGAAGGAAGCTCTTTTGGAAGAAATTCGAGCTCTAGACAAGAATGGGACTTGGGTGATGTCTGATCTGCCACCGGGAAAACACCACGTAGGCTGCAAGTGGATTTTCACTATCAAACATAATTCAGATGGAAGTATCAACAGATTCAAGGCTCGTCTAAGCTAAAGGGTTCACACAATCCTATGGAATTGACTACCAAGAAACTTTTGCTCCTGTAGCCAAACTCAATACCGTTCGGGTTCCGCTCTCACTTGCTTCCAACCTTGATTGGCCTCTCTATCAGCTAGATGTGAAGAATGTGTTCCTGAATGGTGATTTTGAAGAGGAAGTGTACATGGAAATTCCTCCTGGTTTTGATACTCCAGCTAATCACAGCAACGTCTGTAAACTCAAGAAGTCTTCATACAGACTCAAACAGTCACCAAGAGCATGGTTTGACAAGTTTACCAAGGATGTAAAGAAGGTTAGGTATGATCAGTGCCAAACAGACCATACTATGTCAAACATTCACCTTCAGGAAAGAAAGTAATACTCATCGTGTATGTCGATAATATTATTCTAACTAGAGATCGTGATGAAGAAATTCTAAAACTCAAAAGCTTTCTAGCTAAAGAATTTGAGATCAAAGATTTGAGCAATCTAAAATGCTTCCTCGGCATGGAAGTAGCCCGATCTAAGAGAGGAATTTCAATTCCTCAATAAAAGTATGTATTGGATCTCTTGAAAGAGACCGGAATGCTTGGATGTAAACCAACTGACACTCCTATGGGTAGCAAAGATAGTAGTACACCTATTGACAAAGGGAGATATCAAAGACTAGTTCGGAAACTTATATATCTATCTCATACTAGACCACACATTAGCTTTGCTATACGCGTGGTAAGTCAATTCATGAACAACCCAACAGAAGAAACACATGCACGCAGTATACAGAATTCTGAGGTATTTGAAGATGACACCAGGACAAGGATTGTTCTTCCAAAAGTCAGCAAACAAGGAAGTCCAAATACTCACTAATGCAGATTGGGCAGTTTCTGTAACTGACAGGCGATCAACCTCAAGTTATTGCATTTATGTTTTGGGGTAATTTAGTTACTTGGAGAAGTAAAAAACAATCAGTAGTATCTCGCAGCAGCACTGAAGTAGAATTTAGAGCCCTTGCAAATGGTATTTGTGAAGGAATTTGGTTGAAAAGAATGCTTGGTGAACTAGGAGTTCCTATCTCGGGATCTATGAAAGTGTTTTGTGACAATCAATCAGCAATCAGCATAACCAAAAATCAGTGCACCATGATATAACAAAGCATGTGGAAATGGATCAACGCTTTATCAAAGAGAATATTGAAAACAACACCATATCACTTCAGTACATCCTGACCAGTCAGCAGACAGCAGACATTTTGACAAAAGCTTTGCCAGGGAAGACATTTGAAGATCTAATTTCCAAGCTAGGTTTACTCAACATCTACAACCTAGCTTGAGGGGGAGTGTGGAAATACGTAATCGTGTGCCTGATTTCTTGAAATCAGTTGCTTAAATTTTGTTTATCTAGTTTCCTAGAATAGAGTAATTTAGTTTTTTTTTTTAATATTACTGATTATTAGTTTTTGCCTATATTTAGATTACTAGATTAGTGGGATATTTAGTTGCTTGATTTGAGGAAATGATTTCCTCCATCCTCTATATAATTACATTGTACATACTATTCAAAATATAGAAAATTATTCAAGATTTTCTACAATATTTCATCCAAAAATAATAAAAATAAATTATTTTGCACATATTGTCAATCGCTTACATATACGTGATAATAAAGTTGGAAATATGACAGAATATTGACCTATTAGTGGTCAAGGAAATTTTACTATTGAGTTATGTGTTGGCTAAAGTGAAACTAGAGGGGTGTTTGTGCAGGTTTGGAAACTATACAGGTGCTCATGTAATTAAGGCAAAAGAAAGGGGCGTTGGTGTATTTACCCCAAAGTTTAATAACTTCACATTTGTGTCTACATATACGCACACATAAGATTAATGCTCAACGAAACCTCAAGGCTAAAAAGAGCTTGAAGTTGAACAAAAGATTCCTGACAATGAAGATAGGCAGATGCTAAGCTTTCTAAGAAGCACATTTAAATTGAATAGACCAGGCACACTCTGTCAATGTTATTAAAACATACCTGTTAGGTTGGACATGCAATGACTCAATGACCATAACTATCTATGCAGTTTGTATTACATAATTGAAATGAATTCATGGGTATAAGATCAAGGAAATGATTCTGAATGCAAAGAAATAGCAAAATGGAGTAAACAATAAAAAGGGATGGCATACTCATGCTCCAGAGCTTGTGCTGCTGTTATCCGCTTTCGAGGATCATATCTGCATTGATGATGCAACGCGTGGAAATTAAAAGGTTTCAATTTAAGATCAATGAGCATACACATGTATATCTGGAAATTTATTGCCATCACATATTCATATCACTAGCGTGCACTTTAGTCAATGCTTGCCCTCAACCTTGTCCCCTTTGACAAGGATGAAAAACTAGTACTTTTTTATAAGAAATAGAAATTATATTAATATAGAAAAATGTACAAAGAAGGTTCAGAGGAAAAAAAGGGTGAAACTAGTACAATGCAAATAGTTCAGTACATCTTTTTCCCTCTTCCTGAAGAAACCTTTTCTTCCTTTATTGAATTCAGAATTCAAGATTTTACAATCTGTCCTGATGTATGGATCTTTTTTTTTGTCGAGTCCAGAAATAAGATCTGGTGTATGTGTAGACAAGGAAAAGTACAAAATATTTTATATACTAAATTAGCTTAATTCTAGGCATAGAATAAGAAAATAAACCAGGTAAGAACACACAAATAACAGACTAGGAGATATCTTTCTAATTAGGGAGATATTTCCTTGTAAGACAACATTCTTCAACACTTTCAGATTTTATGACCACACCGAAGTTCAAGCGAGAATGCGGAGACAATAAATAGGATTTGGAAGTTCTAGGGATTTCCACTAGACAACATATACCATGCCCAGTCCACTAGGGACTTATTCTGTTGGAAGCATGCTTGTAAACGTGCTTTTTGCAGAGATAGAGATTTAACACTGATGTGGCTGTTTCGGTGTGTCCGATAGGAGAGGAATGGACTAGCTTCTAGCGGGCAGTCCTTTATAGACATGTTAATGTATAGATTTGTACAGAACCACTATTTGGCAGTAAAATCCTGGTTTTGGTCAAACCTCTCATAGCTTTTACTTTTTAGCATCATGTCTCATGCCTTTTCGATTTCTCTTTCTTCTTTGTTGTGTGCTGACTTCAGGAAAAAATCAACTTTTTCCTAGTTTGTTGGTCAGTACTTTAGACCTGCCTTAAGTTTTCAACACTTTTAACATCTCCGATAGTTTAGATGATACACAGAGACCTCCCTCTAACTTAAACTTCCGTTCATTTTCATTTCTGTGATTAATAATTGTCATCTTCACACGTTTAATAAAGAAAATATGTAATAATATATCCATATTTAACTTCAAAACTATTGACAAAAACTGTATAATAAATTAGAGTATTCTGTATAAAATTCAAACATAATTACAAAAAAAAAACCCCAATTACCAATTTTAACCTCTAACTGATATCTTTAACTAACTGAAGTTCAGCTGAGAGATGTCTTTGTGCATTATATGAACTATTGGGGGCTAGTGAAAATGTCGGATCGTTGACGGAGTCCCTGAAATTTTCACCTCTTACTGATATGTCTAAACTAAATAAGAAAATCACCTCTCTTCTCCAATAACTTTTCCATTTGAAGCACTCATTCAGCTACATGTAATTTCAAATTTTAGCTTAAAATATTTAGCACCATTGTGTAGGTATAATCTCCACGGCTCACAAAACATCATTTTCATAAATCGTCACCGCAAAATTATCAATGACGTGATATAATTAAATTCTGTTAAATTGATAAGAATTACTTACTCTAGCATTTTAGATAGAAGATCATATGCAGGACTTTTCGGAGAAAGATGAACAATACTATAGAGTCCAGGACTGTCACTGTCAAAACCATTGAGCAATTACAATAGTTAAGCATAAGAAAAATAAATAAATAAATATAAGAATAGCATATTGGATGACTAATCAATAAGTAATTATTGTCTGAAAGAGTGTGTCACAGTTTAAATAGAACTCCCGTACATGTGAATTACTTACTACTTATGCCCTTGAATATGTTGTAAATCTTGTTGCCAATGTGGAAGATTTGCAAGTGTTGGCCACTTCTCCAGCGTGGGATGGCCTATTGCGTTCATAATATATAAAATAACATTAATTTGCAGCGCATGCAAGAAGAAAACTTGATTAAAGAGAAACCAGTGAGTTACCTAAGACCTTGAATATCTTGTCAAGTTGATCAAGCTGCAGATTTCATGAGCATTAATTATAAACACACTGCTCATGTTTGGCCTTGTACATCTAAGCAGAGAAATCAACAATCTATGGAGGCATACCACACAACAAACAACCTTTATACCTGGAAAGGATTTGGAGTTCCTTTGACTTCCGCGCCTTGAAATAGTGGCTTCAATGTCAAAAGCTCTGCAAAGATACAACCAACAGCCCACATATCTATACGCTTTATCAAGGACTGTTCTCGGAATCGAAACTGAAACCAGAATATCATACCAGTTCAAGATCGATAGTCACCTTTTAGTGACCAGGATTCCATAAACTATGGGTCCTAATCATAAAATTTATATCTTTTTCACTACAGAAGTTTTCCGAAGTGTGACTTCCATTTTAAAGTTGTTAGACCTAGTCTTTACTCCAACAAATTCTACGACAGAATACACAATATCTACTATATATGTGACGAAGGAAAATCACATTAGATATTAAGAGTCACCCAGACTTTTAAAGTAAGCAATGTGATAAGTCAGACCTTGAAGCTGGGTGAATGGCCTTCATTTTTTGTGTTTATAATTTCCTTTTTGGTTGTATTTGTCCTATCTCGAGGTCTTCTTTTCTAATACAAATCTTACTTATAAAAAAAAAGACCTTGAAGCATCAACATTTTAAGCTTGTAGCACGATTAGAGGGGATAATAATATACTTGCTCATTTAAGATGTTCCTACAAATGAAGCAACAGATCATACAATGACTGTGCTAGCACTATAACATCAAGAATGCAGAATTATGGATACCAACAGCGCTTGTATAGTGTTTCGCACCAAGAAGCAGCTCGGGTGCACGATACCAAATGGTTACAACAACCTGCAAACAGTAACCAATTAAGATCCTGTTAGCAAATAATTGAATATAATTGAAGACCCAAGAGACTAAGCCAAAAACAAAAGAACTTTCTATAGACATACAAGTTCCAAAACCATGTGATTTGATTAAATGGGTTTGAATACCTTTGAACAAAAATTCTCACTTATAAAAATGAGTGTGAGCTTAATTAACTACTTACAGATAATTTTTATTGCAGTTAAACATAAAAAAAGTACAAAGTAAAGATTCTTTCTTCCATCATGAATAAAGAAATATACATACTTCTCAAATTAAATTATACAAATACATATAATCATTTGTCAACAACTTAAATTATAGATATAATTCAATCTTGAACATAAGAAAGGGTCATTAGAAATGTTATAAAGCCTTTCACTAAGTTCTGCATAAAAAATAACTTGTTATTAGTGCAATTCACTAAATTAACCATGTCTATTCTCTAAGTTGGTGAGCATTGCGAGTACAAAATCTTGTTTCTTAGAAAACCATATCAAGAAAGCATGTTAGAAAGTTGAAAGAGAATATCAGAAGAATTAGACTCAGTCCAGAAAGCAAGTTTGGATCAGAAGTCATTCCTTGGCTTCCTCATTCTACGGCAGTCTATCAAGAAAATATGTTAAATGATTCCCCCCCACTTGTAATTTTTTGCAGATTGGATGTCAGCTGCAATGAGAATGAGCGCATTCATTTTCAAAAAATGTGTTTCACTTTTCCCTTGATCGTTTATGCTTTTGCTAGTTAAGTTATAATTGAATTGCTAAACCATTTTCCATCTTGTCTATTAGTGTTATTTCATTCACTACGATAAGATCTCCACTTAGTTAAAAACTTTGGGAAAAAAAGGCTTTTCATGTCATATTATTATTTCACACTTTTCATTCGTAAATAACTACAGAGTAGCACCATTTTCAACAAGGAATTATGCCAAAAAGATTATCTCAAACTGAGGATCCAAGTGGTAACTCCCCACTCACCACAACTAATGTTCACATTAATTATCTTAACAAGTAATTATAAGTTGCATCCAGCCTCAGAATGCATTCTGGAGATTAACATTCCAATTACTCATATGTAATCAGACATGGATTATTGGGTGAACCAACAGAAAAAATTAACAACATTGTTGAAAGAAATCAAGAGGTCCTTACCCCATTTTCAGATAATGGCTTAAGGGGAGCTTGGTATATTCTTGCAAGTCCAAAGTCAGCTATTTTAACTAGTCCTTGTTCCTCTCCCTCACCCATAACCTGGTGACAAACCATTTATGAAGAAAAATAATATGCCTATACTTACACTCAAAGCCAGTTCAAAAAAAAATACATACACTCGAAGAAATATCAGGTAAAAGAAATAATGTGCCAGGAGAACGCAATGTCGGGCTATACCAGAATATTTGACGGCTTTAAATCACGATGTATAATCCAATTACTGCAGCCAACATTGAACGAGTATTAGCGTAAATGTAGCAGTGACAGCCAGGGAACTTAAGATAAACATCAGAACCTGAAACTTGCCTATGGAGATAGTTCAATCCGTTAAGCAGCTGCCAGAGCAATGATTTCACAGTGTACTGATTGATGGAATTGTTAACCTTATCCCGGTGATGTCTTATAATTTCCTTTGATACAAATGTACACCATAAATATGTTCAGTAAACCTGTCAATGGCATTGAATTTCTGACTCCCTACTATATCATTCTCCCTAACTTTAATTTTTTTGGATTAAATGCTAAAACACCCCCTGCACTTGGCTGTTTTGCAATCATACCCCTGCAACAACTGATTTAACAAATAGTACCTGCACCTTTGTAATTAAACCCCTTGTTGCACAAAATCTGTTAAATTTTGCATCTTTATGCACACCATTCGCACTTGTTTCCTTATTCAACCTATTCACCATCTTCGAAAGAGTTCCTCATGTACTAAAACTCCTTTGACATTTCAGTTAGATTATGTTTTGGTTCTGCCCGTTATGTAACTGAAAGTCCTGTGTTTTCTGTATCAATTCATCATCCAAATTATTTTTGTAGGATTTTGTATTAAATGGTTGGAATCAAATTGTTTTTTAGGTTGAGATACTTTAAAACTAGTGGGTTTTCTGTGACAGGTGGATTCGTTGCAAAATTAAAGTTAGTATTAAATTCACTAAAAAATTGTACAAAGGGGAATGATGGGAAAACAACCAATGTGCATGGGGTGTTTTCACGTTTAACCTTTTTTTAACCTCAATAAACAATGTAGTTGCAGTTGAGAAGACTAAATGAATCTTGCAATCTCACATGACCATGTCCGTGAGCAAGCTGCTCAAGATCTTACCTCAGTAAAGAATGTAGTTACAAGCGAATAATAATAATTTTTATAGAAATTTCAACCAATCATGTCCTATAAAGGATGTGCAACCGACTCAAAAGACAACAACTAATGAAGACAAATCAAATCAGTTACAATTCTAACTGAAAGTCCCAAATACAGGAAATAAAAGAGTGAAATAAAGAAGACTACACTTACATAAAGGTCATGTTCAGCATAATCAAAAGCCAGATACAGCGACATATCCATATGATTGATGTGAACATTGACAAGCTTTACAACATTCTCATGCGATATTTCCCGTAGTAACTGAACCATAAGAGGAAATCTCAAAATCACTATTGACAATATTAACAACTTTCACCAGATTAAAGAAAATGAAGATTGTCGCTCAATTTAATTTCAAAAAGAACAACAGAATTTGGTTTTACAAAGATAAAAAAACTAGTTCCCAGATATTGTGTCAGACAGATGAGGAAAAAGAAATGGGAAGACTCTGCTAACCAGCAAAATCAGTATCATTGATCTTATTTTACAATGTAGAAGACAAACAGTTAAAGTGAAAATTATTTGCAGAATCAACTGGTAAAACGGTTGCTGTTTATTTAGTACACTCACAAAATTAGTAATATGAACTCGTATTTGCAAAGCCTATGCATCCCATGACCTTTGCTCATAAACAGCTCTGATACCAAATGATATCAACACGTTTATTTGAAAGCTAAATAAGTAATAAAAAAAGCATAAATATAGTAGGTTTATTACTTCTCACGACAAGCAGAAAATTCTTTGCTTTCTAAGGCTTCAAACCCAAAAATTATGCTCTTTGTCCACAATTTTCACGTAAAGCAAGTGGAGATAGCAAAATCAAACGAAAGAAGAGAAAACATCAAAGTTGAAGAAAAGAAAATGAGGACGAGTACCATGATTTCACGGATGGCCGTGGGAGAGACACCGTCGCCGTCCTTAGATTGCTTAAACTTCTTAATGGCAATAGACTTTCCTCGATTCATTGAAGACTTAATTCGAGCGAGGAATACAAGACCATAGGTACCCTCTCCAATCTTCCCAATTAAATCGTACTGCTGCAGCCACTCGGGCTTGTTGTTCCCGCCACTATTATTATTGTGTTTGTTGGTATTGGACGGGAGACGTCTGTTGCTGGTGGTGGTGCTTCCATCTCCCATGGCTTAGCTGGGTTCTTCACTTCCCAGAGAGATTACCCGTTCTTAGTATTTGCCAAGCCTCGAGAAAAAGCTTGGGGTGAAGGGAAAAACAGAAGAAGAAAAACTCGATCTCGCTCTACTGCACATTTTTTTTTGGCAACAAAAATTGACATTTCGATTAGACTAATTTTAAGCTTAAAAAAATACAAAATGGTGAAATACAAAATATTACATTTTCAGTTTTAAAAGTTCATTACTGATTATACATCAATTAAATAATTAAATAAGGTGTGAATTATTTATAGATTATTTTATTAAATTATTTTAATAAATCATTAAATATAATTCATAAAAATTATCATATCATTTAATCACTCTAAAATTATTCTTTTTATTATTATAATGTTTAAAATTTCAAATTTTATCAATTTAGTCTCTATTAACTTTCTTTAAACTTTCATAGGTTATGTATGCTTTACATGTTTGAAAATATAAAAAACAATGCATATGGTTGAATTTATGAAAAAAGGGCATGTCATTCTACGTGAGCCACGATAGTTTAACAACACCTGAGAGAATAACTAAATTAGTAATAATTTTGATTTTTAGACAAAAATGACATACATAAAATTTTAAGGACTAAAATTACATAATAGCATAATTTCATTTAAATTATTGGGTTGTGACCATTTTAACTTTTAATATTTATACCTATAAATTCGAAAATGTTGTAATTTCCATTAAAATTTGCATAATAGCACGCATGAGATATGCATGTAATTTCATCTTTGTGTGAATACATCCAATCTGATTTACCTAGTTTCAACTGTTATTGTTTAACCATGTCAATTTCAGATTAGGCTTCTCTGTCGTTGCCTAACAGCGTTGATTATTTTTATATTAAAATATTCCTGTTTTGATTGTTTTTTTCTTTTTTACCTTTCTTAAAGTCAATCTCGTTCGTTCATTAAACTAAGAAGCCAGATCCATCAATTTCATCATCATCGTTTCTGAAATCATAAGAAAATGATATTTTGTTGATACGAGGCAGGGATGGCAGCTGGCTCGGCCTGGGCCCAGGCCTTTCCAGGCGATTCACAGGCTGGTTTCCCCTCCCTTTAATGTGATTTAATTCATCAAAAATATAGATAGGAAGAGTGTCACCTTGGTGGGTAATAGATGAAGTGTAGGGATTATCACTAAATTATATGGAAGTCGTGTTACTTTCTTATAATTATTTTATTTTATTACTTTAAAATTTCAATAGAAAAACTTGTAATAATAAGTAAAATTATTATTTTATTTATTAAATTCATAAACTAGTGATATTCATATTCACGTAAAATCTAAAAAAATAATAACTAATTCATAATTCATACTGATTAACACAACAAAAAATATTAGGAATATTAAACTAATATTTTTTAAAGTTTTCATGAAACCAATTTTTCATATTTTAAAAAATAAAATATTATTTTTTATTTAATTAAATAAGTTTATCTCAAAAGTATATTGTTTGAAGTTTCGATAAAATGTATTAAAAGACAATAAGAATATATTTCAAACAATATATTTAACAAATGCTGTCTTGGTCTATTGGTAAAGAGTGTCCCTTATAAGGGAAAGGTAAATGGTTCAAACTTTACTACATGTATAATTGTTCAATTTTTTATATAAGAGAGTGGATTCACGGGCCAAACCGACTCATTTGCCACCTCTAATACAGGTGATAATTTTTCTTAAAATTTCCTAGACAGACAATTAACATTTTGAAACTTTAACGTCTTAAAAAATAAAAAGTTTAAATGGCTACAACCATAATAATTTGAGGCTGCGGGGTACTTTTTCCAAAAAAAAAACTAATCAAAGAAATGTTAGGTCCTAACATCTCCACTTGATAATTACTCATGGCTTCTCCTTATTTTCTAAAAAATAATTCTACGTCAATCAACTATTAGCTCAAGTTTTTAAGGCTAAGTGAGTTGGCAGTTGTCATATCATCAATTGAACATGACGTGTCAATTAGTAAAAAAAAGTAATGTTATTTAACATAACTTGTGATGCATCACAAGTTTACGTGACAAAAGCAGATTGGTTATAATTTTTAACTTATCAAGATTCATCAATCTAATTGTGTTATGTAAACTTGTAATTTTTAACTTACGTGACGAAAGCAGATTGGTTATAATTTTTAACTTTCCATGGTCCCTACTGAGGAGGAAGAAGAACAAAGCTTCTTGAGATCAGTAGTTGGAGATAATGTATGTTCAAAATCATTTTATGCCCTTCTTCTTCTTGAACACGTTGACTATACGAAGTCTGTATAACCATCGTGTAGTCGACACGATGACTACATGATGTCCGTGTAACCGACCTGTAGTAACCATTTTTTGTTTTGTCTGCTTAATATTACATGTTTTTTAGTCGACGCCTCATTTGTCACCCTTTCCCGTAGAAGATGAGGCTAATGAAGAGGAAGAGGCCATTGAAAAGGAAGAAGAGAAGAAAAATAGGAAGGGGTCATTGAAAAAACAGAGGAGAAGAAGGTTGTGTCCAAGACGTTCAGTGGACATGAAGATCGGGTGAGTAAATGTCTTATTGGAATGGACCAAAAGATCACTTCAATGGATAAAAAGATTATGTCCATGCAAACAGGCATTTCCTTTGTAATTTTTTAAATTAAAATTTTGATGGATCATCTGGTAACATCGAGGCCAGATGATTACTCATTTTGTCATCGATATGCCATGATGATGGCTAGCGACGTGGAGGATACGGAGATTGAGAAGGAAGTGAAAAAAATGAAGAATGAGAGAATGATGAAAAAGAAGAAGATATGGTAGAGAATGAAGAAGAAGAAGAGATAATAGAGAAAGAACAGAAGGAAGAAAAAGAAGAAAAGGAATAAGAGAAGGTCGAAGAAAAGGAAGAAGAGAAGGAATGTAATAAGGAGGAGGAAAGTGAAAAGAATGAAGATAAAAAAACATTAGGGAAAAAACAAATAGAAAAGGAAATAGAAGAGAAAAAAGAAAAAGAAGAAAAAACAGAGCAGGGGGAAGAAGAAGAAGAAGAAGAAGAAGATGATGATGATGATGATGATGATGATGATGATGATGATGAAGAAGAAGAAGAAGAAACAAAAGAAGAAGAAGAAGAAGAAGAAACAAAAAAGAAGAACAAAAGGTTGCATCGATAACATCTGCATTGATGAATTCGATCCGGTCAACGGAGCAGGCCAACGATGGAGAATAATAAGAGCTCGCACGCCTTGGTGAACCTAGTAAGAGGAAGATAAAAAGATCTCGGGTTCTAGAGTCACTTAATTGGGAAACCGAAAAGGTTGAAATGAAAAAGCAGCGAAGGAAAAAAGCTGATGAGAATATCGTTGCCAAAACGAACTTCAAATATTTTCAAGCATATGGTGATGTATCTTATGAGGATGATACCCGTTTTAAAGCCTGGTTCATCTCCTTAAGGGCAAAGTAAATTCTGTAATTTTCTTGTACACTTCTTCGTGTAACCATCGTGTAGGCTACATAATGGTTTCACTGACCCCGTGCATCCATCGTGTAGTATACACGATGGTCACACTGACCTCGTGTAGTCTTCGTACAATATTCATGATGGTTAAACTGATCTCGTGTAGTCTTCGTGTAGTATTCATGATGGTTACACTAACATTGTGTAGCCATCGTGTGTACTACACGATGGTTACAATGATCTCGTGTAGCCATCATATAGTATACATGATGGTTACACTGACATTGTGTGACCATCATATAGTAAATCAATCGTGTACCTAACTTTGATCTATAATTACATTGTACAGGAACAAGAAAGTGATGTTGGATTTTGCACTGTTAACATTACCTGGTTCTAAAAACTAGTAATCATTTGTTGTTGTAGGAAGAAGGAAGAAGACGAATAATGAAGAAGAAGGAGAAGAACATAAAGAGGAAAATGAAGAAGAAGTCAAAAAATGGAAAATGAAGAAGGAGAAATGTGGTGGGTAGGAAGGTTTCGAGTGTTAAGTGAGTAGACCATGACATTTGATCGAACAGCTTGTTAGAATGGCAATGGGGAAAACAAGTGCAAAAAGTGAAGGAAAAGCGAGTCAGGGGTGAGGGTAAGCGAAAATTAGTGTAAGAGTTCATCTGTAATATAGTTAGTGTAGGGGTCTATTTTAGTAAAAACAATCCGTGAATGAGTGGGGTGTTGTTCTTGTTTGCAAAATTTTGAGAGAATGCGAGGTAGGAGGATGAGAGAGAGCTTTTCGATAAAGTCGTGTCATGTGGGGTAAATAAGTCTTTTAACATCTAAAAATACTAAGAATCATTAAAATAGAACTTGGGGTCCTAATTTTATTAGTATTCTGCACAGAGGTCTTCGCGTAAGAATTTCTCTTTACGATATGACTTTGGGATTTTTTTTTACAAATTAACAGATCATATTTAATTGATGATGTGGTAACTATCATCTCACTTGGTCCCTCAAATTTAGACTAATACTTGGTCCGCGTAGAATTGTTCTTTTCTAAAATTGGGTGGAGTCATCCAAAGTTTAACTTTTTAAATTTTTTTTATAATATTGGGAGATTAGTCGCACTAAAACTCAGTTCAAAAAAAATAAAAAATAAAAAACACCCAAAACTCAATGAGTGATTGTGACTCCTTTGAATGTTTTCCATCTAAACCGTTCTTCTACTATATCAGGCTCGGTAAGGTATCAAACCTATTCTTTTAAGTATATATGTATTTAAATGAAATACATACAATATAAATAAGATATTATATGTGCTTCATTTGTGTAAATGAGGCACATGAAGTCAGGGGCGGAGTTGTCATGTCACCAGGGGAATGTGCCCCTGACTTTTTAACTAATACTTATTT
This sequence comes from Datisca glomerata, assembly GCA_003255025.1. Taxonomy (NCBI): domain Eukaryota; kingdom Viridiplantae; phylum Streptophyta; class Magnoliopsida; order Cucurbitales; family Datiscaceae; genus Datisca; species Datisca glomerata. Next base: position 315,916 of record QANY01008913.1, on the reverse strand, counting down.
TTTATGTTTAAAATATTATATATTTATATTATATAAGGAGTAAATTATTTTAATGCCTCCTTCACCTTCAAAATTTGTTTACTAAATTTAGTTAAAGTAGTAATTTCTCCCTAAACCTATACGTTAGCTACTCTTTTTCTTTTCTCTTTTCCATAAATTTGCCAGCGGTCTCTCTCTTTTCTCTTTCCCATTTATTGTTAATTTGTCCTCTCTCTCTCTCTGCATCTATACGGTTGCAGCAGTACAACTCTCTCTCTCTCTCTGCATCAATACGGTTGCAGCAGTACAACTCTCTCTCTCTCTTTGCATCTATACGGTTGCAGCAGTACAACTCTCTCTCTCTTTGCATCTATACGTTGGAAAACGTAAAACTCCACTACACCAAAAACGTAAAACTCCACTACACCAAAAACGTAAGACTCCACTACACCTCTTTTCTCTCTCTCTTTCCCAACGTAAATAACTTCTCTCTCTTTTCAATTTTCATCGTTTAATTTAACTTTTGTTCATTAACTTCATTAGATAATTTTGTTTAGAAATTAAGTATTTAGAGTTTTTTTACTATGCAATTAGAGGACATGTAATTTAACTTCTCCGAACGTAAAGCTCTATCTCTCCCTTTGCATCTTTTCTATAATCATATTATTTAATTTGTATTAGAATTTGTGAGTCTTTTGGCTTGCATGTCATTGGCCATTGGGTAAGTCTCTTATTTTTTTCTTATTTATTTTGCATGTTTATTTTTTATTAATGTGTTATATTATTTACTTTTTTGTATCCACTACATGTTTGTTTATTGTATTTCTTTTCGTACTTCACTTTGTAAGCATAAATAAAATAATAAAACTAATTTTTACTATTGATTCGAAAACAGAGATGAAAAAAATATTTCAAAAGAAAATCGACACTAGAACTGTCTTCGCCACCATCAAAAAAATATGCTCGTCCAGAAATTTCGTTTGAAGAAATTAATTTAGCAGAGCTCCCATCAGATCCGAGCATTCGAATGCGAATTTTAGATTATAACCCCAATGTTCGAGATCGAATTCGAAGAGCATATTTACAAAAAGGTCAATGTCAACCTCTAAATCATGATTTTCCTCTAAAAAGTTTGGGCTAAAATCAAGACGATTTAATCCAGCTTGGTTCAATGAATACACAAATTGGTTAGAGTACAGCATATCCAAAGATGCTACTTTTTGTTTATGTTGTTACCTATTCAAGGCTGAAGTTGGAGAACAAGTAGGAGGTGACTCTTTTGTTGGTGAAGGATTTTCAAATTAGAAAAATAAAGAGAAATTGCAAATTCACGTTGGGGGTCCTAATAATGCTCATAACCAAGCTTGGGCTCAGTGTGAAAGTCTACTAAACAAAAAGGAGCATTTTGAGACACGTTTTAATAAACATTTAGATCAAGCTCGAAGTAAATATCGATCTTGATTATATGCATTGATTGATTATATCCGGTTCCTTTTACAACAAGTGCTTCCATTTCTTGGGCATGACGAATCTGAAGATTCGAAGAACCAGGAAAATTTTCTTGAACTTTTACGATGATTATGTGATCATATTAATGATATAAAAGTTGTTTCCCTGAAACATACCCTAGACAATCTAAAATTGATATCACCTGACATTAAAAAGGATATTGTGAACTGTATTTCGACTGAGATTGTAAGTACTGTTATAAAAAATATTGGTGACAGGCTATTTTCTATTCTTATTGATGAATCTTAGGACACATCTTCCAAGGAGCAAATGGGTATTGTATTATGTTATGTTGATGAGGGTCATGTAATTGAGAGTTTTGTAGGCATTGTTCATGTCACCAACACCAATGCTCTCTCACTTAAGAAAGCTATTGATGAATTCTTTTCTCGACATGGATTAAGCATTTCTAGCTTGCGAGGACAATGTTATGATGGGGCAAGTAATATACAAGGTGCATTTAATGGTCTTAAAGCACTCATATTGAAGGAAAATGAATGTGCATTTTATATCCATTGCTTTGTGCATCAACTCCAGTTAGCTCTTGTAAGTTGTAACTGTTGCGAAAAATCACGTAGACATTACATGCCTATTTACTTTGGTTGCTAACGTGGTGAACATTGTTGGAGGTTCAACATAACGTCGTGACATCCTTTGTGAAAGACACACTGTTGCAGTTTTTGAAGATATAAGCAATAGTGAGCTTTGTAGTGGACAATGACTAAATCAAGAGTCTTAAACGAGCTTGTGATACACGTTGGGGATCGCATTATAGTACTTTGGTTAGCTTAATTACCATGTTTTCATCTGTAACAAATGTACTTGAGATCATTGAGGAAGAAGGACCCAGTTCTACTTAGAATTATGAAACGAAAGCTCTATTAAATATAATTCAATCATTTGAATTTATATTGAACCTACACTTGATGAAAACATATTAGGGATTACAAGTGATTTGTCTCAAGCATTACAAAGAAGAGATCAAGATATCATAAATGCGATGAATTTAGTTAGACTATGCAAAGAAAAGTTGCAGTCAATGAGAGAAACAATATTTGATTATTTACTCAGTCAAGTTTATTCATTTTGTGAAACACATGATATTAAAGTTCCTAGCATGGATGACATGTTTTTCACTACAGGAAGAAAAAGACGTAACCCTCATAACATCACTATCAAGTTGAAATATGTTATATTGTCATTGATATGTAACTTCAAGAGTTAAACAATCGTTTCAATAAGGCAAATATAGAATTGCTTCTTTGTATTGCATGTCTAAATCCAAGTGATTATTTTTCTGGTTTTGATAAACAAAAACTTATTCGTCTTGCTCAATTAATCCAAAAGATCTTTCTCTAGTGTCAGTGATAACACTTGAAGATCAACTTGAAAATTACATTATGGATGTGCAATCTGACATCAAGTTCTCAAGATTAAAATGGATTAATGAACTTGCACGAAAAATGTATGAGACAAGAAAAGACAGTTTATCCACTCATGTACTTCTTGTTGACGTCGTCGCTGATCCTGTCAGTTGTAACTACTATGGTAGGGAGGGTGTTTTGTGCTATAAATATTATCAAGAATCGTTTACACAATCGTATGAGTAATTAATGAATGAATGATAACTTGAATGCATACATTGAGAGAGATATTTGACAGCATTGACAATGAGACAATTATATGATGATTTCAAAATATGAAAACTCGTCAACGACAATTATAAATGTAACAATGAACATTGAAAATAATTTCATTTTTTAGACTTTTATTTTTATAAATATTTTATTTTATATTATAAGTGCCCCTGAATGAAAATCTGGATCCGTCCCCGCATGAAGTACTACACGAATGGGATACACCAGCATACATTTGAGGAACATTTGTACTTAAATGAGATACAAATCCCTGTACCACACAAGTTTCCCCATATATAATGGTGTGTAATGAAAATATACTTCGCAAAGAGAATGTTAAAACACACAACATAAGGAAAGATGGTAAAGGTGGCAATGGCCTAATGCTTCCAAGCCTCTGCCGTAGACACTCATATAGTCATAGTAGTCGACTCATAATGCCTCCTGGAGATAGAAGCGTATATTATAACTCATCTACACCTTTCAATCTCTCTTTCTACAATTTTGAAGATAATTGATTTCAAAATAGAATTACAGAAACGTCAACGGCTGATGAAGAATATACATCAAGAAATATAACAACCCTTTGTTAACTACATATCATGCATTCTGTTTGAACTATGAACCTGAGAGAACATTAGTTATGGTACTTTGTATTGATGCAATTGAATCTACAGCCGATTTCGCCAACCAGCTTATCCCCACCTTCACCCTATGCTCATCTGTTGGTAATCTAATCAAATACGCTAATTTCCTCGCTGCGAAATTCCACAGAAATAAAATAAATACCAAAGAAAGGTGAACAAGAGAGAAAAAAGGGAGGGGAGGGGTGGTATACCTGCGTGACCAACTGGACCTTCCAAGGTTAGTCCTTCAATAAAACTTGGAGAAATAGCAGCATCATTTCTCCCTAAAGTCATCATTTCACCTAAATTTTGAAACCTGAAAGTCACTAGGAACAGGTTATATAAAGTATGTGTTCCTCTAGAAGGTAACTGCTGAAACTTATATCATAAGAGCATTGGTTGAGTGTTGAGAAATTCAAACCTGAAAGGTAAAAGAGGACGGTCATTGATTGCAGCCCATAGATTCCAGGCAGCAAAGTCCGCTTGCTGAAAAGCAACCTGAGTTGAGTAGGTATAAGCAAGTCATCAGCTACCAATTCATTAAAAAAACTGAGAAAATAAAGAAGCATTTATTAGTAAGTACATTATTATAAAACATTAGTTGACGCATAAACATAACATCTAATTATTTTTTTTTTATCGGTAAAAGTAACTATTAAAAATAATTAGATGCTGTAAATCCTCTTTTGGGACTTTTGTGAATAACATCTAATTATTTTTGAGAGAGAGAGAGAGAGAGAGAGAGAGAGAGAGAGAGAGAGAGAGCAAAATGATATTTGTTATAGTTACATGTTCAACAAAAATCAAGTTGAATTCATAATATTGCTTTTGTAAACAATAAGGAATTTATTTACACCTGTGCTGTGGCAGGAAGAAGTCTTCCATTTAGATCTCTCGAGGAAGATGAGTCACCAAGTGCGAATATGCGTGGATGGCCCTTAACACGGAGAGTTTCATCCGTTTCTGCCTGTCCTCGACCATTAAGAGGAAGATCAAAGGGCTTATCTTTAGGTTCTAGTTCTGGAAGTAGAGATTTGGACCCAACAGTCCACAATACCAAATCTACTTCCAGGAGTTCATTCTGTAATCCCCTTTCAGTAGGTTGAAGATCCAATACGTATTTCTCAGAATCATTTCCTGCTTCAGTTTCTCCTTGATTTTCTTCTTTTCCTACCTTTTGGATACAGCGGACAACATAACCCAAAAGAAGTTGAACTTTCCTGGAAGAGAGAACCTAGCACAGAATGAGGATTACTTTAAATTCAAATTTCAGATTTGTATTTATTTGTAAAATATACAAAGAATTTGGAGGATAAGCAATCCAAATGAATGCTAAAACAAAACAGACAAACAACTCAGCTAGTACAAACGGCTATCCAGTCAGCATGAATCAAAAACAATATATGAAAATAGTTCGATTAGCAACCAATTTAACTTATAGTTTAGTGAAACGATATACAAAATATTTTAATTCAAATCTAATGGACTTTAGAAATTCATTATTACCAAACATCATAGTCCTTACATAAAATGTCATTTAACAAAGTCTATTCTCAAGATTCACTTTCCAGAGATGAGAAGTGCTGCCACATGAGACCTATTTAATTAATAGATGAAGTGAGTTGACAGTCCGAAAATGAAAGAACAACATCGACATGCTAGCCTATTAGAAAACCTCAAACATACTTTCAAGTTTCAATGTTCTAATTACAAAATTACACCAACAAGCACCAGGAATAAATTGTGCCTTTAGTATAAGCAAAATTTGATTAAACTGAGTAAAAATATTTAAAACTTGTCAGTCAAAACTCTACATAAGTCACTTTCAATACCGACCAAAATACTCACTTTCAATGCAGCTTCCCTGTTACCAGGTGGGGCGGTAGGGCAAATTATGGTTTCTGCATTAATTGCTCGAACCAATCCTCTGTCATGCAGTCTTTCAGATATTGTGGCAGCTAACTCAACTCCAGAGTAACCACAACCAACAACAGCCACGCGTATTAAAGATTCCTTGCCAAATTTGTTCCTCTCTAGGGCTTTCAACTTATGGTCAACCTTCTGCATCACAAAATTACCAGCAAATATCTTGTAAGCACTAGAAGTGATTATTTTGCGTATCTCTGTTTTGTAAATTTTTACTTACACGTGCATCTTCCAGGGTGGAGAATGGTAGGGCAAATTCTGCTGCCCCTGGTACAAGATCGAGTTTGACTTCTGCTCCCAAAGCAAGAACCAGCCTGGCTGTCCAGGGCCAGTAATTGGGCATAAAAAATTAAACACAGCAGGGCAATTAGGAAGGAAATATGATATGCCTATTATACCCCTGACCGTCAACAATAGAGCAGTACCTAAAACTTTCATATAGGGCGTACACATACCAATCATATTCAATAAGGAGGCCGCTTTCAAGATGCACGATTCCCCCACATCTTGATCCTTCAGATTGCTTCATTCCCAAACGATCAGAGGGACTTAATAATTTTACCCTGTCTTGAAAAAACTGCACAGTAGTGTTTGAAAGCAAATCTGAGAAACGAGGAGCAATTTCCCATGCATCTACTTCTGCATCCAATGAAGCGCTGTTTTTTTTAGTACTCAATACTATTCCTAAACGGAGCCAGATTGTAGATTCTACTTTACTGAAAGCCACATACCTCCTGATAGAAGCTCATACAACATTGGTTTAAAAACAAAATGTTCAGACTGGTCGATAAGAAGCACCTGGTCCCACATCAAAATATCAAAGCATGACGTACAATTGAACAATAAATAGCATACTGACACCCATGTTACTAACTTTCTCGTTATGCATTTCCCACTCTGCAGAAATCAAGAACCATTAAAGATTCCCTCTCTCTTTCTCTGTCTCATGCTTTTTCTCCCTCACACACACAAACGCACAAAAGAAACCATACAATCTAACAGGGAATGAAAAGGTGGAGAAAATGACAGGAACAGTGAAATAAAAATCCAACCAAACTCCAAGGAAATAGTAGATCACTCTGCACAAGTAGTCTTCCACTGAAAAGGGATAGTACAGGTCGGTACTAATCAGTAACTTTGGAGCTTATTAAATTGGCATTTCGCGGAGAATTATGTGGAAGTTGTATTGTTAGAACTCCAAGGAAATAGTAGATCACTCTGCACAAGTAGTCTTCCACTGAAAAGGGATAGTACAGGTCGGTAGTAATCAGTAACTTTGGAGCTTATTAAATTGGTATTTCGTGGAGAATTATGTGGAAGTTGTATTGTTAGACCATTGTAAAGTTACAGAAACCTGAGAATTGTCCATAGTTAATATTTTATAGGAAAATGTGGAGTTTGATATTCTTAATAGTTAATATTATGATATATTTGCTTCATTTTACTCAAGTATCTAATCTTCTCTCTAGAGAAAGAGGGAGTAAAGGGGTAAATGCAAAAATAGAGAACAACATCCCTTCCACACTCTCACTTGACGAAAGCAATAGTAAGTCAGTTCTTGTATTTCTCACTTTCTCAATATAGTTAATGCATCACCATCTTCAAGACATTTCTCTCTTGCCATTTCATTCCATGTAAGATATTTTGTTGTGACTAGAAAACCACTACATCATCAGTACCCGTCATGCTGCACACTATACATGCTAATGATCAGAAAATATGTCCCAAATGATGTGCTAATGACATTCAGAAAGTTGTAAACGAAAACAGGAAACATTTGTTACGCTATAGCATTGACAGAAGTTGAACAATCTTAACTCTTAGCCAATGCGACAACCATAAACCTTCCCATTTAGGCAGTAATAAAGTCCTGACCAAGGGCCATGACAGTCGCTTTACTTGACAAAAAGTTTATGGATCGATAGTTATTATGTCACTTACCAAGGAAAACCATATCAACCCAAATCAAATAAATTTGTTTTATCGAAGTTTACCTGCGGCTTTCTATCATCTGGCCATACAAGTGATTCTAGTCTCAAAGCAGTATACAATCCTCCAAAGCCTCCACCTAATATACACACTCTTGGCTTCTGTAATCAAAGTAATTGAACTTATACGTCATTATTAAATCTAAAGACTAACCAATTGACTTAAAAGACAAAGTTACTTAGCATGCATATCAGCGATGAGCACAAGAAAACCAGTACAATGTAAAATCATCCACTTAAAATATCATAATAAAGTAATCAGGAGACATGATTTTCGCTGTTCACGTCCATGTTCTAAGCTTAAGTAAGACGTAATACTAACTTTACCTCTGGGTGTTAGTTTAAAACTTTTAGAATAGAAGAAAAATGAGGCATCTGTCGCTAATTGTAGTTCTAGTGTGTGACTGTATCACCAATCGTCATTTAGGGACTAGCAGAGTCAAAACCTACCTAGAAGAGCCAGTGAACATTAGTAAAACATTAACAGGGATCTGAAATAGAATTTTGGATCGACAAGTTCACTACATTTCAAATTCAGTAACATTCCTACCTTGTTATCTGGCCAAGCATAAAAACGCGGTGATGTTTCAGCTTCAGACATCTCCGCGAGACCTCTATTTTCCCCTATTGAGCTTGAAACAACAAACCTAACTCCATTCCTCCGAGAACTTGGAAAGTATGACCAACCGGTTTCTCTTCTTCTTGAAGAAACAGGAAACGATTTACCCCATCGCCTCCCACCTGAAACTGAATCCCCCGCCCCCACCCAAAAGTTCTAAGGTGTTAATTGCCCATTAACGAGGATAACTGAGACCCAACGCTTGATTGCTGGGAAAACATATGGGAAAAAAACAAAAATCTCGCCGAGTAAAATGCTAATTAAAATGTGCGAAAATCTCACATTTTCACAGCAACCAAACAGAGTGTCCAGTAGGAGTAACTGCAATATGACAAAAGAAGAGAGGAAAACGAAGAATGTACAACTGAAAGGTCGTGGTGATGCCGAACAAGTTAGTCCAATCAGCTCCATGGAACTGGAAGAGAGTGCAGAACCAACCGTATCTGCAATTCGGAATTTTTACCTCCGACCCAACAACGCAAAGCACACGAGAAAAAGAAGTACTTGGGATGAAAGCTTCGATAGTTCGATGGTCCTTTCGCTTCCACGCTGCATTGTAAAATTCCAGCAGCTAGCGGGAAAAAAAACGAGTAAAAATAATGAAAATGAAAAGGAAGAATTAGAAAATTTATATTTTAAATAAATAAATGATGTTTCAATTATTTATCTTAATATTTAAAATATTATAAAAATATTAATTTATAAATAATTATAATAATTTTATTATTTAAAATTTAATCAATTACTTAATCGATTTAAAATTATTACTTAATCGGTTTAAAATTATTCTTTATAATATGTTACCATTATCTTATCCGCATGTTACTATTAAAGTATGGTAAAAAATTTCCCTTTGGTTCTGTTTAGGGCCGTTAGGATGTGCATAGGCTATTGAAGAAACTTAAAAGACAAGTTGTAGTAGATAGATCGAAAATGAAAAATCAAATTATGACCTTTTTTGTCAAAGAAATTATGACCTTTTTTTTAGTTCTAATGAAATGTGGTCTTTTGTAGGAAAAAGACTTATTTGCCCCTTTCTCTTATATCATGGTCTAATCATAGTAATTAATTCCATTTCGGTGATCATTTCAATTTTTAAAAAAATGAAACATTTTAGATATTTCAGTATTTTGGTTTCGTTTCGAAAAAAAATTTGGTTATTTAAAATAATATTATAAAATTTATTATATATAATATAACTAAGAAAAAAATTGAATGAACAGATTATAACTTGCATATAATACGTAGTTACAATTAAAATTTAACAAAAACATCATATTAAATGAAATTAAAATTCAACAAAAATATCATATTAAATGATATTATTATCATGAATGATAAAACACTCAAAAATTTGACATCACAACTAATTTACTTGAGTTTCATCATCATTATTCGCATCACAAGTTTAAGTTTCATCATCATCCTCCTTATTTATTCTGTCTTTCGCACGCTCGATTATTGCATCAACATTCAACATAAATAAGTAGATGAAAGAAACTGAATTAGGCAAAATAATCTTCAGAATTGATAATAGTTAGAAGAAACCACTAACACAAAACATAAACATAACTTTGTCTACAGTAAATTACCATAAACCTAAACATAAATAATCTTCAGAATTGAAAATATATCATACCCACAGTAAATTAACATAAAATAAACTAAACAAAAAAGCAAAAAAATTTCTCGGTTCATAAACACAAAACAGAAATTTTGAACCAAGTAACTTAGATATTGAACTAAGAAAGCTTAGATCTTGAACAGTAAATTAAGTAAATATATCATCCCTACAGTAAATTAACATAAACATAACTTAGATCTTGAACTAAGTAAGCTTAATCCCTATCTCTCTCTTCGCAACAGAAATTTTTCTTCTAACTAACAGAGCTCTTTCAAGCAAAAATTAACAGAAATTAACAGAGCTTTTTCAAGCAGAAAAGTAGAAATTTTTCATCTCTATTCCAAGCAGAAAATTTTCAATATCTAGAAATTTTTCTTCAGAAATCAGTATCCAAGCAGAAATTTTTCAGAGTTGGGCATTTTACATACCTTCGAGAGAGATTCAATGAGAGAGAAAGGAAAGAGATGAGAAATTCACATACCTTCGGTTTTTCTTCTTCAGTTCCTCGGTTCTCCAAGTCAAAGCTCAGAGATTTTTCGGTTCTTCTTCAGTTCTTCTTCTTCGGTTCTTCTTAAGTTCTTTGACAGAGGCGAAGAGAGACACAGCTTTAGAAGCCACTGGCCTAGAAGAAGTGAAGAATGAAAAATCGAAGAAAAATTGAAAGGAAAAAAGAGCTGAAATTGCGTATCACCCATTTTTACTGTTTCGCCCGTTCCGGGCGAAACGATGCAATTTTGGCCGGAATGATCCGTTCCGGCTGAACCATTCCACGGATACCGTCCGAGAAATTACATACCCCTTACCGCTTTCGGGTTTCTGCCGGTACCAAAACGTTCCGGCTATTTCGGCCGGAACGGAACGGTTGTGACCACTATGGGTCTAACATTGTGATTTAAAAATTAACACTTAGCTAAATCGTAAAATATTTTAGCAAGATTATAGTGTAGGAGACACCAAATATTCAACAGAAAATTAAAATAAAAAGACAACTTAGTCTTCTTATACATTGTAAAAATGTCAATTCTCGTTTAAAAATATATTGATGGCCTTAAAATCGTTTTTCTCCTTCTCAATTGGCTTATCCTATAAAAGTTTTCTCAAACTTAAAACTTCGTATTAAAATTAGTTAAGCTACACGAGATATGAATTTTTTTATTTTCATGGTTATTTAATTTTATGTGATAAATAGACTAAAATAATGTTTATTTTTTTAATTCTCTCAATAAATATCTTAACAAAAGAAACCACTTAAATTATTATCTTATATAAATATAAACTTTAAGTTAGAATAAAATTTTCTTGGCTACTAAACTCAATACAAATTACAATATATATTTTAATGGAACGTCACTTCATTTATTAATAAAAAAATCAAGAATATATTGGTTAAGAATAAATAAGTAAAATGTTTATTCAAAATATACACAATATAGAAATAAGTAGAAAAGAGAATATAAACAATAATGATGTATCATTAGTACACTCTATGGACGTTTTGAGAATTGTGAAAATAAGCAATTGACAAAATCGTTTAAAGATAGAATACGAAAACAATCAATTTTACTTTTAATATACATAATATGAATAAAAAGTCTATAATTAAGTATTAAGACATTGCCAATAACTTAATCATTAAATTCTCATGTGCAATCAATCACGTGTTCATCACATTTTAAGTAATTCAATTAACATTCGTTACATTCCAAATAATTCAATCATTCAACTATTTATATATTAAAGTAAATAATCTAAAAACTAATAAAGTTACATGAATAATATATTACATAAAATTGAAATCCTAACAAATGGGCTAATATAGAAGCAGAACACACTGGGGTGAAATTTAAATGTAAACAAATTAAACCTAGTAATGTTTATAAATAGATAATTTTTAAAAAATCATCAAAAAATATCATAGGTATAAAAAATATCAAAAATAACCACTGGCACGACTTTCGAGAAAAACAGAAATTCATGAGCAATAAAAATTTCCGCCCACGGGCGCCACTAGCTCCAAATTATTGTAGTTTATATAATATATAGTATATATATGTGTGAATTTGATAATATATTTTATATATAATATATTAAAGAGGAAAAACCTTATCTAAGACACGTACATAAAAGGATCAACCAAAGAAAGTCACATAGACTGTCGAAGTGGCAAAACGGAAGAGCAAGCAGGAAAATCTAAGCTGGAATAAGGAAGCCACGAAGGCCGTCAACGCGGCAGAGCATGAGCGTTAAAGGAAGAAAAGAAGACTCATTTAAGGGTGGTTTAGCCGATACAGTCGCATTCCCCTGAAATCTAAGGCAATATCCTGGCAACACACTACATGTGAGGAATGGGAAAATTGTCAGAAGGTGGCAGGCACAAAGATAGACGAGAAGATAATAAAAACAACAGGAATGTGCAGAATGAAGATGTGGAGGTATAATCAGAAAACTGAGAAAAAGAGGTAGCATGAGAAGTTTGTCCGCTAAAAGTTGTGATGAAAGCAACGATGGAGGAGATGATAGAAAGAAAAAATGATGGATCTGAGGAATCTGGAGAGTGCGGGAAAGGCAGACCTTGAGTCACTCACCAAAACCCTATTAAGCCCGGAGGTTATAGCCGCCCCAATACCGAAAACATTCGTGGCACATAAGTTCAAGTGCTTCTGTCACAACTTTAAGCAAGGAAAAATTGTGTAGCACCTAAGGAAAATCTGACCCTCTGGACCACCTTAGGCGGTTTAAGCAAGTTATGGCGTTGTACCAACATGAGGATGCGTTGATGTGAAGGATATTTCCCAGACGAAACTGCACTTAAATGGTATCATTCCCTTCTCGCTCAATCAATTACTCATTTTACTAGCATGTCTACTATCTTTTTGGAGCAGTACTCTACGTATCGTGCGGTGATAAAAGATTCGGAGTACCTCCTTACAATCTCTGCCCAAAAAGGGGAAACACTACGTGAGTACACCCACATGTTCAAAGAGGAAATGGCTAATGTGGAAAGCTATGACGACAAAGTGGCGAGGCTGGCCTTCAAACGGGGGATTGACCCAGGATCCTCCATCTTTGAGGATTTATCAAAAGTAATCCTTTAACCATGGCGGAAACCTTTCAGTGGGAACAAGCTTACATCGCGTTGGAAGAAGAAAATAAGAGTTTGTTAAAATAGGCAGGATGATGGGATGATAAGCCCAGGAAAGAATAATGGAGTACAAAGGCCGATAGAAAGTGAAACTAGAGGACAGAAAAAGAAATTGATCGGGGAGATAGTAAACGGGATAAAACTGACAACCGGAGAATATATGCTGATGACATCCACCTCAGGGATAAGATATACACACCATTGACTGTATCGATAAACCAAGTCCTGGAAATGATAAAGGATAAACCTTGGTTGAAGAGGCTGGCCCCGCTCACAAAGGAGTCGTACTATAAGGATAAGGACAAGTACCGCTCATTCCACATGAGCAGTAGACATTATACAAAAGATTGTTATCAACTGAAACACTACATAGAAAAGATAGTAAAAGAATGATACATTAACCAGTTAATGAAAAAAGAGGAACCAAAATATGAAAATGAAAAGGAAGTCCGGAATGGAGAAATGCAAGACAACGGAAAGCAACCACTCCGGATAGTCGACACGTCATTGCGTTGACTGAACATGAGAGGATACTAGAAAGGAAAGAAAGGTGTACAACAAGAAACCATTGCTGGAAGGAAATTATGAACGGGGGAGTTCCTTGAGTAATAGCACTAATCCCCCACTCATGTTATATGTTATGGATTTGGAGTATGACAGATGCTATAACGACGCCCTTGTCAACTCAATACAAGTGGGAAACTATTTGTTGAGAAGAGTATTGATTGATGATGGGAGTGCCGTCAACATTCTCCATCAGGCAACAGTCGAGAAAATGTCTATGGGAGAATCTCATTTGCAAGGTCCGTCACAGCCCCTGTCAGAAGGGATGATTACCCTCCCAGTCAGTGCTGGACCATTCAACTACCTCACAGAGTTCATAGTGTTGGACACATCATCTCCCTATAATGTCATTTTGTGAAGAACCTGGCTGCGTAAGATGAAAGTCGTACCATCCACCTATTACCAAGTACTAAAGCACCTATATCCTGATGAGATCAAGACCATAAGAGCAGAAAAATAAAAAAGGATCGGCGGCCTAAAAGTCTGAGCCCTTGAGAGCGGAAAAAATATTCTTAATGTGGAAAATAAAAAAGTTCTACGGCCTAGAAGCTTAAGCCCTTGAGAGCGGAAAAAAATCTTATCTCTAAAATTTTGAAAAATAATGATCAGAAAACGACGATGACCCACAAGCCTAAGTCTTCGAGAGCGGGAAAAGTTGTCTCTCTAAAATGTTAAACCTAAAGGTCGACGGTTTAAACGCCTAAAGCCTTGAGAGCGGGGATGGCTTTTCTCTAAATAGAAAGAATAAAAAAGGTTGGCGGCCTAGAAGCTAAAGCTCTTGGGAGTGGAAAAAACCTTCTCTCTCAAATGTGAAAAATAAATAAATGAGGCAAATGATAAAAACGTAAACAATGAGACAAAGTGCAAGGAAACAAACAAACGAAAGCGGCAAAATGAGAAGTCCAAAAAAAGCGGAAGCGGGATAAGAAATCATATCCGTCCTAAAAAGTAAACCCAAAAGTCAAAGCCTCTAGAAGCGAATAAAGAGAAAAGCTGGTAAACAACAGCAATATAAACTCAAAATCTTCTAAGAGTTGTTGAGTTTTTACTAAATTATTGCTTAAGTGTTTAAAGGAGGAAAGCCTTAAATCCTAAATTTCTTGTGAAAGAACTAAAGTATTAAACTACTTGTTGTTTTTCTTTGCCAAGGGCTAGAGAAGTTAACATAGGAAACGACAAGGGATGCTAAGGGAAAGAAATCATTTCATTGAAGATCTAGAACAAATACGAAATGGTTCAAAGTACAAGGAAAAGAAAATGCAAGCACGTAAAATGAAAATTACAGGGAAAGTTCAAAACTCCAGATTTCATTAACAAGGATGACTTCAACGAGGACAAGCATATAAGAGTCAACTGTGACATCCACAACAGCGGGAACACCCTTAAGAGAAGCGTTTGTTTCGGCATCCGTAGCATCCTCGAGAAAGACCTGGGGAGGGTTGTTCTCCATCCCATCCTTGTATCCAACAAGATAAACTTTTTCAAGAGCTTCCTTTGCCTTCAGAGAATCCTCAAACCTCACAACTTCTACCACGGCTCCTTGGGCAAACTCTCCCACTGTGCCCTTAAGTTCAACCTCATTCTTCTTCAGCCACTCAATCTCTGCCTGGTGACGCTTGAGAACGGCATGGACGGCTTGGACTTCATTTTTCCACTGGTCCATAAGCTACTCATTGGCAAGGAAGCATTCTTGAAGGCTGTTATGGAAAATGATGGCCTACAAAACACACAAAAAGGAAAGATAAGATGTTGACAAGGACAAATAAAGTAAAAGAAATAAAAGGAAACATATGAGTAAAATACATTCATTAAACCGTGATTAAGAGAGTAGAGTTGGTTCCCAACTATCATGTCGCGAGCAGTTGCCATGTCCGCATTAGATTGGACTCCACGAAGCCAGATGTATGCTGAATGAGGATCATTTAGGAAGCTGACAAAATAAGGAATGAAGGGGACTCCATGGAAACGTCTCCACCTCTACACTAAAGGGTCTCCACCCCCTCATGAAGAGCCAGAAGAGTGAGCAGGCTGCAAGGGAGGAGGATGAGAGGTTGAACGCTGTTGAGAACCTTCCCCGAGGCAGTGAGAATATTGGCAGGAGCGAGAGGAGACTCGAAGTTGCTCGAGAGGTGCTCGGGGCTTCACGCCTTGGATGAACATTTCTTTCTACCGCAACATCCCCAACAATCATGCTCTGCAAACGCCTTGACATAATTACACTTACAGCAAAAAATTTGAAGCAAACATCTCGTACTATGACCTCCCGTTTAGATTCAGATGAGATAAAAGTACTTGAAACGGAAATGGTAGAAATAGAACGAAAGGAAACTGTAATACCTCTCGAGAGCTCAGGAGAAGACGGTTGAGCAGACGGAAATGGTTCAGCAGAAGAGGAAGTGGCTTGAGCCGCGTCAGGAATGAAAGCGACGTTGATTTCCCATCACGGATCAAGAAGGTCATCCCAGCCCAATCCATGAATGTTGAAAGTGAAAAGACATGAATTAAAAGAGATGTTTTTGTGAAGAGATGTGACTGATAAGACATGACCGTTGCGTACACTAGCGAATGACATTGTGACATCAGGAAAAGAAAATGAAATAAAACGCACGCTACGCAGAATAATTGAAAGTGAAAAGCTGAAAAGACAAAAGGAAATGATAAGAAGCCGTTTCGCAGAGGGAACGATAGCGAAAGCAGGAAATGAAGTGAAAAATTATGTAAGGCACGCGTCTCTCTCTTCTATTTAATTAATATTATGTACTTGTTATTTCCAAAATTGTAGGTTCCCGATGGATGACGTAAAAGAGGAATTGATTGATCATGCCCTCATAAATGCACGCAAAAATCGAGGTCCCTCATTATACACATCAATAAATAAGACTATATTGAGTGTAATGGCGGATGAATGAATAGGAAAAAACCCGCCTAAGAAACATGTAATACTTTTTGTAATTTAGAACTCACTCACACCATATATACACTTACACCCTAAGCCACCCTATTTGTTTCCTTTTTGTTCTCTCTTAACCATTTTCTCTCAAATCTCTCTTTTGTTATCTCAAGCTAATCCTTGTAACCACCTACAACTCTCTCCCCCTTTTTATATGACTGCACATCTCTACTTCATCTAGTTTCTTCTTCAACAATTATCCTCCATTAAACAAGGCAAATGATTTTGTTTTGTCTCTCTCTCCCCCTCTTTGTTCTGTCTGTCTCTCTCTCTCTCTCCCCCTGCCTCTTATGTCTCTCTATTTCCCCTCTCTGTTCTGTCTCTCTCTCCCCCTCTCTGTGTGGTTCCCTCATCCTCTTCTTTGTCTCATTCCCCCTCTATATTCTGTATCTCTCTCTCCCCTCTTTGTTCTGTCTCTCTCTCTCCCCCCTCTCTGTTCTCTCTCTCTCCCCCCTCTTTGTTCTGTCTCTCTCTCCCCCCTCTCTGTTCTGTCTCTCCCCCCTCTCTGTTCTGACACATATACATGTATCAGTTATGTGTTTATGTTCATGAATAAGTTATATGTTTACTTATGTATATGTGATAACGTGAAATATGAATATTAATTCAAGTAAAAAGTGATAAGTAAGCAAGAAATAGACTTAGTCATGTCCCCTGGTTATCAAGTAACCAGATTATTCATGTCATGTTATCAAGTTATACAGTTGAGTGTCACCATGTTCATGTTAGCATCCTTAAGGTTCAGATAACCTTAAGTGATATCAAGTTTCAGGACACCCAATCTGTCATGCTCACGCTACAAGTTCAAGTTCAAGTTGTGAAACAACTCTGATTAGGTTGTTAATCGAGGGATATGTCTAGTTGAATTATGATCAAGCAAGTATAAGTATTGGCATGTATAAGTACAAGTTCAAGTTATATGTTAATCATGAAATCGATGTATTGTTACAAGTATTTTATGTGACATGTGAACGTGTGAAATAAATTTGCATGAGTTATATGTTTACATTTATGTCATGTGAAACTCATTAATGTGTGAATTTACTTACTGAGTATTTTTAATACTCACCCCCCATAGATGATCATTTTGCAGATGATGGTGAGCAGCAGAAGTGAGGACCTGTCATACCAAGCACGATTATGATTTCTAAGTTTAATTATGACTTCTATTGACTTCAGTTATTTTAGATATTTATGAATTTTCGTGCTTCACTTTATTACAGTTTAATGAATCATTTATTTCAGTTTGATGAGTTAATATTATTTTAAAATAATTTTTATGCTTCCGCTATTTAAGGTAAAAAAATTAGGGCAAAATTAGGGTTTCCAATTTGGGGATTTTCTCAAATTAGGGTTTTAATTGAATTGGGAAATTTTTAAATCTTAAAATTTCAAGCATGTTTAACCCTCGAGAATCGGGGCGTTACAGTTTGGTATCAGAGCCAAGGTTTTAGATTCTGTAGACTTTTCTACGTAAAAAGTATGGCATGTCCCTCACTCTGCTCCTCTATCATCTTACAAGTCAGGTTCGCGTGTTATATATATGTTTTAACTATAGAATCAGTTGATGTGTTTTAGATTCGTTATGACACATTCGATTACATTTATGTTATTTTGCGCTTTAAATTAGACTTTTGGTAAGTCTTTGCTTGTATGGTTACAAGTACAATGGCGCCCCCTATAAGGAACAACAACAGTCACGCACCAGTCAATCCTACTGCTGACCCTCCAGCAACTATGTTGAGATATTCAAGAGTTCTTGGAATTGTTAAGGCAGACAGCGATAACTCGCCCGACACAACAAGTACAACAACCACAGCAAACACCAGTGGACATACAGTTGATACAGACCTTCAGGAGGATGACTCCACCTGAATTTTGATGGCCATTTATCTGATCCACTTCTAGCTGATGAATGGATTGCAAGACTGGAGTAGATTTTCCAGTTTATGCCATGTTTTGAGATTCAGATTGTTTCCAAAACATTTATGCTGACACGGGAGGCTCGGAAATGGTGGGAGCTCATACGAAGAACTCATGACATCGACAGCAATCTAGTGGCATGGGATCGTTTCAAGGAAGTTTTTCTTGAGAAATATTTTCCGATCACGGTCAGAACAGAGAGAGAGGCCGAATCTCAGACTTGCGCAACGAGCTATGACTGTAACTGAATACGAGTGGAAGTTTGAAGAATTGTCTCGGTACGCCACGCACTATGTGGATAAAAAGATAAGAAAGGCTCGGAGTTTTGAAAGAGGACCGCGTCTAGAGATTAAGGGTTCAGTGTCACTTCTTACGTATACCACCTACGCAGCGGTGGTTGAGGCAGCTTTACCGATGGAACAGAATCTTCCACCACGTGCACCACCTCGGTAGAGCAATCATTTCATGAAAATAGAAAATCACAGAATTCCTATTACGGTCCTCACAATGCAAAAAGATAGATCATCAAATCAAACCCCTTATGTGTTACATGTAACAAACATCATGTTGGTCAATGTTTTAAGGCGATCAATGCTTGCTTTAAGTGTGGAAAGACTGGACATTACCTCAGACAGTGCCCTCTGCTTGCTCATGGATAGACCAGTGATGTTGTTGGTGGTAGAGCTAAAGGAAAAGTTTTCGCATTAACTCGCCAAGAAGATGAGCAGTCGGATGCAGTTGTCGCAGGTACATTACTTGTATTAGGACATCCAGTTGTCACATTGATTGATTCTGGATCCACGCATTCTTTTATTTCTACTTCGTTTGTAACTCATGCATCATTGCCTGTTGTGCCTTTGGGTTTTGAATTATGTGTTTCTATGTCTTCTGGACCTTCCCTCATAGCTTTCACATTGATTGATTCCGGATCCACGCATTCTTTTATTTCTACTTCGTTTATAACTCATGCATCATTGCCTGTTGTGCCTTTGGGTTTTGAATTATGTGTTTCTACACCTTCTGGACCTTCCCTCCTAGCTAATAAGGCGATAGAGAGTTGTTCAGTGATGGTTGCAGATAATGTTATGTGTGCTAGACTTATAGTCCTAGGGATGCATGATTTTGATGTAATCCTAGGGATGGATTGGTTTGCTGCAAATTATGCCAACATAGATTGTTATCGAAAAGAAGTTCGATTCCTACCTCCTGGTAGGCCTAGCTTCAAGTTTAGGGGATCAAAACAATGTTCAATACCGAAGGTTATATCTGTTTTGCGGGCATAGCGCCTACTTGATCATGGTAACTGGGGTTACTTAACTTTTGTTGTGGATACAACGAAGACACATGTTGATATGGAATTGGTCTCGGTTGTTTCTGAATTCTTAGATGTTTTTCCTGATGATTTGCCGGGACTTCCTCCTCCCCGAGAGATGGATTTTCATAATAAGTTAGTACCAGGCATTGCCCCTATATCTAAAGCTCCGTATCGTATGGCTCTTGCAGAATTGAAAGAACTTAAAGATCAACTTCAAGAATTACTGGATAAAGGGTTTCATAAGACCCAATATTTCACCTTGGGGTGCTCCAGTGTTATTTGTTAAAAAGAATGATGGATCAATGAGGCTATGCATTGACTACAGGGAATTGAATAAAGTCACTATCAAGAATAAGTATCTGTTACCGCGCATTGAGGATTTGTTCGATCAACTTCAGGGAGCATTAGTATTCTCTAAGATTGATTTAAGATCAGGATACCATCAGCTCAGGATTCGAAATAAGGATATTTCTAAGATAGTGTTTCGTACTCGTTACGGCCATTACGAGTTTGTAGTGATGTCATTTGGATTAACTAACACTCCGGCAGCCTTTATAGATTTAATGAATAGGGTGTTCAGGGAGTACCTGAATTCTTTTGTGATTAATTTTATTGATGATATTCTGGTGTACTCTAGATCGGAGGCCGAACATATGAATCATCTCAGGATTGTTTTGCAAACATTAAGGACACACCAGTTATATGCCAAATTCCAGAAGTGTGAGTTTTGGCTTTAGCAAGTGTCATTCCTTGGTCATGTGGTATCTCAAGATGGAATCTCGGTTAACCCATCTAAGATTGAAGCAGTGCTTAACAAGCCTCAACCGATAAATGTTGGGGAAGTTCGTAGTTTTCTGGGTTTAGCATGATATTACAGAAGGTTTGTTAAAGGTTTTTCAAAGATTGCTGTCCCACTTACTCAGTTGACCAGGAAGAATGCCACCTTTTTCTGGACGGCCGAGTGTGAGAAATATTTTCAGAGCCTTAAACAAAAATTAGTGACAGCACCAGTGTTGACCATTCCAGATGATAAGAGCGGCTTTGTGATATACATTAATGCTTCTAAAAGAGGTTTGGGTTACGTTTTGATGTAATAGGGAAAGGTCATAGCATATGCATTTCGTCAGCTCAAGCCCTATGAACAGAATTATCCTACTCATGATTTGGAGTTGGCTGCAGTTGTTTTTGCCCTCAAGATCTGAGACATTATTTGTATGGCTGTAAGTGTTAGATTTACACAGATCATAAGAGCCTTAAGTACCTTTTCACTCAGAAAGAACTTAACATGAGGCAACGCCGTTGGTTAGAATTGGTGAAGGATTATGACTGCGAGATCATTTATCACCCAGGAAAGGAAAATGTAGTGGATGATGCCTTAAGTCAAAAATCAGCTCATTCAACATCTCTTATTACTTCTCAAGGACATATCCTGGAGGATTTGGAACGTGTTGAGATTCAAGTGTTGCTGAAGGATACTACAGCACAACTAGCCCAGCTCACAGTTCAACCATCGTTACAGTAGTGTATTATTAATGCACAGAACTCAGACTCGGAGTTGCTTCTGACTCGTAGTGAAGTGGGTTCAGACAAAAGACAAGAGTTTAAAATTAGTGACGATTCAGCTCTTCACTTTCATGGGAGACTGTGTGTTCCTAAACATACACTCATTATACAGGAATTGCTCACGGAGGCTCATAGTTCACCATACATTGTCCACCCTGGTAGTACTAAGATGTATCACGATTTAAAGTTACATTATTGGTGGAATGGTATGAAGCGTAACATTGCTGAGTTAGTTAGTAAGTGTTTGGTGTGTCAGTAGACCAAGGCTCAAAGACAGCGACCATCTGGGGTTTTACAACCTTTAAGTATTCCTAAATGAAAGTGGGAACATGTAACTATGGATTTCGTTTTGGGGCTACCGAGAATGGTAAAGGGTTTTAACTCCATTTGGGTTGTGGTGAACCGTCTTACCAAGTTTGCACACTTTTTGCCTGGTAAGACTACTTTTTCAGTTGAGGATTGGGCTCGGTTATATGTTCGCGAGATTGTTCGACTTCATGGGGTTCCCCTATCTATAGTGTCCCATCGGGATCCACGGTTCACGTCAAACTTTTGGCGGAGTCTACAAAAAGCTTTGGGAATACAGTTGAATTTCAGTGCAACTTTTCATTTGTAATCTGAGCGAACAATTCAGACTTTAGAAGATATGCGTCGAGCTTGTGTCTTGGATTTCTCTGGTAGTTGGGACGCACACTTGACACTCGTGAAGTTTGCTTATAATAACAGTTATCAGACGAGATTGGTATGGCTCCGTTTGAGGCACTTTATGGAAAGAAATGTCGGTCGCTGGTTCATTGGAATGAAGTTGGCGAATGAAAGCTTTTGGGCCCTGACTTGGTTCAGTTCATGAATGAAGCTATTCAGAAAATCAGAGATATAATGAAGACCACTCAGAGTAGGCAAAAGAGTTACGCAGATGTCAGGAGGAAGGATCTCGAATTTGAAGTGAGTGATTATGTGTTTCTCAAAGTTGCCACATTGAAGGGTGTTTATGCGTTTTGGCCGCAAGGGGAAGCTGAATCCCAGATTTATTAGCCCGTTTGAGATTTTGGATCATATTGGTCCTTTGGCATACCGACTCGTTTTACCACCAGCTCTTTCAAGTGTTCATAATGTGTTTCACATCTCGATGCTTCACAAATACGTGTCTGACCCAACGCATGTCATTGATTTTGAACCTCTGCAAGTTCGTGATGATCTCACTTATTAGGAAAAGCCAATCAGAGTTCTAGAGAGCAGGAAACAAACTCTTCGTAATAGAACGGTTCAACTAGTCAAGATTCTTTGGAGAAATCATCGGATCGAGGAAGCAAAGAGAAGTTGAGAACGTGTCAAGTATCTAGAGTTATTCTTGTAAGGTATTTTCCTTTCGGGGATGAAAGTTCTTAAGGAGGGGAGAATGTAATACCCAAGTATTTAATAAAGGGTATTTTTGTAATTTAGAACTCACTCACACCATATATGCACTTACACCCTAAGCCACCCTATTTGTTTCATTTGTGTTCTCTCTTAACCATTTCCCCCCAAATCTCTCTTTTGTTATCTCAAGCTAATCCTTGTAACCACCTACAACTCTCTCTCCCTTTTTATATGACTGCACATCTCTACTTCATCTAGTTTCTTCTTCAACAATTATCCTCCATTAATCAAGCTAAATGATTATGTTCTCTCTCTCCCCCTCTCTATTCAGTCTGTCTCTCTCTCTCTTCCCCCTATATGTTATGTCTCTCTCTCTTTCCCCTTCTCTGTTCTGTCTCTCTCCCCCTCTCTGTGCGTTTCTCTCTCCCTCTTCTTCGTCTCCTTCCCCCTCTCTGTTATGTCTCTCTCCCCTCCCTCTCTGCTCTATATCTCTCTCCCCCCTCTCTATTTTGTCTCTCTCTCTTCCCCCTCTCTGTGCGCCTCTCTCTCCCTCTTCTTCGTCTCATTCCCCTCTCTGTTTCGTCTCTCTCTCCTTCGTCTCCCCCTCTCTGTTCTATCTCTCTCTTCTCCTTTATGTTTTCTCTCTCTTTCCCCCTTCTCTGTGCGTCTCTCTCCCCCCTTCTTCGTCTCCCTCCCCCTCTCTGTTATGTTTTTCTCTCTCCTTCGTCCCCTGTTGCGTCTCTTTCTCTCTCTCTCTCTCCCTCTTCTTCGTCTTCCTTCTCTGTTCTTTTCCCTTCTTTTGAATCGGCTCACCTGAACCGGACCGGTTCAGTCAGACTAGACCAGACCAAACCGGTTCAGCCAGGTCTGATCTGGCTGAACCGGCTCGGTCAGACTAGACCAGCTCAACCCGACCAGATCGAACCGGCCCAAAATAGCAGAACCGAACCAATTCAGACCACCCGAACCTTGTTTAACCGTTTTAAACCATTTGATAATTTCACCCGATGTGGTTTCCATATGTTCCCAACCTCGCTTAGTTATTTAAATAATTGTAAATATTATATGAATTTGTTGTGACCTGGGATCTTTGGGTTGCGGGTCATTAATTGCTGAATTTAATTCGTAGCGAATCCAAGTAAATAGATTTACATAATAATTCGGTTCATATGTTATAAGTGTAGAATATATAATGTAGAATAAATACTTGATCATAAGATTGAACATAAGTGTAGAATATATAATGTGGAATTGTTTTTATTATTTCTTTATGTTCAATCTTATGATCAAGTATTTTATTTGTTTTTCATATTATGATGAAATTATTTACCATGTTATGTATGATTATATTTTGAGTTATACATGTATCAGTTATGTGTTTATGTTCATGAACAAGTTATATGTTTACTTATGTATATGTGATAACGTGAAATATGAATATTAATTCAAGTAAAAAGTGATAAGTTAACAAGAAGTAGACTTAGTCATGTCCCTTGATTATCAAGGAACCAGATTGTTCACGTCATGTTATCAAGTTATACAGTTGGGTGTCACCATGTTCATGTTAGCGTCCTTGAGGTTCAGATAACCTTAAGTGATATCAAGTTTCAGGACACCCAATCTGTCATGTTCACGCTACAAGTTCAAGTTGTGAAACAACTCTGATTAGGTTATTAATCGAGGGATATGTCTAGTCGAATTATGATCAAACAAGTATAAGTATTGGCATGTATAAGTACAAGTTCAAGTTATATGTTAATCATGAAATCGATGTATTGTTACAAGTATTATATGTGACCTGTGAACGTGTGAAATAAATTTGCATGAGTTATATGTTTACATTTATGTCATCTGAAACTCATTAGTGTGTGGATTTACTTACTGAGTATTTTTAATACTCACCCCCATAGATGATTGTGTTATAGATGATGGTGAGCAACAAGAGTGAGGGACTGCCATAGCAAGCACGATTATGATTTCTAAGTTTAATTATGACTTCTATTGACTTTAGTTATTTCAGATATTTATGAATATTTATGTTTAATCTTCCATGTCATATGAATTTTTGTGCTTCACTTTATTACAGTTTAATGAATCATTTATTTCAGTTTGATGAGTTAATATTATTTTAAAATAATTTTTATGCTTCCGCTATTTAAGGTAAACAAATTTAGGGCAACATTAGAGTTTCCAATTTGGGGATTTTCTCAAATTAGGGTTTTAATCGAATTGGGAAATTTTTAAATCTTAAAATTTCGAGCATGTTTAACCCTCGGGAATCGGGGTATTACAACACATGTATAGAAGGATCAACCAAAGGAAGCCGCGTAGACTGTCGATGTGGCAAAATGGAAAAGCAAGCGGGAAGAAAGAAGCCACGAAGGCCGTCGATGTGACGGAGTAAGAGCGTCAAAAGGAAGGAAAGAATACCCACTAAGGGTGGTTTAGCCGGTATAGTCGAATTCCCCCAAAATCTGGGAGAATGTTATGCTAATTTATTAATTATGCTTGTAAATCCCCCAAATCAAGTTGTAATCTCTTAATTATGGTCGAATTCCCATAGAATTCATTGAATATTCTATTCTTAGGAGAAGATTCTTGTTTTAAGAGATGTAGCAAGATCATATGAGTAACCTATAAATAAGAGCTAGTTGTAAATCAAAGGCAAGCAATACAACCTATGATCAAACCATTTTTCTTTAAGCTCTCTCTCATTTTAATTTACGTTTTGAGTGTGAGGAAAAAAACCCTTTACATAAATATTATATGAACATAATGGACAAAATTTAAAATTTCACTAGTGCCTGTGGGAAATGATTTTTGGCACTGAATTTTTTGTTTCTTTTAGAATTAGGGTGGCTATTTTTTATTTTTATTTTATCTTTATCTATTTTTTTATTTTTTTCTTAAAAGTGACATATTTTTAATGTCCACCCAATTAAAATAGTATAAAACTTAAATTTAGCATCTTCACTATTTATATAGGATCACTAACCACACAAACCTAGCAACAACTGGTTCGAATGATGAGTTTTTAACTACTAAGCAAACGATATCACTTTTGGGTGTGGGTTCGAACCTACCGTCAACGTATAAGTCAATGATTAAATTCTATATAAAGATGAAGATGCAACTATAGCCAAAATAATATTCTCCAAGGTTTAGTCTCGGGGGAGATCTCCTGTGTGAAATATTGTATGGTTATCAGAATATCATTAGTTTTAGAAGTTTTCTTTTTTTCTCCCTCCACTCTTCTTTTAAAGTGAAGGCATGACTTGAACCTATAACCTTGTGGTACATTCCTGAAAGTTTGGTACTTATAAGTTAGAATCTTCATACGAAGATTCACTCTTAGCTTCATTTGCTAGCTATTGGAAAAGTTTAGGGTGTGTTTATTAGTGTTTACGAGTAGAAGTATTTTTATACAATGAAATAACAATATTTTAGTTAATAATTATAGATATTTTGTAAGAAGTACTTGCATATAGTCTAAAAATATATTCGTGTGCATATAAAAGTATTTTAAAAAATACTAGAGAATGTGTGTACTTTATAGAAGTAGTTCCATATATCAAAATAAGTTTCAAATAATTTGTTAAGTACATATTATTTTTTAATGCTTAAATTGTTACTTAAATCATAAGAAAATAAATACATTTTTGGTGCTTTAGATTTACATTGATCCCCAATTTACTCAATATATGTCTAATTTTCTCAATCAAATCCTAGAACGATTCAAAATGTTACAATCATGTCATTATGTAGTCTCACACTTCAGTAAGTTTGTGTCGTTGATGACCAAAATTAATTGAATGGCACATTAATGCTAAATATAAACATCTTATCGTTAATGAAATAGTTTGATTGCACCGTTTTTAATTATTTGAGTATCTAAAAGGGAAGATTATGTATTTAACCTAAATTATATTGCTACCTTGAGTAACGTAAAGTTTAATTTAATTATTGGATGA
Organism: Datisca glomerata; assembly: GCA_003255025.1. Lineage (NCBI taxonomy): Eukaryota > Viridiplantae > Streptophyta > Magnoliopsida > Cucurbitales > Datiscaceae > Datisca > Datisca glomerata. The sequence continues at coordinate 289,221 of QANY01008913.1, read as the reverse complement.
GAAATTAAAATAATTAACCAAAAAATGTCAAAAAATGGAATATGAAAATAAAGACGAAAACAATTGGGTGGTTAATACACTAATTGCAGTACCTTGGTCCCCTCGCGGCCTTTTTGGCTAATTTACTTTATAGCGTGGGGCAAGTGTCGATTTTCATAGAAAAAAATCTATCACAATCCTTTGTCTTTTATGGACCACCATGTTCTTAATTAACTTGAAATCACTTGTAGATTTTGGTCAAGATTTTTATATTTTATTTAAAGTTAAAATATAAAATATATCGTTACAGTTTTATCAAAATGTAAATTAGATTTAATCTTTTTCTATAATTTTATACTCATTCAATTTAAGAAACTTCAAAATATATCATTTTCGTGATAATTTTTTGTTTGTGAAAATTTAACTCCGTTTTTACCGTTCTTCTTCCTTCCCAAAAGAAAAAAGACCTTCGTCATTTCCATCCATTTGCTCTATTTCCCCCATTTTAGGCACTATTTTTCTTATATTAATAACTCATTTTATTCCCCCATTTTTCTAAACCTTCATTTTCACCTACACTATCTTATTCACCATATTTAGACTACATTGTGAAAGACAATCTCAAAGCAAAACAAACGTAAAATAACAAAGAACTTGACTACCAGAATAGAATGGTCAAGAAATTGTGGGGAAATTTGATATTTTGATCCTTCAAGGTCAAACCCTAAGTTATCAACCTTTCTCCCCAATTCTCCTCTTTAGATTCTCTCACGAAAAATTTCTGTCTCAACTGCAAAAGTGACAAAAAATAATAGTAAAAAAGTTAAAAGTAAATAAAAGGTTAAAAGAAAATATAGAAGTTAGTTCTGTTACTCACGTAAGTTTTAGTGTTATCTTTAACGAAATTAATAGATTTGTGTATTTTGAAGTTTCACATTTTAATGTTAATGTAGCTCTAGTTGTTTTTTTGTAAGAAAAATAAATTTAATTTATCTAAATACTTTAGTTTTTTACAACACCTTAAACATACAATCAAATACAACAACGTAATGACGCCATTGAAACTCATACACGATCGGATCTGATATGTCATACGTGTCATAGTCATATCCAAACTTGACAAGGATAACATTATATTAAAAAATTTTAAATTGAAAAATATAAATGGAATCATCTAAATGTCAATCAGTAATTATAGACTGGCTAAGTCTCAATTGACTAAGTGGTATGCTAATCAATGAGATCTCATCCTGGTTTAGATGATGAGTCAATCGAATTTGGAATGATCTATCAGTTCTTAATTAATTTTATGAAAGATTAATCCTATGATTATACAAGGATTTACTAAACCTTCACGAACTTATAAAGAGTGCAAGTGTTCAATTAGAGATGTATGAATACAATGACTTGAGCATCGTAATGCATTTAGCTAGACACGACATTAGTGTCGAGTTAAAACCTATTACGTGATCGAGCACATGATTTAGATGGTACACTTCGACATATTTAATAACTTCAAAATCATTTTAAAAATATATGCGAAATTAATTATAGATATTTTCGAGCTATTTTAAAATCTTAAATCGCTTAGTTTGATCTTAAAAGAACCAAGTGGTTGTTTATCAATCTCATGCCTAACGCATTCCTAACAAGTAACATGAGTTGGAGTCTCCCATAACTACTTGTTGGGAGTAAGCTTACTTCTAATTTCTCTCCCAATAAACCTGAGTTTCAGTCACGACATAAATGCAATAAGATGTGCTACATATATGGTGTGTAAAATCTGAGAAAATGCTCTCCGTCATGTTCGTAAAGTAGTCTTTTTGTATTTCATTTTTAATAGAATTTATAAATACATGCAACAATTCTACTCTGAAACGTAACTGTCGTTTGATAACATGACTTCATCATTCTCTTCTTTCTCTTTGGTCTCTTCTTCTCAATTTAATTGAGCTATTTCTTGGTTGGTTTTACCCAACTAATGAAAATTATTTAATATTCTTTTATATGAGATCGGAAACTTCTGTTTCCTTCTATAATAATTTTCTCAAAAGTTGTGCATACTTAACTCGACCAAACAATGTTTAGTCATTAGGTGCAACGAACTTTGAATTATTGCATTATGTATATTTCTTTGAAACTCACAAGCATTTTAACCAAATCTTAAAATTTTAATCTTTTTTATCTTAAACAATATCATAAATTCAACTTTGATGTTTTTCAAAAAAGTTTGAACATTGCACCATGGTCATTTTTTGTTTGAAATAACTTACATGATATATTAAATTTATCACATGTAATTAACTTTTTTCGTTAGGGCTTTTACTTTGTATATATTTTTGTGTTTTTTTTACAAAATTCTTTTGCCTTTTATTTTATTGTTAATATTTTTCTTTGTTTCTAACACTCTGTTGTAGCAATGTCAAACTAAAGTGAAGATAATGATATTAATCATGTTCCTGAAGCTATGCTACGTGATTCTCAACGATGAGAGTTTGCACGTTTTAATAGAAATATAGAGGCCATGAGGGACGCATTAGAGTGTATGAATGCAAGGTTGCGCAGTTGAAAGAGCAACACCAAATCATAACGAATGGTGAAAAGAAGGTAGAAACAGAATACCTCAAGTTGATGACTTGGAAGATGAATATTTTGATTATAATGATGAGGATGAGATACACTTGTTGAAAGGGTCGTGCCTAGAGGAGGAGGAAGAGAATGTCGCGATTTTGGTAGAGGTAGAGGGAGAATTGAGAAAATCAATTCTATGGTAGAAACTGAGCAATGAAGATTTTGTAGATAGAAATTTGGGAAGCATTAAACTTAAGATATTTCATTTTCAAGGTAAATCAAATCTGGATGTGTATTTAGAATGGGAAAAGAGGATGGAGCTCATGTTTGATTGTCATCACTATTCTGAGCGTAAAAAGGTAAAACTTGCTATTGATGAATTTATTGATTGGTGGGATCAGTTGATGATAAATATAAGGAGAAATAGAGAGCGTCCCATATAGACTTTGGCAGACTTGAATACCGTGATGAGGAGACCGTTTGTGTCATGCCATTACTATCGAGGCTTGTATCGAAAGCTGCAAGGTCTCACTCGAGGTAGCCGAAGTGTCAAAGATTATTTTAAGGAGATGAAGATGGCTGTGATAAGGGCTAATATAGAAGAAGACCAAGAGGCCGCTACGACTAGGTTTACATGGATTGAACCGATAAATTCATGATTGGGTGGAGATGCGAAAATATGTAGAGTTGGAGATATGGTGCACATGGTCATTAAGGTTGAGCAGCAACTCAAAGGGAGGGGTGATACACGTACAACCCTTGGCTCGAGTTGTTCCTCATGGAAACCAATCTCTGCGGAGAATGATGAGAAGTTGGCCACAAAAATCGAGCAAAAGTCAAAATCGACCTGCCAAGGAAACCAAGGAGATGATTTGAGGACAAATATTTCTCAAGAGGGGGGAGTGATGAGGATTCAGTCACACTAGCTCAATGGATGGATCCACTTAAAATACCAAGTGGATCAATTACAAAAGTTAGAGTAAAGAGGATGGTTAAAGCACTTAATGAGATAGGAAAAGTCACAAGTGGAGGCTCAAACAAGTGTGGAGATATCTAAGTTTGGAAAAGGAAAAGTTAGACTTGTCAACCTTGTGACTTACATGGAGCATGACGTGATCTCAAACTAGACAACCTACATGGAACATGACATGACCTCCAACATGGCAACCCACATGGAAATGATGTTGTATCATACATAGCATTCCACGTGGAGCGTGATGTGGCATTCAATATGGCAGTCCACATAGAACATGACATGGCATTTTTAATGATGACAAGGAAGTAAGACACATCGACAATCACAACCTAGAAGTGGATAGTCTATAGAAGTTTTTTGAGTGGATTACAAGTTCCTAAATTATTGTAATTAATATTTCTTTATCTTTGAAATTAGTTTACATTATTTAAACACTTTAGGACTCTTTAGACTTCTATTTTTTCTATTTAAGCGTAGTTTCACGATGTATTGAACAACTTTGATCAATATAATTTCTTTGAAAGAGTTTTCTCTTTAGTTATTTTTAGAACTTTTCAGACCTATCAAGAATATTCTTGTGGCGTCTAAAACTTAGACGTATCACTCACTTTTCCTTATTGTTCTTGAGTGTGTCGTCTAAACTATACCTTTGGTTCTTTTTGAAACATCAATTTGGGCCTTAGGTCTTATACTTAAGGTTCTCTTTGTGTCATAGAAAATAGATCGAGTTTCTTCTTCTTTAAAATCGATCCTTAGGTTTTTGAACCATCATTATTATCGTGTTTCTAGGATAGGTCGCCTAGTGGGTTCACATCATGTATGCATTTGTTATTCTGCCTTATTTAACTTAATTTAAAAAATTTCGGTGAGTAAAACTTATGAAGATCATGATAATTAAATTATGCATTTCTAATTTATTCACAGACATCATGTATTATGCATATTTTTTTTATTCTTATAGATATATATATATATATATATGAAACGTGCATCACATACGTATAACTTAATAGTATATATAAAAATAAGATGTGAGTATTTTTGCAATAGCCTAGAAAAGTAACAGGTTATTTGCAAGAACATCCTTTATACTTTAAAAACAGTTTGTTAAAACTCTTGAACTTTGATAAATAGGCAACAAATATTATGTTTAGTAATTTTGACCTCAAATTAATGTTTATACAACCTCATTACAATCCTGTAACCACTTGAAGTTAAATATTTTTTTATCAAAAAATAAGAATATAATTTTCTTGCTCTTTTCAGTATATTAGCTAAGGTCAAACAAAAGAGAATACCATTATTATTTCATTATCGAATTTCAAGGATTTCATAAGCCAATTTAAAAATTTCGGAGTCGTGATTGCAAAAGTTATAACGATGTCGTTACATTTAGCCTAGATAAAATGTGATTTTATGCGAAAAGAAATTTTTGTTCTTCAGATAGTCCATTTCAAAAGGAGTTTCAGAAATTCGATCCAACTTTTCAAAATATAAAAGTTTTTGTAGTTTACGAAATACATTACTACATTTTTCTGTCCAGAAGACATTACTACATTGGATGTTAAATTAACTATTTTTGACACTCCAAGTAACTTCTTTGATAATACTTAGATATCGTAAAAAACTATTTATACACAACAAATAGTTACTTACATTGATCAAGTTATTCACAGTCCTTTTACCTATTGTAGAATGTTATATTTATTGTAGTGATATTTTTTATACACAACAAATAGCGACCTAAACTTCTATCAGTCGTTTGGTATAAGATTGCAAGTAAAAGATTTTCAGAATAAAATTGTTGAAATATGATTATGGAAAATATATGTCCAGACAATTAAGATTACTTTGTTTGTAGTTTAAAAAAATATTACTTTGTTTGTTACTCTTGTGAATGTTATGATTTAATGATAAGAATGTTAAATTACTTTGTTTTGATGGAATGCAGAAGAGAATGGTATAAGTATAATTATAAATTTCTAATTTTACCTTTGAACAGAATTATGTTTATGTATGACTTGTTAATTAATTATTTTTCTCCATTATTTATTACTTAATTTATATAGGGTAAACTATAATTGTTAATTTATTTCTTTGGTAAAATATTTTTTATTTATTTGTATTTTTATTCATGTTTACTTATATACTTATTAATTTTTAATGGTTAAATGGTTACATTGTATATTTACCTAAAAAATATTGAGTATGAAATAATTAATTAATAAGATACAAATAAAATAATGAGAACTGATAAAAATTGAGAAAATATAAACATAAAATAAAAATAAACTAAATAGTGAAAATATTAAATTACTTTATTTGTTTTGATAGAGTGTGCAAGAGAATGTTATACAATTTTATCAATTCACAATTTTACTTTTACCATTGAACTAATATATAATGCTAGGATTAGAAATGATTCAATCTACCAAAGAGACTATAAACACATAATTTATTATACCCATATTCATATCGGTATTTCAAAAATAAAGATTATAGCCACATTGAGTAATTAGTAAATAAGTTTTAATTAATCACATTAAAAATATATTTTAATTATCTAATTAATATTATTTAATATGTATATAAAAGATGATTTGACGGAGTGATGGAAGTTAGCTTGAAAAAAATTATAAAAAAAAATTAACGGGAGATGCCGAACATGAAGATACCCTCAAATGAGGTATCTTTTTATTTCAGGTATTAAAAAATTTTACAACTTATCATTTCAAATAAAGAGATCTTTAAACATCACTAACATTCTAGACATTTGAGTTAAGATACCCATATACCAAACGACCCTTAAACATTTCGAGTAACTAAACAATTTTAAAATGTTTTAAAATGTCAAGAAAAAAGAGGCAAAACTCTAAACTTTGAGGGAAAAGTTGATGCCACACGTCTTAATATATACTATTCAATTTATAGTTTGATCATAGAGCTTGAATAACACTACGAAATTGAGAAAAATTTGCATCTCACATAAGATAATATGAACGAGTAATGCCTTTTCAGTATTATAACGGTATTTGAGATTTTCTCAAATTTAAAAAAATGAATTTAAATCACTTTTCATAATACCTATTTTCCCTAATCATAATTATAGGATTTAGCCATCTTTATAACGGTGCTCGAGAACTTTCATAAATACTTATTTCTTATAATGTAATATAAAAGATATATACGAAAATTTAGATTGTCCTAAGAAACATTTACATCATAACAGTCATATATTTGCCAAATCCTGAGAGCCGAACTGACTATTTATTCACTTTCTTATTTTTTACATTTATCTCATCCATTTCTCTCATCTCGTTTTAATGTTTAATTTACATGTTATGGTTTAAATTGTAAATTTTTATTATAATGCATGAAAAAAACTTAAATTTTTTTTAACATTGTATGATTAAATTCATTGACCAAGGCATTTGAAAAATAAAAAGGAAATGATTGATTGACTGTAAAAACCCACGAACCGTCCAATTATTTTGCGATCTAGTCAATCCGATTTATATGTAGATAATTGGACGATTCGGTCTTTATTTTTGGCAAAACTGTAAATTTTGGTTTGGATCACTTTTATACAAAAAAACTGGACCGGACTGAGCATGCATACCCTTATTTATAAGAAATATTTTATTGTCAATTACTTTAATTACTGGCTATTTAATGAATAAGTTTTTCACTTATTATATTCGCTTTAAAAACACCTTTCCCCAATTTCATTTAACGTTCACAGGAACCCCAAACAGAATAAATAAATGAAAATGAATAAAAGCCCGCGAAAAGAAAAAACCGACGTTCAGGCCCCCTGCTTCTTTCAGATTCTCCAACTAATTCCCACGCTCACCTTCTCTTTCGAAAACGACATCCCCCCCAACTCTCTCTCTCTCTCTCTCTCTATCTCTCTCTCTCTCTCTCTCTCTCTCTCTCTCTCTCTCTCTCTCTCTCTCTCTCTCTCTCCCCATCCATTATCAACAGCTACGATCATAATTCCACTAAAGTTATATTTTCTTTGATTTTATATTTGCTGTCTCCTTTAAATTCTCGCATTCTCCGCCTCATCTGTCCACTAAATCGCCCTCTTTCTCTCTCGGTCTCATTATATACACATCATATCCATTGGTTACATCTGTCTCTTGCTTTAGAGCAATTCTCTGTTGTTCTTTTCGCTGATATGGATTTGTTCACAAATCGTGGAGTTGTTTACAAGCCTTTGTGCGATGTGGATTTGAGTTCCAAAAGTTCTGAGTTCTATCTCCGAGCTAACGTTAAAGGTTTGTTTACATTTCTGTGTCTGATTTTCTTTTGATCTTTGCTGGATAGTACTCCCTCTGTTTCTTCAGAGACTGTTTGGTGGCAGGGAAATTAATTCTGGAGTTAGTCAGAAGTGGAATTTAAGGTCTCTAATTAAAATTTAATTGTGTTTCGTAGTTTACAACTTCCCTCTCATCGGGAAAGAAGACTAACTACTTTCCGTTGGCATTCCACTGATTTCTCAGCCACCAAACGTGTTCGAAATTTGAATTGCTGTTTGATTATGATATTTGGTCATATCATCTAATATTGTTGAGTTAATCTCACTGTCAAATTAAGGATTACATATGCACTTTCTTTAAAGAACTGCATTTATTTACTCAGCTTTATAGTACGGATATAAGCAGAGAGAAGTTCTTTTATGCTTCAATACTTGAGCAATAATTCAGAGCATGAACGAAGCCATGTAAATGTGTTCAAGGTCTTCCGTAATTAAGATATAGTTCTGAAAATAATAGGAATTTTGAACAGTTAACTTTCTATTTATAGATAATTAATCTCTTAGCTGCTAATTAAATTTCGCTTTCTAGTTTATCGAATGTAACCAACAGACTTGTGGCCTACTCATAAATCATGAATTCTTGACTGATACTTCTCTCTCTCTCTCTCTCTCTCTCTCTCTCTCTAGAATGCTGTACTGATTAGTGCATTTTGTGCATTATAGCGCCTCGAATGACTGGACTTCTGGTAAAGATATTCGTATGGTTTTTGGAATCAAAGATTTTTGGGAAGTTGTTACTTTACATACTCAAAGGAAACAATCTCATTCATAAGGTACTTCTTTCTTTTTGGCTCTTCTAAATTTGGTCTCTCTTTTCATCAACTCTTCTGTGTTAATTATACAGCAGAGTCCCCATAGCTTATTTGATGAAGGTTTAGGTTACGAGAAGCACGGTGATAATATATGAAAATTTTAAGATACACCTTCTGAATGGTATATAGACGCTTTTATGAATATTTGTATGTAAAATCTGTAATAGTTTACGTTTAAGGGTACATACAAACTGATATTGTATAATAACGACTTATATCTTAGAATTATGGGGTAATAATTAATTCTTGAGTCATTGTTAGGAGAAATCACAGAGATTGATGGGTGATAGACCCAATAATTACTCTATTGTTAGATGCCTTTTGTCATTATAAGGTACTTTTGTTGTCATTATTAGGTACCTAAATTAGGTTGGGCGAAAACGACTTAGTTAGGCCTCCATATTAATATGCAAATAAGAAAGATATTGGTTAAAATAAGGTTCGGCTCCTGGAGGTCTGCTAGTTTCTAGCTCAGTATGGATGGAAGTCACGGGCGGCCCGATCAAATTAGCCCGACCAAGTCAAGTTAGGTAGGATTGAATTGAGAATTAGAATAGAAGCCTTGCTTTATATTTCCTTGACTTCTTTTCTTAATAAAATGCTATTGATCCTTCACTTGGCGAAAACAATAAACAATGCTTGATATAGGCTGTGGTCACTTGGTGTGAGACCAAACATCTATGTAAACTGAGCTTTTTTATCAGCCTCAAATTTAATAGATAGCGAATCACTCATAATTGTTATTATAAATATTCAAAGTATCAACCATATAAGAGAATTGGATTATAAACCACAATAAATGACTTTATTATAAAGTTTTGAATTACTTGAGGATTTAATCTGAAAATTTAAATTAAATTGAAAATTATAATAAATCAGATTCAAATGCTATATACCTAAAATTTATATAATTATCAAAAGGGATCTATAAATGCACCTTTTCAACTAAAGCACTTGTATACCTACTCTATTTTTTTTGTTAGGCCATTCAGACCTTGCTTTTAAGACGGTATTTGGTCGCTGGCAAGCCCTTACAATTGTAAAAGCTTTGGATTCCATCATGTGTTTCAAGCATTATTAAAATTTAAAAATATTCTTTTAAATAAGGTTGGTAATAGAAATTTGTAAGTCTATTAAGACGTTCTATTTTCAGTTAGTTTGACACCTCTATATCATTTTCATTATCTAACTCAACTCGACGTATTATTAAAATAAAATAAAAAAATCAACAAATGAAAATATAAAAACAAGTTAGTAGCACCTAAAGCATGTTATAAAAGACCATCAGAAATAAATGAAGAATAAAAGTCCGGAGTATTTCACCACCAAGTAGGAGGAATTATACTGGAGGTCATGGATACCAAGCAATCTACAATCTGATTATTCCTCTCATTAAATGTGAGTGACGACAAAGTAGGACGTCAACGTCAATTGACATTTCAAGATCTAGAATGCCGAATGACTAGCACATAACATAATCACTCTCCAACCATAAAGTTCAAGCATAAACAATTGCATGGAAAATACCAGCTAACTCAGTCTTGAAAAGCAAAACATACGTTAAGGTGTATAATAAAACAACCCTTAACAAATCTTCTAAAAGATCGAAAAATGCCTCCACAACTTGTAAACACAGGACTATCAAATGTTGCTTCATACGTGTTCACCTTAATCCAGCCTGATGGGGGAGGATACTAAACAAATTTTAGTGTCAAAAGCTTCTTAATTGAATTTTACATCATGCCAATCTCAAAGGAGCATACCTCATGAACTTATCGTCAAAATCAGGGCAAGAGCTTCAGTAAAGATAGATTTCTTACTATCAAGGGTGGCTTGATTATGAATGAACCACATCACCTAGAAGACGATAATAATGAAAGTTCATCATAAAGTCTTCAATTGCGTGCTAAATAATCTCCATGGCCTCCAGCCAAAGTTTTACGAAAATACCATCCAGCTTGATATCCTTGCTAAATATGTCCGGCACAACATCCCACGATCCATGAGAAAAAAGGACATTCTATGATGATATATCATAAGTCCTCCTCTGCAGCACGACAAAGATGACACCTGAAAGGAAAAATATAACCACCAGCACATAATGGAGAATCGGTAGGAATATTTCCATGAGATGGAATAAACGACATCCAAATCTGCTTACACCAACTAACAAATTTCTCAACCTCAGAAATAGAGGCATAAGCAACTTTATAAATAACAACACCATCTAAAGAACATGTCCAACCTAACGAGTCTGTACCAGAGTAAACTAGCATTCCTTCAGTCTCAAAAGTAAGCGCCAAATGAGAAGAATGAAAAGACTTAGGAAGATGCCAACTCTATTAATCAATATACGCATGTCTCACAAGGGACTCTGAAGGGGTTGGAACAGATGTGTCCTCTACCAAATCAATCAACGAATTCCCAACCAGTTGTCCATCTAAAAACGTGCCTTAGAATGAAGACCAACCAATCACCTAGGCTCAAGTATCAAAAGAGCATAATGATATTTTAGGTATGGCAAAAAAGAAGAAGAAATATATCACAACCTCGATTTGTGTTACTGTGTGAAATAACGAGCACAAATATAAGTAAAAATCATAGAGACCTCAGTCAACGACCTCCAAGTGAGTTTTCTCAACATTGCCTTGTTAAGAATGCAAAAGTCTTTTATGCCAAGACCATCTTCCTCTTTAGGCTTGCAATAAAACTTCTAAATCACTTGAACAGACTTACGAATATCAACGGAACTAGTCAAAAAAGTTTCTAATAGCAGCATTAAGTCATTTAAAAGAGAAGAAGACCAAACGATAAATTTGAAAATATTGTAGAAATGAACATTGGATCACTGAGTTGATGAGACATTGCATGTCTGCCATAGATAAATTAAACCCTTTCAAGATTCCAATTTGCTTTTAATTTTGAAAGTCGAAGAGATCTGCCAACGAAGTCTAGGAGCACCAATAAAGAGAGGAACCCCAAATAAGTTACATAATCTCTTCCCTTTCACATTTTAGACATCGACAAAATCAGTAATTCGAGTCCACGAGATGCTCATGCCAAAATAAATGAAACATCTAAAATCGGTCACATATTCTTAGAATAAGCCCTACAGAAAGTAAAATATCATTCGCACCTAGACAGTGAGTCGAAGCACGTATTCCAATCAGAGAAGATAACAGAATCACTGGGCCAAACGTCTACCAAGCGAGTAAGATATCTACTCAAAATATCATAAAACAAAACAAAAAAGAAGTGGAGAGAGGAGATCATCTTACCGCACACCCCGTGAACACCTGAAAATTTTTTTAGGAGATTCATCGATTAGCACCAAGATCTTAGCTGAGCCCAAAGTATTATAAATCAGCCAATAAAACGCTTAGAAAAATCATAACACCTCAAAATCTCAAAGAGAAAATGTCAATTTGCATAGTAAATGACCACCACCACTATTGCTCGAAACATTAAAACATTCAGAAGTACTAACAATACACTCAGACAATTCAACATCCATTTAATCATGTATTATTTAATACTTCAATACCTAAAAATAATGTTATGTGATAAATTATCTAGAAAACATAAAAATAAATTGTATACTGTGTTAACAAATCCAATAAAATGTTATTTTATTAAAATCCTTTAGTTAACAAAAAAAGAATTATGTTAATTTTCTTTAAATTGTTAGAATTTAATAAAAATTCACCAGCGTGACATCCACAACTCGTTGCATTAGGTAATGTCCGTTTTATCTGATATCTGTGACACCGAGACAGAAACCACACCGAGATTTAAAACCATGGGACGAAGAGATTGTGATGCTCTGCCTAGCGCTTCTGTAATGTTTGAGGAGGAGCACCTCAGTGAACCAATTTAAGAAATCTGGAATATGGCACAGACTTCATCAATTGGGCATATCTTTCGAGACTGGATAGAGTGCTATTGAAGTGATTATGCATATCAATCGTGAGCCACACTAGGGTCCCAGCAACAAGTGGAAAGATTGAATAGATGAGCAGACTACAGAAAAATAGCCCCAGCAGTTAATTTTGGCATACGTTTTACAAATATATAAACAGCCACGTCAAACTTCTATGTGCATGTAACCATGAGAAGCCAGGACACAGTGAGACAAAAGTAACATTCTTGGAAGTGCGCGTCTCAGTTTTTTTTTTTTGCCTTTAATGTTCATTGTTCATCAAGGAAGATCGGATTGAAATCTTCCTAGGAAACTCCTAGGAAATTCTATAGCTCAACGCAATCTTTACACCCCCACTTTGAGCAATGCTTTAAAAATGGTTCAGCTTTGTGCGGCTCATGTGGACTACTAGAAAGAAAGCTGGGAATTGATTTGCATATTTATTCATCTGTACTGCATGAAACTTTTATTTTAGATCTATTTGCAGCAACAAGACATGAGATTCTAAATTATATATTATTTCTTGTTCTGACATCAATACAACTGCAAAATAGTTCCTTCACCGCCGAATGTACTCTTCGGAATGAATATATCGTGTTCATACTACATTTAGTTCTTACATGGTTCAATATGTCTAAAAAGATTGTTGCTTTTGTCTCTTTGTATCCTGTCAGAGACATCTTGAAGCTGTAGGTTTTAATCGTTTAGTTATTACGAAGTATTGAAATTTTAGTTTTTGTTTTTATTAATTGATCTGCAATGTCAGAAATAGCACACATGTACTCGTGTTGATTAAATGCCTCATGTAACCTGCGCAAAAACATTTCGTGGCGTCGATCTGATCTCTGCATGTCTGGGAGCCATTCTTAATTGCCCTGAAATGTCTGAAAATTTTGCAGCTTATCACAAATGCTGAGCTGGAAGAACGACCGGTTTTTGTTCCCTTACATCCTTTTGAAGGTTTGTTTTCTTTTTATATTTTGAGGTTCTATCAACTTTTGGACATTAAAATGGTACTAACTCTTGCACTAAAACGATTTATTGCATAAGAAATAATGAGTGCCAATCTGGTTTTTGGAAAAGTAACATCAGGTAATGCTTAGCAATATCAATTCAAGCTATAGAACTCTCAAGTGCTAGTCTAGCACTAATGAACTCACAGTCACTCATGGAAACACAACAACAACTTATCATGATTACATGCATGAGGTGTCTGCATGCATATTCTCAAGAAATGTAGCTCACTAATGACTATAGCATGTTACTGCACAGTGTCCATTGAACCGTCTTAACCTTTCTCTGATACTCTTAGCAACCACTAAGAGTTCATTTCAAGTATGAGAGAAACAGTCGTATAAAAAAAAGTATGAAAGAAACAGAGGTGATGTAAAAGAAATTATGTGTAGAAGTATATTCATCCTTCAAACCGAAAGTTCATGTCAATTGTTATTGCTGCTTCCAACTATTGGTCAGTGGCTTTTAGACTTCAATTTGAGATATATGCATATTCAGTTGATGAATTGTCGGTTTGTTTCCCCAGATATCAAGGAACAAGATGTCAAATATATAGGCCTAGAACTATCTCCACCTGAACAAGTTGAAGAGGCAATAAATTGTCTGCCTAGACCTTCAGAAACAATAGTAAATGGATTGAATTTTGATTTTTGCCGCTGGACAATAATGGACTATTCAAGAGCCTATCGTTCAGGGGAAACAACTCCTTTATCTGTAAGTAATTTGAAGTGTTTATTTTAATTATTCTCCATGATATGTTGTTGCATTGATCAAGCGTAATGATCTGTGCTGCTTTTGTGAATAATTTTCTTTCTGACATATAACTCTCTGCTTCTTTTATCAATGGATGTGATTTTACAGTTCCAAGTTCTTGAATATATATTATAAATTGTATAGGTCGCAGAACAATTTGTATCTGCTGTTCGTGAATCATCCAACCCACAATCGAACATGTCATTCTTTATTAACTATGATGCTGAAGATATACTAAAGCAAGCAAAAGAATCAACTCTGCGCTATGAACGAGGTACTTGTTTGCTGTGCAACTATAAATACGGAAGCAACATAATATATGTTAAACCGTAATTATGAAGACAATGAAGAGACACAATTAGGTTTCTACCTGCATGAACGTTTTAAGTTAATAGTTGTCTTCTGCACTTGGTTCTTATTCTTATCACTTGCGGTCTGATATTTGGAGATATGTACGAGTACAATCATGGCCCTCCTATATGCCCCATCATATGGTCGTGTGTAGAAGTACTTTTCCTATATGCCCATCATATGGTTTCATAGAGGAGGAATTATGTTGCAAACCTTTGTAGCCTAAGAGGGGAAGGTAAGTTCTACTAATGAACTATGTGCTTTGTAGCCTAGGCTCTGTCTCATTCTAAATTTTCTTAGTCTTGGTTATCTTACTTGTGAACCTTTCTGAACTCTAGCTCATCTGGATCCATACGTTTTTTATGTTTCTAGATTTACATCTGCAAAGAATATCATCCAACTTCAGTCATACCTCATGTTCTCTGTATATGCAATTTGGTCCTTTTCAGGAGAACCAATTTCAGCTCTAGATGGAGTACCAATTGCCATCAAGGACGAAATAGATTGTTCACCATATCCTACAACAGGTAATTTGTTGTGCCATGGTTTACTATGAAGAGTACTATTTATTGAACTAATTATCATATTTACCCTTAGGAGGCACAAGGTGGTTGCACAAACTAAGACCTTGTACCGGTGATGCATGCTGTGTTAAATGCCTCAGGTCATGTGGTGCTTTAATTGTTGGAAAAACCAATATGCATGAACTTGGTGCTGGGACAAGTGGGATCAATCCTCACTATGGGTAAGAAGATCAAACACTTGGCCTTCACCTTTAATTAATTATGTTTTTAGGTTTCCGTCTACATCTATACCTTTTGTTTCATATGCTAAAATATTGTGTCAACATGATATCATATTTCTTCATTGGCATCCTATTTCATTATCTTTGAATCCAGAAACATTAACTATGAAAATCATTATGACAGAAAAGTTCTTAAACGGCGTTTGTAGGGTTACCAGAAATCCATATGATTCTAGCAAGATATCTGGAGGTTCTTCTAGTGGATCTGCTGCAGTGGTGGCTG
The DNA here is from genome assembly GCA_003255025.1 of Datisca glomerata. Lineage (NCBI taxonomy): Eukaryota > Viridiplantae > Streptophyta > Magnoliopsida > Cucurbitales > Datiscaceae > Datisca > Datisca glomerata. The sequence continues at coordinate 273,497 of QANY01008913.1, read as the reverse complement.
CAGGATTATGCCCTGCTGCTTTAGGTGTTGATGGGGGAGGTAATCTTATTTAATTTACCAATGGATCTACCAATAGTTAATGTCATGAGTAATTATGGTCATAAGTGCTCAGATATTGTTTACCGTTTGTGATTGCTAGTCCTGCCGACTTATATGTCAATCTTCGTTTTTCCATCACTAAATGTATTTTGATTGATGAAATCAGGGAACCGAAATAAAGAAGAGAGCTTATCAGCTCGTAAAGAGGTGAACAAAAGCCAGGCCTCCTATACAGAGTACAATTCTGCTAAGAACGTTCAAACCCAAAACCAGCACGTCGAAGAAATCCCTGCTATCTTTTGAGTTGTTTTTTCTTCATAAAAGTCCTATTCTTCATTCTATCTAAAAGTTGAAAAATTCAATCCAATCACTCCTTAAAGCCTAGGTATTAAGGAGAGAGGAACCCAAATCTTTTAACCAGCACAGCGGGGGCAAAACTAGGTGATGTGAGACAACATTCCAACACACCCTCCTGGATTACAACACGGCAGCCAAACTAAGCAGCATACTAAACAATCCGAACTATGTGGATCAAATGGCCGAAATAAAGCAGCACAAACAAAAGCCCAACCAAGTTTTGATATCAAGTTGAAAAGCCTAGTCCAATCACTCCTTAAAACCTAGGCATTAAAGAGAGGGGAACTAGAACCTTTTAACCAACACTAAATACTCCAAGGCTTACCCATACTAAATCATAAGCTCGACCAATCCAACCACTCCAATGGTAAAGCACTTAAGTTACTGTCTTCACATTACCTCACTTGACATTGCAAAGCAAAGACCACGTTCCATTGATATGTATCTCTACTAGGAAAGGCTACCTGTTGAAAAAGAACATATATTGCTGTTTTCTTAAGGAGGAAGTGAACTTGGAGTACTAGCCTAATCTTGAGCTTTATTTCACTCGTGAATTAACTTTCCCTATTCCCATTCTTCGAAACTAGTAAATGCATTAGATTAAAGTAATATAAATCAAGTGGACTATGGTGCATATTTTCCTAATTGAACTGAAATCTCAAAAACCATTCAAAGTCAGTTGCAGTGTACATTAGTGATGTTTCCTATATGTCATTTAGCTACTGAGAGTGTGTTTCATTTGTAATCATATCCAGGATCTGTGCGAATGCCTGCAGCTCTTTGTGGAGTTGTTGGTTTGAAACCAACCTTTGGACGTATATCTCATTCTGGGTGAATATCTATATGTTTACAGATAATTTTGTCTCTACTTTGTCGGGGTTGATTGTTCATAACGACTTTGTAAGATAATCTTCTCTTTTTTCAGCATTCTTCCCCTGAATTGGACAGTTGGGATGGTAGGAATACTAGCAGGAACCATCGAGGATGCATTTATTGTGTCAGCCTTACTTCTTTGTTCATTCTTTCCAGCATTATCTTTTCTAATTTCTCTGGATGCTCTTTGTCAAAATTTTGATGGCCTTACTTTATATTTGCAGTTATGCAGCAATCAGTGGCAAACTTTCTTTGCATCAACCAACTACGCCATTGGTAAGAAGACAGCTTGTTGCCAAACTGTATTTCTCTGGTCTCGTATAGAAAATATATTACAAAATTGTATGTTTTGTCACTATCTGAGAAAACATTTTTCAACTTTTAAGTCTTCAAATTTGTATATCTATATCCACATCAAAGTATCAACGTTTTACAATTTTTTCTATGCATTTGTTCTTAATGGAAAAGTTGTCATGTTTGTAGTTGCAGAAAAGATATAATGTATAGTCTCTGTTGTTTAGATATAATTTGGAATCAGTGTGTCTGTGTGTGACATAGATGAATATATACAAACTGATGAAGTTAGAAACTGTCGTATAAACTATAAAGAGATTGAAGTGTATTGCTTCTTAGATATATTTAATAGTGTGTAGATAAACAGACAACATAAAAACAAGTAAACATCGATAAATCAATGCATATATTTCGGTACCTTCTACTATGTATGTACACTAAAAACTATTACATGAAAGTGAACCAAATTTGCTAGTAGTACAGTTGACTTCTCCTATATGGCATGGCAGTTCAGGCATATATTGGAGATAAAACAAGTCAAGACTTTGCATGTTTTTTGTCATCTCTTTTCCTTTTTTTCTTTTTTGAGTCATTTGACTCCTTCCTCAACTACTAGATTGTGAGTCATCTGAACGTCTTTATCTGGAACTTCTTGTTCCTCTTTCTTATGTTATTCCAGCCGGAAATCAATTTTCCACTGCTGAACTTTACAAAACCAATATCTGATATCAAATTGGCAAAGTATGGGGAGGTTAGTCATCTTTTGTTTTACTTATTTCATGAGCACTATCAATACATCAAAGTTCAAAATCAATTCAACAAAGCGAGCAAGGGATGGATGGATTCTAATATCATCTATCTTATTGTCGAACCACTAATTGGGTTAATTAGTGGTTTAACGATTGCAGTGAAGAGATAAGAATCTGCTGCTCGCGTGCTGTGGAAAAGCTTCAAGAACATTATGGTTGGCAGGTATAATCAAATGAAGCTCTTATTTTACTCTCATTCAGATCATAAATTTGAGACTGCTAAATCATTCATCTGCTGCCAAAGAAAATGTAAAGTTCAAACCAAATATGGAATTAACGCAACATACTGAAAGTCTAGTTGAGTTTAATAAGCGACTATTGCAGTTGGTATAATATCTAGCATTGCATGCTAACCTGTCAATCTTGCTTATCTTTAAGACTGTAGAGGTGACCATACCAGAGATAGAGGCGATGCGCCTGGCACATTATGTGACAATCGGATCCGAGTGTAGCACTTCACTTAGTTCTTCTCTACAAAAGCTGTATGCTGTCTTCAACCTCCAAATTTTCTATTACATTTTTTGTATGTAAACCCAAAACTGACATGCAATACAATCTCATAAACCCAGCAAGTTATCAGAATTCGGATGGGATGCTAGAGTAGCACTCGCAGTGTATGGTGCTTTCAGCAGCAAGGAGTATATTAAAGCCCAGAAAATCAGGTATTATGTTGCTTAGCTTTATTTGGGCAATGTCAAAATGAAAGTAGGGAACTGGCAACAGCCTCTTTGCTCGACTTGGACATGAAAGTTAAAAGTGATTAAAAAAACTGAAGCTATAGCATCTTGCTGCTATCTTGATGCTTTGGATATAGCCGATGGTCATACCAAGTAAAAAACTAAATGGCTAAACAACAATGTTGAACTCTATTTTAAAAACTATGACATCAACAATATCTGCGGCAATACGGACTCGGCCAAAAAAATTAGCAAGTTGGTTAAAATCCATCTCTTTCCCATATTTAATGGCTTCTTTTAGGAACTGTTCACACTACCTAATTATGCCAGACTCGGTCATTTGCTCCATCTCTAATGATGCCTTACCTTTAAAGACATCATAGTTGTAGTTGTATGTACATCTCCATTCCCAATTTAACTGCAACTTATAAGCAGTAGATCTCCCGTCTGGACAGGTTGATTAAACTTTGCGATTGCCACCACAATGAGAAGTGAAATAAAAAAATAAATCATGAGGTGGCTTGAGCAGAACAAAAGGCCAAAAGTTTCAGAATTAATGTTTTAATATATCTTATATGAATCTATTTCAATTGTGATTTGAACTCCCTACTCAAAAATTGTGTTTGAGATCGTACTGTCTTTCTTCCATTTGTAGAAAGTCCATCAACTTTTCTTGTTTCTGTGTTAAATCCCATTTTCTATTGGCCTGCAACTCTTCTTTTCGAAGTGAAAGAAAGTAATGTCCAGACGCAAGTCTTATGCTCTATATTATTTCTCTGTTTGGTTTCATCCATACGCATTACTGAAACCTTTACATGATAACAGGAATCGCCAGATGCAGTTTCATAAGAGTATTTTCGCTCATGCCGATGTCATTGTTTCACCAACAACGGGGTATTTCTTTCTCTTCCTATCCACGTCAAACCATTTTGTATACAAAATGTTAGCAGGTTGTATATTCATATTTAATTTTTTCAACATGACTAAGCCATCACTTTGGTTTTCTTTTATTAAGCAACACCTTTGATAATAAAGATCGCTCAAAAGCTTGTCTAGATTTCTTTTCTCCTTACATACCCCTTGCAAAACCATTAAACGTTAATTTCTGAAACTTAATTTTAACAGTGTAACTGCATACAAAATTTTGGATGATGCTCTGGAGACTGGAGAACTTGATTATATAAATGGAGGTACAAAATGGTGCTTCTGCCTATATTATTTTCAGCAAAAATTGACCTTTGAACTGTAGTTTGCATTTCAACTTCTTATAATACTACGCCAACAGTAGGTGCATTGTACTTATCATTTCTAATTAATAACAAAGTCATCCATGAATAAAAGTCTCTAAGTCTCTATGTTTATAATATAATCATAACTAAATACAAAAATAAATAATAGATAAAACACATCTAATTGTATGAACACTTTTTTATAGACAAAATTCAATCATCTGTAATTCGCAAAAAACAGTCAAAAAAATTAAATCAAGATAAATGTAAGAACCTGATGTAGAAACACATGAGCAAAAGCTATTACTGGACAAATACTATACTTTAAAAGTCACTTCTCATTATATTACATTCTAAAAGTCACATTTCAAAAGACATCTTTCAAAAGTCATTTTTCAATTGTTACATTTTGACACTTTTTTATCTGATGTCCAAATAGAAATGCGTCATGTTACTTCACAATGGCAGTTTATGAATAGTAAAAATGAAGGTGGACAAGATTACAAAAAAAAATTCACCTTTTAATATATTATAATTATACATAGATTATAGATATAGATACAAGGAAACAAGTACATGGTGGAACTGACCACTGCCATTTCTTCAGCTGCGCTTGTGAGGTATTCAATCGCTGGCAACTTTCTGGGATTACCTGCAATAACAGTCCCGGTATATGTTACAGCCCTTCTAAAAAACTCTACTATGTCACCAATTAATAATGAGAACCATTTTCTCTGACCGATTTCCTGTAAAACTGTCTTCAATAGGTTGGATACGATAAATTGGGTTTGCCAATTGGTCTTCAGTTTATTGGGAAGCCATGGTCTGAAGCAACACTAATTCACATAGCATATGCAATGCAGGTAGTCTCTCATCCTTTGCAGGGCCTTCTTTGAAGTTTTTCCCCTGTTTATCTCAGCAATCCAAATGATAATTGATATGGTTTTTCTGTGATCATCATTATTCAAAGTCCTTGTCTAACTCTTTACAGCATCAAATATGACTGGTTTTGTTAGAATGTTATTCCAGTGTGTTAGTTATAAAGCACCGATTCTATATTTCTTAACACGTAAGTTTTAAGAAGTGATCAAGTTGAACTTTTTAATTTGGTTGGACCTTATTTGTGTGCCGCTTGATTAAGCTATTTGTGTCTGTATTTGGTATTGTCGTGTGGTCGGCTGATTAAAAAAGACTTAGTTCCCCTCTCCCTAAGACCTATGTTTTACAAAGTGATCGGGTTGAGATTTTCAATTTAAATTTTAAGAACTTAGTCATTTAAACCAATATAGAAAGGCAAATTCAAGTGACGGGGGATAAGATTTCAATAGTTTTAAACGTAGATTCTCACATAATACCGTCAAATTTGAAAAAATTGATATACTCTCAGGCACAAAGTTATTGTTTGTGAATATTGTAGTGATTATTCGTATCACTATTTTGATGGGGCTACATTATTCTTTCAGGCACTCTGCAAATCTGATTATAGAAAGCCAGAAGTTTATTATGATCTACTTGACAAACGTTAACTTTGGCCAAAGGAACATCCATTTTCGTATAAAACTACATAGAGTGAGCAAGCAATAGCATTCTCACAGAAGTATCTTCCACTGAGAAAGCCATGTACTCTTTGCGCTTATTGTTATGTGTTTGGTCGAATATGTAGAGATTGTGCATTACTCACATAGAATTATTTGTTACATAATATCGGCGGAGCCATGTCCTTCATCCAATCCTGAAATGATTTAATATCTCACTAATGAAAACATCTCTCAATTTTCTGTTTGTGAGTTTACTTGTATATGTTATCATCTTTTTAAAACGTTGAAATAGAGGGGTTAATGCCTTAAAAAAATAGAGATATTCATTAACAACAACTACCCAAAAACCAAAGTACTTCGAATCCTCAATATTTTGATCCTTGAACATAATCGGATTAAGCTCTAATTCCAAAAAAAATATGAAAATTAAAAGAAGTAAAAAAAAAAATTGATCACAGTTGTCCATGTTAACATGAATTGTTACAATTCAAGAGACGAATTCCTTTTGAGATACTAATAACAATTTAAGAGACGAGTTCCTTTTGAGATACTAACAACAATTCAAGAGAGTTCCTTTTGAGATACTAGCAACAATTCAAGAGACGGGTCTCCTTTTGAGATACTAACAGCAGGGAATCTGTCTGACAGTGGGGTGGGGGCACTGTGAGGATTGCCCATTAACTTCCTAACCTGCACCGGTAGTTTAAGTCCTACATAAACATCTCAAATCTTTCATTTGATAGTCTTTTCATCAATAACCTACATAGTAAGTGTGTTTGAGAGTGGAGCTCTCTATTGGTTTCGTGATAATAATTTACTTTGTAATTCTTACATTTATCTTGGTTCCCATAATTATTTTGATTAATTTTTTCTGATTGATTTTGTGTGTTACATATGACTCAACGGATAAATTGGACAAAAATATTGTATATAAAAAAGTTAATTTATAACTTTGTTGTATTTGATTATGATTATATTATGAGTAGAGATACTTTTATTCATGAATTACATTCATACAAGGTATAATCACGCGTAAGACTCACCCTTAACATATCCGAGCTTTGACTTCATTTTGTCAAATAAATTAGGTTAACCCAACCTCAAATTACTGGAAAAAAACAATTATATTTTTTTATATATAAACTAAGTTATCTATATAAATAAGTAATTAATCGGTTGAAATAAATAACTATTTGCCAAAGAAAACAAACAAAGAACTTGGTCATTAAATTGTTTTACTGTAAAATTTGGTTAATTGATAAAACTTAATTGACAGCCAACAAAAAGCAACCAAATAAAAAACAAAAAGCAAAGGTCCTACCGGGAGTCGAACCCAGGTCGCTGGATTCAAAGTCCAGAGTGCTAACCACTACACCATAGAACCTTGCTGTATCTTTCATTCTATACTTTTTATTCAGTGTTATTATTTGGCTTAAATTGTGTAGGGAATATTTCAGGTAGTTTAGTTTCCCTTATTGCCCATAATATTGGCAAGGGTCCTGACTCCTGTAGGGCTTCTTTAGGTCTTTCCGTTTGATTTAAAATTAAGTTGTTCAAAAATTAAGTGAGAGAGACGATTACCTACACATAGATCCAGTTTCTCTCTTGTTAATTAAGATTTTAACGATCAAAATCATGCAAAAAACATATATTGTCAACGGGAGGCAATCCAATTCCCTACTCACACCACCACACAGCTCTAATTCTAATATAAAACTCTGAGATTTGAGAAGAAAATAAAGAGTTCGTTGAGAGAGAGACTAGCATTAAACTTTAGATTAGTATATACTGCTATCGGAAATATGAAAAATGAGGGGCATAAGTATTAAAAAAAGTCGTTGGACCATCCATCCATAGAGATCTGGACGGCTATGATCAAAAGTAATGAAGTAAAAAAATTACTCTCTCCAAATAAAGTTTCACACGATCTAGACCGTCCAGATCTGATCAGACAACCCTCAATCAAGAAATTGCCGTCTCTATCGTTGGACACTATGTAACTTTATTACACTGATAAAAAAATGCTATGGACCTCCCCCTTTCAGGGGATTATCTCAGAGAAAGGATTAATATTTGATCTGTTCCTTTAGTAATAATGGAACAATTATCATTGTAAGAACAAAAAAAAACAGATCTATTCTATATCCGATAACTACCGATACACAATGGTGGGTGGGGGTTGATCTTATTTTATATTTTATATGAGTGAACTATTTGGAAAAAAATTCTTTTATTCATTGTGTCTTCCTTTTTTATTTACCACCGATGAAGAATCTTAATTCCCGAAACTCCACTTTAAGTGTACTTTTCTCATTTCTTTTTTTATTTTCAAAATTTATACTACCCAAAGTAGAGCCATATTTGTAAAATTCAACTGTTGATTTACATAATTTAAATCCACATTATAAACATGCTTTGCTTTACAACAAAACTCTCTCAAGCTTAAGCTTATCTCTCTCTATCATTACCTGTTTCTATATATTTCTCTCTGATTTTTATTCTCCTATCCACTCTTACCCATGAGAAAAGATCTCAGAGCTCATTTCTGCTCTTCAGAAGCCGTTATCGGGGTCGGATGCTAATAACATCACTGCTATTTGACTGGTAGATTCTTGAGAAAAGCAGTTTATAAGCCAAATTCAAGCGCCCGGGCACAATTTATGCGGATCAGCGTTGTTTTGGTGACTATGTAATCCTTCGCCGGGTAGCTGAATTGGCTGCTCAAAGTCAATGAGGAAGTCTTCTAATGATGCAAGAGACTTCAGTTGCTGACTAAGAGAAGCAATTGTTTTCTGGCACCGTGTAAATTTATCAGAAGCCACTGCTAACTCCTTTTCCTGTAATATATGAACACACCAATATCATTTCATATGATGAAAATTGAAAACCATTTGGCAAATGCAATGGAAAGAAAATTTCTTCAATTGGATCAGTAGCTACTTGGATTATATAATGAGGTCATTGATGCATGATATTGAGATGTTATATGCAGCAATTTTATCAAATTTTGTGCAATTCAGACACTTGGAGTGGATGTTATTTTCAATTTCCAAAGGGAAAAGTGAAATTCTGCAGACTCGTCTATTAGTTAAGCGCTAAGAACTGAATAATCAAAGCAAAAGTTCCTGCTTGAAAATCTGATTGTTTTTGTTCGTTAGGATTAATGCTCTCTTTATTCATGCATTATGAATGAATGATGAGAATATTGAATTGCAGCTGTTTACCTTCCTTTTCTTCAACTCTCCCTTAACACTTTCTTCGCGTTGGACCTCAGCTTTACGCTGGACCTCATCCTTTTGTCTCATCCTGGATAGCTCATCCTCTAATTCCCGGCATTTATCCACATTTGCAGCTGTCAATTCTCGCTCCTTCTCAACCTCTTCTTCTAAAGAAGCAACTTTTGAAATCAAGGTCTTCACCTCAGCTTCAAAAACTCTAACTTGTGATTCAGCCACTTCTCTCTTTTTATCAATGGCTTCCACTTCCTCCTCTGCAGCTCGCTTTAATTTATTCACGAAACCTAACTCTATATGCATCTTGTCTAGCCGACTTTTTGTTGTCTCAAGCTGCTTTTGGTGTTCGGTTAGAGCCATCCCAAGCTCCCTTTTCTCTAACTCCATCTTCTCCAACTTATCCTCCAGTTCAGCGGTCCTGTGAATCATCGTTTCAAGTTGAGATTTCAAAGAGCTATTATCATTACCACCGGGATTATCAGATGACGTTCCTGCCTCATAGCAGCTTTGGCTTTCCTCATCTGGCATTGCAGCAAGCCTTTCCATTTCGAGAAAATCGTCCATTAGACCGATTTCAACTGAAGTGACCATAACATTTTGTCCGTTCTTAGGCTGCTCAAGTTTCTTTGTGAATTGAGAAGATCCCCGTGAGTCTGGGTGGCTTGGCTCGCATTCAACAGCCAATAATCTCTCCCCATTATCTGACTGACTATCTATGGAAGAGTCTACACAGAATGAAGATGCAGAAAATGACTTCTGATCGTAAAATGCTTTACGGACCATGGCTTTTAGCTTCCGGCACTCAGCTTCAAGCTTAGCATTCTTCTTAATGTTGTCCAAATGTTGCTTACTAGCTGCTTCGGCAGCTTTAATGCTCAAGTCCCTCTCGATAATCCTGATTTCGAGCTCCTTGACCAGAGAAAGGATCTCATCTGTAAGATTCGAGTTCTCTTTCTCTGCCGCATCAAGCTTTAGGCGAAGGTCTGTGTTAATTGCAGTTTCACTTTTAGCAGTTTCTAGTTGGGCTTTAACCTCAATGAGCTGGCTCTCGAGAACAGACTTTGCCGATTCCCATTCACGGGTTTTTTTGGCAATTATATCGAGAACTTTTTGTTCGTGATCTTCTCTAGCTTGTCGAAGCTGCCTCACACATTCTTTCAATGCGCCATCAAGATGACTAACACGATCTTCCAGAGCTGAGTTCTTCTTATTTGCAGAATCAAGTTGCTGTTTCAAAGCCAAGACTTCATTTTCAGCCCTCTCCCATCCTAAACATTCAAAAAGTTACGAAATTTTTCTATTATAGTGTGGATCAAAAGGAATTTGTGCAATATAATCTCTCTTTTTGACATATATTTTCACACAATTGATGTAGTAGCCTCTTGCAATTATAATTGCACTGTTAAAAGGAGCGATTTTAACCTGATACAGCTTCTTCTGCAACTTTTGAGTGCTGCTTTACCAAGTCTTCCTTCGCACTAATATTAAGAAGAGCAGCAGATAATTTCTGTGTTAAGACCTTCACGCCATCATGTAATTCGTCATCGTTTAGTGCAGCTTTAGATGTCACTTCGGGTGATTGAGTGCTCTGAATTGGATACGCCTTTTAGAATCATCAACACATATCAGCCCTCCAATTAACATATTATTACAGATCAAAGCATGCATTCTGAACTGAATAGGATAATAGCCTAAACTCTGTCATGATGGTCTAATTTGAACATTTCATAGCTAACTATTCTCGAACAGAAACCCGCCTATAGTGGCAATACTCCAAACAGACAAAAACTTATGCAGAATAACCTTTACTTTTTGTTTACCTTCTTTATGTGGATTACTTTTACATAATGCTGACTACTGAACTCAGAAGTAAATACATAGAACAATAAGATTAATGAACTGAATCCAAGAAGGTATGGAATGTTCAATTTAAATGCTGAGAGACTCTTTATTCTAACTTTTAACTAGATAGGTTGGGGGATTTCTACAAAAAAGATATGGTGCTGTCATAGCAACTTCTATGGCTTGGCTACTTAACCACATCAACCTGTGAACAAGAGAACATAATTGTATTGTCTAGTTATCCGAACAAGACTATATAAAGAGCTTTAATTCTCATAGTTAACGGGAGAATGAATTATGAAATCAACCTGTTTGATCACGGATTAAATGTACTCTAGGGGGAGGGAGAGAGAGAGAGAGAGAGAGGGAGAGAGCTTGCTAGTTGCTTCCATGAAAGTTGTCAATAATATAAGCCTATAAGGTTCAAAATAGGCCATATAATTTTCCAAAACCCAAGTCCATCATACATAGAACTCTACAGAAGAGTATAAGAAATGTGCCTTTGCTACCAATAAGGCGAGCAAAACAGACCAAAAGCCATTTGAAGGGAACAATTAAAACTAGATTTCACCATCAGTGATCCATCTAAAGAAGGCATCTAATGGAATTTAACTACGAAACGCTTACCAATGCAACACACCTGCTCATCTGAGAATCTCTCAGAAGATACCGACCCCGAGCTCTCTGATTCACCCGGACTTTTCTCTGAAGACTTCCTTCTCCACAGCCAACTCCGGCGGTCCATATCAAATTCAGGCAAGTGGCACCTCGGTACCCTTCGAACCCTCCCTCAATGCATCACTTAGAGACACCACAGCTTCATCAGATAGAGTTACCTAATTTTGAACTTCTATGCTTGAAGTGCAAAGGATAACATAACCATTTAAGCAACAGAAAATGCATAAGATCCATCAGTCAAACGCCAGAGAAATTCAGAGCTTAAGCAGAACCGATGTGAGCGAAAATGATCAATCAAATCTGTTTTACCAAAAAAAAGGGAGATTTTCTGGTAATCTTCAGCTTTTCTTAGAGTTCACTCCCCCATCCTACCTTCCAACAACAACATTTCACCTTTTTTCTTTAATAAAACTATCTAAATTGTCAATTTCAATTAAAATAAAATGGAACTTATAAATACAGATTTAAATTAATAAAACCTCTCTTAACCGGCAACTTACTTGCAACACAAATTTGAACAACTCGGTCTAATGTATACCAATCAAATCCCCAAAATCCACACCATACGTTAAGAGATAGGGACAGGGTTGAAGGACCACAGACAGAACAGAGAAAATAGACGATCCGAACAAACAAAAATATATGAGAAGACGAGGAAAATCAATACTCACTTCACAATATTATGCGAAAAGTAAGAAACAACAAAAATACCCATATCAGACTATTCAAAACGCCGATTAGAACGCTGAAAAAATAGCCGGCAGAAAAGAAAATTTCCACGACAATAGGAATCAAATCAACCTACATGACAGTGAGCAAAAAAAAACAAGTCCGAAGATCAGAATGATGCAGACAAAAAAATCGAAAAATATGTATAGTTCAATGCAGAGCTGAGACAAACCTGCGCAGAGATCTGAAGAATGTCAGAAAAAATTTCTAGGGATTGGAGGAGCAGATACCTGTGAGATTAATCAGAATAATTTTATTTTATGGGTGAAGAATATTGTATTGCTGTGCTGAAAATAATTCAAAATAGGGGGATAGGAGAGTAGAGTAGGACCGATGAAGACGTGTAGAGGATTGGGAGGGTTGAAGAAGACTGTTTAAAGAAAAAAATAAATAAAAATCGTATTTTGAAATCAATCATAAAGAAATCTTGAGGAGCTTGGTTTGTCTTTGTTGGATTTTCAAATGGTAATGGCGTTATTCCCGCCCATATATTGTGGGTTATCGTTCCCACCAAATCTGCGTATAATTCATTTAGATCATGTTGCTTTGGCTTCCATTATTATTTATACTGTTCTCTATGTTCCGTTCTGACCCCTCCATACGCTATCTCTACTTTCTCTTTGTAGGGACAACATGAAGTATCTTGTTGTTCTAGATCTGCTCATACATTTCATCTCTGATTTTTTGTTAAGAGGAGAGAATGAAATATTAGGTAGCATTGCAGTGCTTAATACTATTATGAGTTCACAGTATATATAAATCTCATATTATATATGATAAAAAAATTAGTAAGGAAAAAAAAATTTATATTACAAGTTAGATCGTGACTTTTCAATTGTGTCAATCTATTTTGTCCATTTTTTCATTGACGTTCATAATTTTGAAACATCGTCTCTCAAAATAAAAAGTTAAAATTATTTTTCAATTGTTTTCCAGAGTTTGGTTGATCTTGACCATTAAAACCTAATTTGATGATCCAGATCATGAAACTTCACCCTCTTGAACTGCAATTGATCAATCAAAATTAATTAGTCTAGCTGCTTGAGTTATATACTCATATCCAAGAGATCATGAGTTCAGAATCAATTCTAATTTTATATTATTTAAAACTTTGATAAAAAAATGAAGAATCTTTGTCTAGAAGCTTTTGATACCATTTGTATTATTCATCAACCATAATACATTTTTTTAGATATTATCACGAAAATTTGTGATTGGATCAAACATTTTAGTATAATTTTTAATCATGTATTATACTAGGATTCATTTACATATTAAGATTTTTATGTTACTATATTTTGGTCTAAGTATATACGTTACAAATTTGAACTTTAGTAATGAATTTTNTGACAGGATTAGATGGAGAAAAAATTTATTAATGTCATTTACTAATTTTATTATTTGTAATTAAAATCTTACATGAAAGCAAATTTATGAAGATACATTTCCTTGTTGGTTGTATTCTAGCTATATAAAATAAGGATAAGATGTAACTTCGATATTTAAATGTATAAATTTTTCATTAATATCGTGTTTTCTAATTGAGTTCAAGTCAGTGTTATCTTTTATGTTTGGAGAAGATGAAAAAATTGCTATACTATGAATTGAAATAGCTCTAACTTTTTATTTTCTAATTAAATTATGTATTTTTATTTAAAAATACTTTCATATCGATTATTTTTTTATTAAACCCTTATAATAGGAATCTTTCTTTTTATTTCCAATAGAATATTGTTCTATCAGATTGCCCAAATAGAAGAACAAACAATGGAGGAGTTTTCTTATACATATTTTGCTTTTTATATAAATATTTCTTAAGCCTATTACTTTTTTGCTGTTTTATCATATTGGAGAAAGAAATTTGTATTTTTATGATCATTGCAAATATTATTGGCTTTTTTCATAAAGCAAATGAAAAAAAAGTCAGAAAAAGAGAATTTGTCAGAACAATAGACCGCACATGGTGGAAGACTAGCGAGAATTTCAATAATGATGTCAGAAGCAATCCACATCTATTTCAGCTGATAAAACAATCTAGAATTTTAGTTAAACAAAAAAACAGTTTATCATTTGGGAAAATTTATAGTAATTTCACTATTTAAAAAACTCATTACTATTGATTTATTAACATGTAAATTAATATATATTATTTTATTTATATTTTAAATTAAACATAAATTAAAATTTAAACTTAATAAAGCTGTGGGCTGTTAACGATTCTACCCCTGCACATATTTTTAATTTTTAAAAATTCAATCATTTTATTTATTTAAATATAAATTATATATTATATTTTAATACACATAATTTAAAATATAAATATGAGTATAATTAGGAGTTAAGTGTGCTATTATTTGCATTACGAAGTGTATTGTCATCAATCACTACCATTTTCTTTATTTTTTGAACAAAATCAATCATTACCATTGATCGTTTATTAGTGAGCCTGCATAATTCCATGATAGGAATATTATCGTGTATTTTTTTAGATAATTACACACCCACCTATATTGAGGGTCGATCGAAGTACGTGAATTTTCTAGCTTTTCATTTTGAGAATCATCTATATCGGACATCTCATAATTATCATTATTCGTTATCATTAAAATTTATCTTTTAATATTAATACATGTCGTATGAATATTTGTTTAATCATATTATGATGTCACAATATTATTATTTTTAATAACTGCTATTTTGAAGAGTCTGTCTTATAGACCAATGATCTATTCTAAAAACTTCACTCTATGAAACATTTACAATAATGCGATGAAAAACTAATATGCTGGTGTTACTAATTGTAGTCTATCTTAAAAACTTCACTCTATGAAACATTTACAATAATTAGATGAAAAATAATATTTTTATGTTACTAATTGTAGTTTAATAATATACATATTTTACGTTCATCTCTTAATTGAAAAGAAAAATTCAACTAAAGCAATGCAAAAAATTATATTATTTCTCATTCTAAAATGTGAATTTCAAGCAAACAAAAATCCAAATGTAAATCACTTGCACTATGAAAACTTGTTTTTATTACTACATGAATTTTGATATTGTGGCAAGATTAATATGTGTTAAGATATGAATGTTGAGAGCAAAACAAATGTAATGACCCATGCGATTAGATGTAAAATGTTTATGACATGGAATGATGATGATGGTTGGATGTTTATAAATGTCGTAATAACAAGGAAAGAAAAGAATCGAAGAGAGTATCTAATAAAATTACATGGACACATCATATTTAATAAAATATTATATATCAAGGTTGAGCCATAGTTTCACTTAGATTCATTTACAATAATATTTCGGAACTATTATTTAAATTAAAAGTGTTAGAAACTAACAATATATAAGAGACTATTCTTGTAGACATAAAATATTCAACATGCCACGTATGCAAAAGGAGAACAAATCAAGGGAGAGCGTGAAGATGAACACCATGGAAAAATAGGAAGAAGAGGATCAAAATCATAGAAAAAATCATACGGCTAGGATCAATTCTGCAAGTATAGGAAATGTGACCAATTCGGCAGCAAAAATGAAACAAGCATGATTCCATGCCATGTTCAAGAAAATTCCACGAACATGGTAATGACTCCATAAATGTAGCCATGTTTCCAAAAATATGGAGGGAATTCCCTTCTTTGATTGATTTGTCAATATTCTATAAAAACTTATAAATACAAGCTCAATGTAAACGAATGAGATCAATACAAACTAAGCAAATTTCATCAAAATCATTATTAACTCTCTTCTCTCATTTTATTTTTGTAAGGTAAGGGAAAAATCATTTACATTTTGGTGCTTTCATTCAAAGCTAAGAGAAAAAGCTCGAGAAACCCACCCCAAAAATACTAAACATTCCTAGAACTAGACCGAACACGATCCTGAATGAGAACAACGAAACCGGAGACGGTGAAACGACCATGTGGATTAACCAACTCCACCAACAGAATTACTCAAGACAATCTTGACTGGAATGTGAGAGATGAAACAACGAAATACTGAGACACTGCGTGATGCATGGAAATGGTGCAAGTCCAAATTAACGCTCTTCACCAAGAGATGGCTCGAACGCATGTTGAAGTCAGCAAAAGGAAAAATAACGAGAAGCGAGAAATCCAATTGGAGGATAGGGGACAAGACGCAAGATAGGATAACCACAAGAATAGCAGAAACGTACAACGGGAGGATGGAGAAATCCAATCCCAGAACCGCATGAAGGAGGCTATGGGAGAAGCTCGTCAGCCCCGAATCATAAGGAAGGAATCAGTGGAGGAATTACTAGAATGAAAAATGATGGAGATCAGGAACTTGGGAGTATGGGCAAAACTGATCTCGAGTCCCTCACCCGTACTCCACTGTGCCCTGAAATCCTGGCAGCTCACGTAACCAAAAAGTTCATGGCCCCCAAGTTTAAATGTTACGAAGGAAAAACATATCTGGTGGATCACCTCCGACGGTTCAGACAGATAATGGAGTTGTATCAACGTGAAGATCAACTAATGTGCACGATGTTCCCTACCAACCTAGACAGGACAACTCTAAAATGGTATCATCCCCTCCCAGTGCATTCGATTACTGATTTTACCGTTACGTCCTCTATCTTTTCAGAGCAGTACTCTACCTATCGGGCGGTAATGGAGGACACATAATATCTCTTAACAATTTTCACCAACAAAGGAGAGTCACTATAGGAATATACCTGTAGATTCAAGGAAGAAATGACGAAGGTCGAGAATTGTGATGATTGGGTGGCCAAATTGGCTTTCATGCGGGGATTAGATCCAGACTCCCCCCCTATTTGAAGATCTGTCCAAAGATAAAACCTCTGTCTATGGCAGAAACTTTCCAGCGAGCTCAGGCTTATATTATACTAGATAAGGAAAATAGGAGTTATTGAAAGCAACCGAGCAAACGGTAGGTGAGCCACAAAAACAAGAGCGAAATTCCAGATCCGAGAGAAAGAAGACTGACAGAACTGAAAGGGACGATGAAAGAAACAGAAAGTAAGAAAGAATAGAGTACCGAATATGGGACTCAGAAAGAATACATCCGAGGGACAAGGTCTACACGTCGTTGACAATCCCTGTGAACCAAATACTAAACATGATCAAGGACAAGTCTTGGCTAAAGAGGCCAGTCCCAATCACAAAAGAACCACATTACAAAGATAAGGACAAGTATTGTTCTTTTCACAAAAGTAGCAGGAATTACACGAGGGATTACTTCCAGCTCAAAGACTACATTGAGAAGCTGATTAAATATGGGTATCTCAATCTGTTTGTGAACAAGGAAGAACAGAAATGGGAAGTTGAAAAAAGAGAACCATGGTAATGACAAACGTGACAACGGGAAACAACTTCTCTATATCTTCAACATAATTATCGCGCCGATAGAGCAAGAAGGGACCATCGAGAAGGAAAAAAAATATACTATAAAAAACTGATGCTAGAGAAACGTCTGGAATGGTCCTTAAGCGACAGTGGAAATCCCCCGCTGATATTCGATGACCTGGATTTTGAGCACGATGGGTATCACAACGATTCTTTTGTCATCTCAATACAAGCTGGCAACTGCTTACTAAGAAAAGTCTTGGTCGACGATGGAAGCACTGTGAACATTCTATATCGGGCAACCTTGGAGAAAATGTCAATGGGAGAACATAAGCTGTAAGGAACTTCACAACCGTTGATAGGCTTTAATGGAGCCATTAGCTATCAGAAGGAATCCTCGTTCTCTCGGTAAATGCGGAACCCTTTAATTACATGATCCTGAACATTTCATCTTCATACAATACCATCTTGGAAAGGACCTGGCTCCACAAAATGAAGGATGTACCCTCAACTTTCTACCAAGTACTGAAGTATCCATCACATGAGGGAATTAAAACAATAACAGGAGATCAAGCTGTTGCATGCATCTGCTCCACGACCGCTTTGGAATCTGCCATGAAAAAGACTACAGAAAAGGCAGATGGTAAGCGACCCATAGAGCAATAGCAATTACATGAAGACAAGCAAAAAACCCAAGGTACGAGGTGGGAGAGGAGACGGAACCTATATGTCTGGAACATGGAACGCAGAAGATGACAAATGTCGGTACTTGCCTCGAGAAAAAAAAAGAAAGATTGATAAACTTCCTGAAAAAAACAAGGATGTGTTCGCGACTATGGCGCAAGAGATACCTGGTAATTCTGAAGAAATTATTTGCCACAAATTGAATATGGATCCAACTTTAAAGCCAATGAAGCAACATAAAAGAAGCTTTACCCCATAACAGAATAAGGCAATCAAAGAAGAAGTCGAAAAGCTCTTGGCGGCTGGTTTCATTCGGGAAGTTGATTACCCGGAGTGGCTGGCCAACGCGATGATGGTACGGAAGAAAAATGACAAATGGAGAATCTATGTGGACTTCACTGACTTGAATAAAACATGTCCCAAAGATGGTTATCCACTGCCAATGATAGATCAAATTTTTTATGCGACTTCGGGACATGAACTTCTTAGCTTCATGGACGCATACTCTGGATACAATCAGGTGAAAATGTTCCAACTCGATCAGGAAAAAACTTCTTTCATTACTGAATATGGTATCTACTGTTATAAGGTTATGCCTTTTGGCTTGAAAAATGCAGGTCCAACTTATTAAAGGCTTGTGAACAAAGTCTTACGTGAACAGATCGGAAGAAACATGAAAGTCTATGTAGATGACTTGTTAGTCAAAAGCAAGGAACGATGAGACCACATTCAAGATCTTGAAGAAGCTTTTTCAGTCTTAAGGGGAATTCCATGAAAATGAAACTAGAAAAATGCACGTTTGGGTAGCTGCTGGAAAATTCCTTGGGCACCTGGTGACATAGCGGGGGATAAAAGTGAATCCGAACCAAGTTAATGCAGCCATGGTGATGAAATCCCTAAAGAATCAGAAGGAAATACTGGGGTTGACGAGAAGACTTGCTGCCCTGAACAGATTCATTTCCAGGTCTACGGGAAAATGCAAGCCATTTTTCAAAAAATTGAGAAAGAATTATGTGAATGGATGGGACGAGGAATGTGAGGAGGCTCTGAGAAGGATCAAAGACAAGTTGACGACTCCCTCATTACTCTCAAAATCGATACGGGGGTGAACAACTCCTGTTGTATGTTGTCATCACTAAGATGGCCTTCAGCGCCGTACTCATTAGAGAATAGGAAAGAAAATAGAAGCTCACGTACTTTGTAAGCAAGAATCTAAGACCATATTTCTAGACGCATATTATTAAAGTGTTAACAAACTCACATGTTAAAAGTCTGTTGCACTCTCCAGAGGTGAGCGGGAGGATGGCGAAGTGGTCAATCAAGTTGAGCCTTCCATCAAGGGGCAAGCATTGGCAGATTTTGTTACATATTTCACAGAAGAAAAAACTGACCAGGAACCCCAAGGAAAAGTTGAGAATGGACCTTGGAAATCGTATGTCGATGATGCTTCAAACAACAAAGGAGCGGGAGCAGGGGTGGTGGTGATACGAAACCTCCAAGAATAAGCCTGAGGACCCCTTTTATATAGGAACCCCCGAAGTATTAACGTGAAAACTCCAATAACCAATTCCGCAACAACCCCTAAGAAAGGATAGAAAAACAGATTTTTTAGATAGATGATCAAAAACTAGAATAAAGAAAACTTATTTCTAAATTTCAGTTTCGAAACACTCCACAAGAATGTTATCAATCTATTTGAATGTTTCTTAAAACATGTATTTTTTTCGAAACACTCCACAGCATATACACACACTTTAAGATATATTTTTTTAGTTTTATATTTTTACTATATTCTTTTTTATTATTATGTGACAAATAAAATAGAAATATGTTTTTTAAATGGGTGAAAATTTTCCAATATATTTTCAATGAATGAAATTAAAATAATAACCAATCTAAAAATAAAATTCAAGTTAGGAATAATAATAAAAGAAAAGTAAAAAGTTTCATCAAGATATACACCATTTTGAGAAATATTGACTAGTAAAAAGTGCATTATTAAAAGATTCGAGAGGCAATTTGAAAATTATAGAATAAAGAGTGAACATAATCGTTTAAAAATGATTCTCAGTCTTGTCCCACTTTTAATATATTAAATCTTTATACTATAGATGATGATAATATTATTAAACAATAATAAGAGTAGATTGAATTATTATCTCAAACTTTTAAGTGTAGTAGATAGTCACAATACATGTTTTGCACATGATTGAGGCTACATACAATGCACATGACTTCTAATTACTCAGTTTGAATACTTAATATTTAATTTTACGGTATAGTTATTTATTTAAATATTACAATCCTAATTCAAAAAATGGGATAGTGAAATTGAAAACTATGGATATTAAGTTGCTTAAGCTAGAATACTACTTAAGCAATACTATATTAATTATATTATCCTATTATATGTTTTGGTGAAACGATATAGCGTTAAAGTAGAAAACGTTTTTTTAAATCTATTATGCTCAATGAACTTTTCTTTTTAATGCTTGTTAGACTATTACACACATAAAAATGATAATGAAGAAGCATTATCTAAAGAAATATTGGGTTAACTTTTGTTTTTTTATAATTAGTTGCATTACAACAAAAATGACCTTTAACGACACGGCAAATTCCCGTCTTCTATTACTATAGACGACGGGAAATTATCATCTCTAAGTGAGTGTCGTGTAATATTTTATCACTTTTCACGACGCATAGGAAAAAATCGTAGTAAAATGTATGATTTACAACGACGGCACTAAAGAAAAATATCGCGACATGTATCACTTACAATGACGCCATTATCATTTAACGTCGTGAAAAAAGGTTCCGCCATCATTAATAATAACACAATGGCCGACCACTATAAGAGCTAACATCGTGAGAATTGTCCGGCCGTGGTGTATTTGGAGACGATTATGACGGTTTTTTGTCCACCGTCGTACAAGAAAATAATGTCGTCGTAAATCATTGTCCTTATTACAACATTTTTGTACCTTCATGTTAGATGACAAGACCGGTATGAATGTTCTGGTTTTACCACGACGGTTGCTTTTACGCCATCGGGAAAGATTGTCTTCTTTTACTTCGATCTTAATATGTACTGTCGGAAATACTGCTCTTCATTTCACAAATCTAACGTCGTCCACTGTTTCATTATTCTAGGCAACCCTGCCAGTAACAGTCATCTCATCCTAATTACATTTGTTATGAATCAAATGAGTAAAAGAAGATATCAAACATTAACTTTCAAATATTCACTTCTAAAGTTTGCAATAATAACAAAACTATGAAAAATGAACTCATGAGAAAGTATAATTCATGATTATACTTATTTAGATATCTATTTTTTTAGCGCCTCCCATTTTACAAAGATCTTCCGTGTCAAGTTGCTTCTAAGATCTTTTCTTGTTGTTTAGTTGTTCAACCTATAAAAAATATAAAAAAGTAAAATAACACTCTTCACTCTAGGAAGAATGTAAAAGTAAAAGTAAAATAAAATTTAATAAGGAAGTATTGAGCTAACTTACTTGTGTAGGTAGGAGTTATCTTACTTGTTTAGATTTAATATCACTTTTCATTTTTTCATATGTCGTAATATGAATTGTTTAAACCTGAAAAAAAAACTAACACACCAAGAATATGGTATTTTACATGAATAAAATACAAGATTTTCAGTCTTCTCTTGTTGAAAACTAGAAACAACAAGAGATTTATAAATCAAGTAAAATTTGTTCTGGTTAAAAGTAAAAAAAAGCGGGAGGCAAAAAGAGGGGGGCTGAAATTTTAAAGTAGCGGGACTTGGAAAAAAGAGGGGGAGTAAAATTAAAATCGATTGATCGAATCCCTCTACAGTCTTCATTCTTCTTTGGTATCTCACACATTCATTCTCCATTTTCAGAAGCTCAACCTGATTCCTTTCACTCCAGGAATCCTTCTCGTTTTCCCCTTACCATTTTTCTTCACAGGATCTCTCAACTTCAACCTCAGAAGAATACAACATACAACCTAGGGCTTGGCCGAGGTCCACGATTATCCCTTATAATATGATGATAACCCGGTAGATGACAGTCGGTCAATCGTCAATATAGAGTTATAATGATGAGTTTTACCCAACATCTAGCCTTCTTTTTGTAGTAGTGTTAAAAGTTTAAGCTATAGAATAGTTCTAGGGTGACTAATTAATTAATCAAGTTTTAGTGGCCAAGTGATGTGTCAATCATTTATAGGTTAATGTTTTATGACTCATTAACATGATTAGTTTTGAGTTTCCTTAATCTTTTTTTCCCTTTATTTTTAAATAAAATTTGGACTATGACCAAAAAATAAGTAAAAAACGGATATGATCAAAAGAAAGTGAGTGCATATCTTGCAATTCCTACGGTCTAGTTAGCTAATGTGTGTGCATATATATATATATAACCTGTATGTATCACAATAATGAGTTAAATGAAAAGTTTACCACGTGGGACATTAAAGTAATTTTAATCAAAATAATATCATTTTTATATTATTTACCAAACATCAAATAAAATGAGTTATATCTTAAAATTAATTTAAATAATTTTAGTCAAACACGCTTTAGCTTATAGATTAAAGTTAAACTTAAATAAGATACAACTTAAAAGTTTAAGCTATAGAATAATTTTCGGGTGACTAACTAATTGATCAAGTTTTAGTGACCAAATTATGTGTCAATCATTTATAGGTTAATGTTTTATAACTCATTAATATGATTTGACAAATTAACATATGAATGATTAACACATCACTTGATCACTTTATATTTGATTAATTACTTGATCAGTGTAGAAATCATATATGCACGTGGTTGTGAACATTTGGCATGCACACATAGTAATCATGTTTATTATTCCCCATTTTACTTGTGATCCCAATTTACACTTGTATAACTTTCCGAAATTACTTTTTATTTCTTGTAGTAACTAAGAAATATTAATGCATAATTAGGTTAGTACAAAATTGAATGTATCAATAAACGTGTCCTAACACAAGTTGAGGTAAAAGTGGTTCTCTTTATTTAATTACAATTAACTTTATGAACCCTGTTTGCAAAAGATTGCAAAAAATTACAAGAAGGCATTGTTTGCTCATTCTTCAATTTTCAATAAAGATTAGTTTTGAGTTTCCTTAGGCGGCCTCTTTCTTTGGATAATCTTCCAGCAAATCTAAAACACAACACAGAAAAAGTAAAATTAAATGAGAATTCTTGTGATAACAAAACTGATGAATTTGTATAAAGATGGAAAAATAAATTATTACTGGATGAGTGCTTCTGCATTTGTAGGTGCTTGAGCAAAAACTGGAGATGGTTTTTGAAGCCCTGATTTTCAGAAGCTCACGATCTAAGAAGTTTCATGAATCCCCTTTTCAGTCTTCTCTCTTTCTTTTGCAGGTTCTTCCTCTCAAAATCCAAACCTTTGTCGAAGAAGAAGAGAGTGAGAGAGAGTAGATTAGCTTCTATCTCTTTCTATTAAAAAAAAAGAGAATGAGCGAGGGTTTGTGAGCTGAAGAATCTTTTGATTCTTTGGTTTTCGTTGCAGAAGTAGACATTGATTTTCAGGTTTTGCCTTTTATTCTCTCTTATGAAATTTCTAAACCATACCTGTGATTTTTCTTTGCTTTACAGTCAAAGCTGCATCTGTTCAAAGAGATTAGAGAGAATATGTTGAAGCGTCTTACAATTGTTCTTGGTAATGACGGGTAGCAGCTCAGTTCTTGTTGTTGCATCTTTTGACTAGGGTAAGAGTTTATTATGCAATTGCTATTCCAAATTTTCATATGTGATTTAGTCAGATTGTCTGCCTGTCTCTGCTTCATTGTTTACACCTTTTATAAAATAAGATGTTCTTTTTGTCCTCCCTCATTTTACACATGTGGGTTTGAAAAAAAAACTTGTCCAAAGAAGGTGCATGCAAGAAGCTCTCTCCTGTGAAACTGGTTGGCTCATTAGAGAAGATGGCACCACCTACCACAAGGTTTTTGCTTGTCTGTTTTGTTTTCCACTTGCCGATTTTATTCAATTTAACGCTTTTGAGATGTGTTGATGTTTCTTCTAGATTTGTTTGTTGGTGTTGTTCTTCCCTTTTTTGGGTGTTACTCAATCTTTTGCTGCATGTGAGGGTGCTCTAATGGAGGTAGATGCTTTGCAAATGGTGAAATTTTCTTCTTTATTATATAAAGTTTAATTGTTATATTAGTTCTATTGTTATATAAAGTTTAATTGTTATATGAGTTCTATTGTTACTATTACTGTTGTTACTATTATATATGGTGTACTGTTATCCTCTGTTTTTAGCAAAACCTTGCGAAGTTGGTACCACATTTTCCTCCATTGTTATTGTCATTATTATTTAAGGAAATTAAGAACATGGCTAAGAAAGTTAATGATTTATGTGGTATGTATTACTTTCATAATTTTCATAACTCAATGAAGTTGCAAACAATAGACTGCCTTCTCGTAGATCTTATGTTATGTTGAACTTCCTTTAGCTAGTGGAAACCGTATGATAAAACATCGTGTTTTTCTTTGTCATGTACTCGGACCAATTATTGCAGTATATTGATCATGATTCTAATTATTTTAATTCTTCCTTTCTTGTTCCCACTCTTTAAGGCCCTGCTTCATTTTATTGATCGTGAAAAGTTCAAAAGTAAGGACGATTTTATTCAAAATTACAAGAACCTTAGTTCATTCAATGAGACTGAGGTAATTTTTTGTTGATTCTACTGGCTTCCTTATATCTGCATGAAGAATGCCATTTTATTGGTATTTGTTCTCTCATTTGGTTTCTTTTAGCTTGCTAATCTACATATGGAACTAAGGCCTCACATTCTCTGAAGAGTGATTAAGGATGTGGAAAAGTCCCTGCCTCCCAAAATTGAGTGTATTCTTAAGGTGAAAATGTCACCTCTTTCAGAAACAGTGAGTGGTGTATGTGGCTACACATCTTTAAGTTGGTTGACTTCTCATATTTTTGGTATTGAGTTGATGATAAGCACAACTAGAATCATCCTTTCAAGCCTAGAGACTTATCTGTCCGGAATGCTACTGATCATTAACTCATGAACTGAAGAAATTAGATTTTGATTGGAGTAGGAATCTAGACTTTGGTTATTTGCTCAATGGTTTTATCAAGGTTTTATTTTATATAAATGCTTTGACTATATACCGATAAAAAAAATTAAACGCTTTGACTATTCTTTATGGATGTTATCATGCACTCTCACTGTCATAATGTTAGTTACAGTAATAGAATGTGAATTTCTTTTATACTTGGACAGCTATTTAGTCTTATTTTGTGCTTTATTTGAGTAAAATATAAAAAGTAAACATAGATAAGATGGTTGTTGGGAGTAGAATGTCATTTTTTGTTGAACTATGTTCAAATGACTAACATGACAAAATAGCTTAAGGCAAGTATTGCATTCATAACACCTTGTATTTTCTTGAATCTTCTTGACTTGTGCTTACATTTGTTACCTCATAAGAGATATTTCTAATAAACTAAATGAAAATATTGATTGAGTTTCGTGTCCATATACTTGTGACTTGATATTTGGTCTTTGAATTCAAGTATTGCATACATTTGCGACTTGAT
Source organism: Datisca glomerata (assembly GCA_003255025.1). Taxonomy (NCBI): domain Eukaryota; kingdom Viridiplantae; phylum Streptophyta; class Magnoliopsida; order Cucurbitales; family Datiscaceae; genus Datisca; species Datisca glomerata. The sequence goes on along the minus strand of QANY01008913.1, from coordinate 247,560 downwards.
GTTTTGGTCTGTTGCATTTAATACTACCTTTTTGAATTCTTAAAATATTTATGATTTTGTAGGTTGTAAATAGAGCATGCTGCAGCACTTGCAAATTACCGCGTTTCAATTCAAAGGGATCAAGTATATTATGGGAAGGCATGCGTCTCTAACTTGGCTATAGGTTAGATTAATTTCGTAGAGGTTATCTAAATTAATTGACAGCTCATTGGCTATAGGTTAGAATGCCATATTTCAAGTAAGCAAATTTGCTTACTTTATGTTTTTTATGCAATTCTACAAAATCATATAGTGTGCTTAAAAATATGCGTTATTTTCTCAAAACATAAAAAACACTATATGGTTTTGTAGAATTGCATAAAAACATAAAGCATGCAAATTTGCTTACTTGAAATATGGCATTCTAAACTACTTAAAATATAAAATCGTGATGTGAGCAATGTGAAATTATCTTAAAGTTACTATCTTATTTTTTAAAATGCAGGACCTACAACTTGAAAGTTTTCAACATGACATCAAATTTTGAAGAGTTAAGCAGTGAAACTTTGAAGTCATTTTGTAACATCTGTAAAACTTTTAGGCATTTTTTATTTTTTGAATAACACGATGTATTAGTAAACTAAGTACTAATACTTTTAGATTATAATTATGAATGATACTTATGGACAATATTTTATGAAAATGAAAATGATATTTGAATACCTTTTAGTCTAGTAATGTATTAATTTTGAATGTTTAAATATGTACGTAAACATATGCATATAAATTGAATGTAAAAACATAGCATTTATAAAATGCCAGGAAAATCTCTTTATAAGAGACGTAATTTATAACAAAAAACTATATCAATGAGATTAAAAAATCTTATGGTATCTGATTTAATAAGATACAAAATACCTGTGAATATTAATTCACGATAATTAAAAACACATGTTGAATAAAAGTAACATGAGTCGTAAAATCTCATTACACAGCATTCTACATGAGTAAAAAAATTCTGTAAAAATTGAGATATCATATGGGTCTTCACAGAAAAACGTGGATTTTTAATATGAAGGGTTGTCACAGGCGCCGCATGATTCTTGTGGATTACTTTTCACGAGAATATTCGGCTCTTGTAGAATGCTATATTTCTTGTAGTGTAATAATCATATATATTTTTTACAACATGAAATATGAAAGTTCATTCGAATATAATTCCATATATCTAATCAAAAAAACTAAATAATCGGTTTAGAAATGAATCTATTATATCAAGCCGTGGCTCCACGCCAACATCTTGACCAACAATGGTCGCTCAATGTCTTCCAAATAAACTGAGATGAAGTAGACTTGCAGAATATTCAATCAAACCAGTTCGATATAATAACTTTCAGCAGCAAGCATTCTTTCCTCAAATGGGATCAAGATAATAAAACATAACCCCGCATGAAATGTATTGAAAATAAAATATGTTTGATCAGAACACAGCTCCAAGTATATCCCTGTAATCTGGAATGCTAGGTTGACCACCAAAAACAGTTTTCTGAAAATAAACAGATAATTTTGGTATAAAAATCAGCATTCCATCCAATTACTCTTGAAAGAGTTCTTATAACAAAAGCTATATATAGTTATTCGAAACATAGTATAGAGAAATAAAGTCACAAGAGGAATCATAAAGGTCAAATTTGTGGTAGTGTCAGTTTAATATTTTAGATTAAAATGAGTAGAAAATATTTTAAAAGATGATAATTTAAACAAAATAGTTAAAATTCTCTTCATATGATTTTTACGTGAAATTTTGAGTTGAAGGATAAGGTAGCAAATTTTAAAAGTAATTATGGTATTATTGTCCAATAGATGTTTCCCCGCTTCAACGTTTTTATATATAGTATAAATATAGATATAGATAGTGAATGAAGTTTCTTAATCGTACTAAAGTGTTACTAAACAAAAGTTGAGGAGTAATGTGAAAAAATGATAATATATTTGGGAACTATGCCAAACACACCGTAGTTCATGAATATAATATGCTATTTTGTTTCCTTTAAAATGTGAACATATAAAACCTAAAGTGTACAAAAATACAAGAGGCATACGCTATATATATAGAAACAAAGATAGATATGAGACAGACAAATGAATCTAGTATTACCCACAAAACAATATTAATTACTGTTGCGAAAAATGTACATTTCTACTTACATGAATGAAATTTGTAGAAATGGTCTTGAAAATCTGCAACAATAATATAAAAATTAATTCGAGCTTCGTGTGAATATCGTGTCTTTAAGACAATTCTGCTCCATCCACAATGAACAAAGTTAAGAGTAATTGTCTCATACGGTAGAACAAATTTTTTGTTTGTACAAAAATTGAAGTTTAATCCATATGAACCAATAAACACAACCATTGTTTATGCTCGCACACAATTGCATGCGCTGAATATGTAAAATGAGGAAGAATATCATGAATTTTTCATCAATCTTAAAATTCACAAAGATGATCATTATTCATAAACTGATTCATGGCCATTCAAATAGTCACGGTACCTCATTTGTGTTCCTGAAAACGAATGCATTTGAAAAATAAAAATTATATGCCAAGACTATAACTCTTCAAATGAAATAAAAAAACAAAAATGATATTCTCATTCTTCATAACATTTACTGCATCACATATGAATAGTGATAATTCTCCAGTTATTTTAACAGCTTAGATCAGTTCTATCTATAAGTATACCTGAACTTTCCATCATTAACATTTCTAACTTTACCATAGTGTAACATATCAATGTATAGGTTTCCCAAAAACACTCTAATGTTTCTCTCAATCACCCTAAAACACACTAGTGAAAGCAAGCGCGACAAGTGGCGCGATTGTAGTGGAATTTAGTCTTAGCTTATTTGTACAATTTTAACCAAACTTTTAAGGAAAAATATTAGAACTCAAAAATGAGTTTTGTGACCATTGGGCTAAAGTCTCTAGTCATAATAATTATTATTTCATTTTTAAGATCATCAAATTGTTTACGTGAATATCACTACAAATAAAAATAATATAATTAACAAAACTTCGCTACCTATATAGTTATATGTCATGGATGGTAGTAATCAGCCAATTAAACATCTATATCTCTCTCATCTTGAACAAAATAATTATATATATATGGATTTTTAATCAAAATACCAAGTGTTCATTGAATCAAATTTATAAAATAGAGGCAATAGAATAATTCTAAATAATTAAATTGACAATAATTAAACTATAATATTAAAACTCTGTTGGCCTTGGCCTTGAATCCTGTGGGTTAATTAGAATTTTCTCATTTAACACAAAAGTCATAAATCAATGACATGTCTTCTAATATTTTTCTTTATTCGTAGTTTTCCCCCTAATTGTTTTCATTTTGTCAAATCTGTTATTATCTTATCAAAGACTAAAATATTTAACATAAATAATAATAAAATAAAATTAAGGAGAGAAGTATATTTAACCCCCTAATGTATGAGGGTTGTATTCATTTGAAAATTTTATTTAGTTTTGTAACAATTAAAACATTAAATATTTAAAAGGATGTAATATGAACAATAGTCCATAAAACCGTCACATACCTGATAGTAAGGATACTAAGGACACCATGCTTTATTTTCCCTTCACTTTCAAACACAAATTCCATAATCCATATTGCATATTTTTTTTCCAAAAACTCCATTCAAGAGGACTATAGTTAGTGGGAATTTTTTAGAGAACTAATTCTTAAAAAATAATAAATTTTTAATTTAAATAATGTTTGAAAATATGAAAAAAATACTAAACACATATATATTAGTTTTTTTTTTGAAAAGCTAATCGCATAGTAGTTAGATAGTGCAAAGAAAATGATATTGATTATTAAATGTTGGTATAATTCATAAAAAATAATTTGTGATTTCGTTCATATTTTTACATTTTCCATGGTACAAATTACCTTTAATATATTTTAAGGTACATAGGAAATTCAAGTGCTCCAATTAATTGTATTGAAGAATGAGTTAATAAAGTCTAGCAAATGAAAATTTAAGACGTAATTAGGGAAAAATTATATAAAATATTACTGAATATTATTCATACCCATGCTTAGTAGTTTAAAATATTTAATTAATATGTATGTAACGTACAATTAATTTTTCTAAAAAATAGTTTAAACAATATTATCTCAAAAGTAAAAAATGTAATTAATAGTTTAGTTTAAATTATTAGTATATGATATTTATATTTATGAAGGACAATTAAGAATTTCATAAAATAGTGAGGTGAACTAATGTTAAAATTTGTTTATCTCCACTTAACTCAATTCATATGTAGGGAAAATTTATATGACATCTCCAGTAATTAGCCTAAATAAAAGGGACATCCTATTAAGTAAGAAAAATGACACATCTCCCTTCATGTTAGGTTTCTTTAACAAAAAATTCAGAACCGTTAAATTTAAATATAACACCGTTCAATTAACACGTAATGATAAAACCGATCTTTTAATATTTAAACAAGAATTCATCTAAACTCGAAAAAACTTTGGTCGGCCTATGTTTGAGTTAGAAAAATTGTTGGACCGGATTGGTCATAAGAAAAATTGTCTTTCCGCACTTAAATTAACAGATTTTTAATAGAATGAACTCGTTTGACGTTTTTCAAAATAGAAAGATGAATGTGTCATTTAAGTAAACTATTAGAGATATAGAAGAATTTTTCTTTATATATACTATAAACATAGATATATATTAGAATCATGGGTTCCGATATCCGTATATGGGAGTAGCAAAAATAGCAAGTGCAATTACTATCTAGTATTTAATGGTTTGATGGGATTGTTAATTCTGCAATTTTTCGAGTCCGTGGTCCTTAAATTTGTACAAAATAAAGTAAGATGTTTAATTCACCATTGTTGTTAGCTAAATTGGACATAATGAGGTTTTGGTTACTTGCGTTCTCGGATTTGATTCCAGCAAATTCCCATTTTGCATTTGAAAAGAAAGTATAGTGCTTTTGTGCTAAGATAAAATTATTAGTGATAGGAATAAGTAGGTGTATCAGGACATTCTAGTTAAACTCACATCTCCGGTCGGTCATCTAACTAAACCGAACATATCATAATAAGGTTGTTATTGTCACTCACATTTATCGGAAGGGTAACCTAATTACAGATGATTTGACATTTATGCCTCTAGTATCGTACTCGAATTTAGTGGTGAAATATTCTAAATTTTTGTTCATCGTTGATTTTTGATAATGTTTGTGACAATTATTCTTTTAGATTCTGTTGATTTTTTTCCTCTATAATTTCTTTTGTTTAATTTTTTATATGACGGGTTGAATTAAATGATGGATATACTCCAAATGTGTCATCCTAACTGTTATTTATATCATCAATAATCTTATAAGAAAACCTGTGCTCCATAACATGATTTTTTTTACAAAAAATAGTAGCCAAAGATGTGAGCGTGTTCTGTGAAAAAGGATCGTATAAATTTCTTTAGAGAAAATAAAACTAGAGTTAATATATATATATATATATTAGATTTTTGAAGCTACATATTATAATTATAATTAAGAAAAGCCGAATAATTATTCAAAAATAAAATTAGATAGACAGGAGATAACAATTGGCGCATGTCGAAATTGGAAAACAGCCACAAAATGCCTTGAGATATTATTGGCCTATCGCATCCTCTAAGAAACACGATGTCAACCCTTATTCGCAAAAGAAAGAAAATTAATTTTAATAATATTTTGTATAAATATCAATGATTTAAATTGAAAATTTTATTTGAACGCTAACCTCAGGTGGGAAAGATAGTTGTTTGTTACCCCGACCCGACGTTAGAGAGGGTTTCAGCCAAATTCTCTCTGTGTCTGTCTGTCTGTCTGTCTCCCTGTGTTTTTGTCAATTTTAGGGGTTCAGTCGGGATAGAGCTGAGTTTGGTTGATTAAGTTTTCTCCGTAAAGCGTTCAAGAACCCTAAATTTGAGAGGTGAGAGAGGATGAGTAGCCAAGTGGTGCCACCTCCTGGTCCGAGGAGGACAAGCATGAGTCAGAAACGGGCTCCATCCACCTCGAGTAGGAAGTCTGTTCCGGCTGAGAATGGAAGCACTAATGGGAGTGTTTCAAAACCTCCTTCTCCTCCTCACCAATCGTAAGGACGTGTGTAATTTTTTAATTTCTATTTGTTCATTTCCTGGGAGACTTAGATTCTTTCAGAAAGTTGTTTATCTATTTATTTTTAGATTTTCCCTTCATTTGGTTTGGAAGCGATTGTCGGAAATGTTGCCGGATTACTATATTTCCAAGATTACAGAAATTTCCCTTTCAGAAATTATTGTTGTTGTTTTTTTTTATTGAGTTGGAGTGTAATTAATGGGGTTTGTCGCCGAATAATTCAGGTCGGGGGAAAGGACTGTGAAGAAGCTCAGGTTATCTAAAGCGCTGACAATTCCTGAGGGGACTACGGTGTCCGAAGCATGTCGACGGATGGCTGCTCGTCGTGTGGATGCTGTTCTACTGACTGATTCAAATGCTTTGTTATCGGGAATTCTTACTGATAAGGTGTGGGGAAATGTTTAGTTTTTCCATTTAGTTTCATCCTCTGCTTGTTTGACGTCTGAGATTTTATTTACGTTTGTGAATGATGATGCTTTCAGGATATTGCCACCAGAGTTATAGCTGAGGGGTTGAGAACAGAGCAGACTGTAGTATCAAAAATCATGACCAGAAATCCTATTTTTGTTACTTCAGATTCTTTAGCGATTGAAGCACTTCAGAAGATGGTTCAAGGTTTGTGTGTACTTTTTGGTTGTTTATTTGTATCTAACGTTTATATCTTGTACAGGCTGAGTTTCCATTTCCTAAAAATTGCACAAGCTGGTTGTTTGTTACCAATAGATGGCACTATTAGCAGAAGCATGGTAAAATCAATATAGTAAAGTTGCTTGAAACTGCTATGAATTCGTTGGATCCTCACAAGTTATCCCTGAAGCAGTCTAGAAATAAATGGTGTTATCCCTGCCTCGGTAGCTTAGTGTAAGGATGAGCTTTTGACTTACTGATAGATACATCTCCATCGTTTGATTCGTTTGATCGAACCGCGATGTTGAAGCTTGTTTTGGTTTCTGCTTTTTTACTTTTCAGAATATTAGTTTCTAAACTTGATATTAGTTTCGCGGGACCCTTAAGTGGATATGGTTCTTTCAATGTCCTTTCATTGCATTGGGTGTCTTAGTACGAAAACAGATTCCAAATTTGGGTTTGGTTTAGAGTTTTTAGATAGATTTCGTAGTGGTCTTGTTAGGTTCATATTATTTTAGTATGTCTTGGTGAATCATTATTTTAGTATGTCTTGGTGAATCATTATTTTGTTACTTTATATTGTTTGCATTATTTTTTCAGACTTGTAATCTTTTGATTACATAATTTCCTTATTTAGTTAGATAATGAAGGTATTTCGTTTAGTTTCAAAACTAGATGATTTATGTTTAATATGAGAAATCTAATAATTTAGATTGTTAGAGTAAAAATTTAGTTTGGGGTTATTTTTGCCTCTAAAATATAGGGAAATACTTTCTATTAGTTAGAATTGGAATTAGTAATCAATTTTTTTTTATTATGTTGAGCTGTTTTGTGCTCATGCCCACTCTCTTCCTTGTTATACGTCCTGCATCATTTACTTATTTTCTTCCTTTTTTTCCCGTTTCTTCCTCTTGTTGTTTTCAGCTTTCAATGAAACCTACTTTCTTTTCTTTTCTGACCTGCCGCTTCTTTCATGATTGCGCCGCTTTACTGTGTCTTTTGCGATTCACACCATTGCTATTGTTGTTTCCTTTTCGTGATATTTTATGGTCAAGAAACTTATTCTACGATTGCATTTCTTTCGAAACCACGAAGTGTACTGTACTTCACCTTAGATTTGTATTGTGAAACTTTTACTCAGGATCATAACGGCATGAATCTCTTTTCGAGTAGTTGATTAATAGAGTCAACTGTCAAGGTTGAAGTGCATATTCAATTTATCAAATATGCATTACTTTATGGTCTTATTACTTTATATCTTTTAGTTCCATTTGAAAACATCTCAGGTCTGTGGTTCTCACTGTATAGCTAAGCTGGTAGGTTTCATCCTTATATATAGCAATCATCGTGATCACCATCTCTATATGTATGTATATAGTGGTACTGTTGTTTATCTTACTCTTACCTCAACAGGAAAATTCAGGCACCTTCCTGTGGTAGAAAATGGTGAAGTTATTGCCTTGCTGGATATTACGAAGTGCCTCTATGATGCCATATCAAGAATGGAAAAGGCTGCTGAGCAGGGGAGTGCCATTGCTGCTGCAGTTGAAGGGGTGGAACGCCAGTGGGGAAACGATTTCTCTGGTTGGTTGGTCTTTATTATGTTAATACATAATGAATTTTCTCGTTAATTGATGTAGTGTCATTGATATGTTCTGGTTTTAGTCTTGACATCAAATAGTGCTCCTCTCACATTCTTTCTGTCGCATCCGGTGTAGTAGATAGCTCCCTCACTACGCTACGGATAACTCCCTCACTAGGCCTCATTAGGCTACAAAAAAGTGGCAAACATTGCGTTTCTGGAGAAAAATTATTACCTCCGCTTCTTTTAGACATTTTCCGTTTCTGATGTTTAGGCAAATCTGGACTCTGGAAGGATGTGTTCTATCCTATTGCAAAAGGATTAAGTTATTTTTGTGTTTTCTTCCTATCATCATTTCAGGTCCATATGCCTTCATAGAGACACTGAGGGAGCGGATGTTTAAGCCTTCTCTGTCAACCATCATTCCGGAGAATACAAAGTACGTTCTTAAGATTGTATATCAATTTGTTTATTCAGGAAACGAGTATGATACGTTTGGCAGTATGACCAAGTTTTGTAGCTTTACATGTTTCCAGAGTTGCAATTGTATCAGCATCGGATCCGGTCTATGTTGCTGCTAAAAAAATGCGTGAGTTGCGGGTAAATTCTGTTGTCATGGTGACTGGAAACAAGGTTCAGGGGATACTGACGTATGACTCTTTTACTGATTGGCTATATTTTTGTGTATTATTCTAACTATAATAAGGAGCCTTCTTATCCATGATCATAGTCAAGGGAGCATCCTTGACGTATTTGTGTTTCATTTGATTAATGATTATTATGTTCTGCAACTATGCAGCTCAAAGGACATTCTCATGAGAGTGGTGTCTCAAAATCTTTCTCCTGAGTTAACTTTGGTGGAAAAGGTTTGTTTTTGGAAAATTTGTGCCTTTTTAATTTTCTTTTCTTTTAGAGTGTGATGAGAGACTATTTGAATCTCTAAAATTGTGAAGTGCAGCACTAGGACATTTTCCAAGTGTTGATTCTTTTCCATCATCTCTACCACCTCATTATCCGTCTCCTAACTTTTCAAGGTAATGACTCCAAATCCGGAATGTGCAACACTGGAGACAACAATCCTTGATGCACTGCATATCATGCATGATGGCAAATTCTTACATCTTCCTGTTGTAGATAGAGGTGAGTATTTGATTAGAATCAGGTCAAATTCAAATAAAGCTCCTATCCCCTCTTCCTAACTCCCCCACCCATAGGAGAAAAATAAAAACAAAAAATAAATGATTAGTTGGTCTCAAGCTCAGAACAGGAATCTATTCTGACGATGTTTTGTGCCATTTATGGTGCAGATGGATATGTTGCTGCGTGTGTAGATGTTCTACAGATAACTCATGCTGCAATTTCTATGGTAATGTAATTCAATGCCTTATCCTGCAGTAGTAGATTTAAGTTATTATTCATATTAGAATGAAATATTTAATGGTTTCAATCTTCCCTTTTAAGACGGAAGCTACTGAGGTTTCATGAACTCTTGGTCAAATATATCACCCAAATACCACCATGATTATAATTTGTTCTTATAGGTTTTTTCTTTTCTTCTTATATATGTATATGGCAATTACTTAGTTGCTTGATCTCCTTTAGGCTGAGGATGGGGGAGGGGAGTAGGTGTTGATTGATAACTGATACCTGCACTGATGTAACTTATAAGGTTCGGTGAAGTTTGTTTGGACTGTTGTAACAATGTCCAATTTATATTGATCGGAATGAGTTTTTTATTTGATGTGCGGTATTGGGGGGTGGAGGTGGATGAAGGTAATGAATCGGATCTTAATGAGAAATTATCTGAGACAGGAAACTTGACGATTTCAAGGTTTGCTGGGATAAGTTGAAGACCTGGTCAGTGACTTGAGTTCTTTTACTTGCAGAGGAATCTGCAAACTCAAAGTCTGGTGGGTGATCTTGGGAACTGCTAACACATTGTAAATTTTTCCAGTGGAGTCTTGATTAGGATTTTTAGATCCTTACATTTGGTGTTCTTCACAATAATTTTGATGTAACTAAAATCAAATTCTCCTTTCTTACTTTTGTGGAAGTACATACAATGACTCATTCAAGGCATTTCTTTTGAGAAAGTGCAACGATTTTGGTTAATCATGTGCCTTCTAGTACTTTGTAAATTTCAGAGGCTTCGTACACAGACCTTGTGTTATTTGTATAATTCTTCTGTGTTTTCATTTCAAGGTTATAGATTTCGCACCATTCTTTTTACAGCCACACTGTTGGTACTTTTAACTTGTTTCTCTTGTCAATACAAATTAAGCAAATTGTTTAAGTTTATGTCCTGCAAATTATAGTAATAAGCCGGTGCTATATTTTTGAAGGAGTTACTAGTGTTTGGCAGACATTGTCTGTCCATTTATTTTGTTTTGGAGATGCCCGAATCTATCACTGATATGGACACTGAATGATAGGTTGAGAACGGCTCTGGAACTGTTAATGATGTGGCAAACACAATGATGCAGAAGTTTTGGGATTCAGCACTTGCTTTAGATTCTCCTGAAGATTTTGATACCCAAAGGTATGCTGCATTCACTGTGCTGTTATGTGGTTATTTGTCGTTATGTAACTAAGTTAATGAGAAATGTTTGCAGTGAAGTGTCTGCATTTATGGCTTCCGAGGGGACGCTTAACTATCCATCTCTGGGTCTTGGAAATACTTTTGCTTTCAAATTTGAGGATCTGAAGGGTCGAGTACATCGTGTAAATTGTGGTAAGTGTTTGTTTAGGCATTTATTTGCAAGAACCTAGGATCTAAATATTTCTTGGACATAGTTATCAGTAGTTTACTGAATCTGAGTATTTAATGAATGAATAATTCTAGACTAATGGAGATCCAGTTCAATGCGATTTAGAGATTTTCCTTTGTATTAAATAGTTGGCAAGGAGATACTTCTTTATTTTTTATTGGTGGAGGTTTTCTATCTTCCCTTCTGAACTTCTTTTACCTTCTGTGGTTTAATATTCTGTTTCATATTAATCCTATAAAAGAGTCCTATAAAAAATATTCCGTTTCACATTTAAGGGAAAACTGTTAATTATGGAAGACGTGATTAGGTCATTTCACTTGGCGCTGTCCTGTTGTATTGTGATGCGATACTTTCTTCTTCTTCATCGGCTGTTCTCTCTGTTTTTTTTTTATTTGTGAATACTGGTGGTATAGTAAATAGTTGTAAGATAGACATTTTTCTTTGCAGAGAGGTCTCTATTAGAATCAAGCAAGGAAAATAAAAAAGACTCTTATGTTTTTTGGTCTAGAACGATTCTGGAAATTCCATCCAACCAAGACTAAAATAAAAAGATTGTTTATAATTGTGATTCTTTTTTTCAGGCACGGAAACCTTAGATGAGCTTCTATCTTCTGTCATGCAAAGAATCGGTGCTGCTAATGGTGGCGATCGTCCGCAGCTTTTGGTAACTCCATGTTATTAATATAGTTATTCTGTTTCCTATTGTATAGAGATTCTAACTGCATTTTTACTGAGATTATCTTTGTTTTCTTTTTCCCAAGTATGAGGATGATGAAGGTGATAAAGTGGTTCTTTCTACTGATGGTGATCTTACAGGTGCTGTGAGTCATGCTCGGTCTGTTGGACTGAAGGTAATACTACTTTTGCTTATCAGATTTGCTCCTTCAATAAGTTTCCGTAGTTCCATACTCTTAGATATCGATTTTCTCTTTTCTCCTTTATCTTTTATTTCTGCATGACATCCTTTCTGTGTCTTCCACCTTTCTTCTCAAATTACATTAAGAAGCATCTCTTAAAGATGATCTGAGAATGATTAACTGCTTGACTCTCTGCCATTTTGATAGCGAAAACACAACTGCATGTTTTCTTTCGGTGATTTGTGGTGTTGATTTAATGTTATCGAAAATCGATAAGAGTCACATTATTGTTTTGTGGTAATATCATATTTTTCCATAAGAAACAAACTGATTTCATTGATCCTGAAACAAAGTTCTCCACGCAACTTTTCTCCTTAAGAATGAGAAACCTCAGATTTTGAGTTTCTTCTGTTCTCCATAAAATAGCTTTTCTTCTGTTCCTCGTCCTCCCCCATCTGAACAGCCTCTGGTTAGCTCTTGTGAACCTTGGTTTCAAACTAGACGTACACATGGCATTAAGATGCTTGTCTTCTGAAGCTGGTTCTGAAAATCGGGAGAAGAGACTCTGAAATACTGATTCAGCGGCATATATTTGCTTACATTTAATATCTATATATCCTTTATACAAAACCGTACTAGATTTAAACCATTGGTAATGGTAAGTAACCATATTTCGAGCCGCGGATGTCGACTGGGGAAGATGAAAACTATAGAAATCTCGAAATGGTTGGTTGCATACAAGATTTTATTAACTTGACAAGAGTGCAGTATATCACATGTTCTTTTTCTGGGTATATACTAATCTGTAGTTACGTTTGTCTCCTCTTACCCCTTCAGGTATTAAGGCTGCATTTGGATTTTACTGATTCAAGTCAACAAAAGACTTCACAGTCAGATTTATCTAACCTCCAGACAAGCAGAAGGCTGCCCGTGTCTAGTCTTTTAGCTGGTGCCATTGTTTTAACAGGCATTTGTGTATTGGTCTACTTAAAGCGCCCATAGATTCAACTTTCAAGGTTAAAACAAAATGGTGAAACTGAGGCATATAATGTCATCTAGGCAAGGAAACTGAAGTCTGAGGACCAGCAAAAAGCAGGAAAACAAAAGAAAGAAAGAAAGAAAGAGAAGAAATGACGATATGATATCGGTAATTTTGTTGCGTATACTATATAATTGTCAATGGGTTCAGCTTCGATCTCGGAGGGAAAAAAATACTGTAACACGAGCCTCATTCGAGCCACTGTAATACATGAACATATATTGAATTTCGTTGTAACTTGTAAGAATGGTATCTGATTGATATACGTATTTTGGTTTTCTTTGTCAAAACTCATTTTGGGGATGGTTTTGATCCCTTTGTGGATGAATTACTTCTTCCATATGTTTTATAATCAGCTGAATTTTCATATATATATATATATTTGGGAGAACTGTGAAAATTGTCAAACTTTCTAGTTTAAACTATAAATGTGATTAAGTGATGTGCCAATTATTTATAAGTTTGTAATATTTTAGTTTAAACATGCTTGTGATTTAATAATTTAAAAATCCCCAATTCAATTGAAACCATAATTTGAGAAAATTCTCAAATTGAAAATCCTAATTTT